>JALGQZ010000016.1:3532500-4032500 GCA_023105745.1 Austropuccinia psidii | reverse complement strand
TGATGATTGATGATAGTTATGGGTGGGTGAGTTGTGGATGATGATGGGTGATGATGGTGATGGGTGGGTGAGTTTGGGAGGTGCAGAAAAATGAAAAATTATAAAATAAGAAAAAAAAATACCTATAGAAAAACAAAAATCAGGTTAGAAAAAAAAGGTAGTGGTGAAACAAAAAGAAGAAAAATTCACTTACCTGAATTATAAAAAAGGTGGATTTTTTTTGGAGGGAGGGGTGAAAAGCAAAAATAGAAAAAAGTAAATTGAGATTTAAGAATTAAAATTAAAAAAAAATTAAAAAAAATTGGTGAATTTTTTTTAAGAGGGAGGGGTGAAAAGTAAAAGTAAAAAAAATAAATTGAAAGAAATTAAAGAAAAAAATCAACTTTAAAAAAAAATAATCAAAAATTAAGAATTAAAAATCAACTATCAAAAATACAAGGGAAATTTCCCAATTAAAAGTTGAAACCCTTCAAAATAAAAAATAAAAATTAACCATTAAATTAAAAAAAAACATATAGAAAAAGATGAAAAAATTTGAAAAAAAACAATAAAATGACATTTTCATAAAAAAGTAAAAAAGGTGTCCTCAAATTTGATTATTGAACAGACTTCATATAAAATCTCAATGCAAAACTTGCCCAAATTCTCAATTCTGTCCTAAATTGCAAATAAATGTCATACAAAATTGAAATGGCAAGTTGGTGCCCCAATTATGCATAAACATTGAAATCTCCATTTGGTAATAAATTGGAGTTAGATTTCATGACATAAGATCAATAATTAAACATAAACATAATATTTATTGAACAAGCACCACATATAAATTGATCACATTACATATATGTAATAAGTTATTTTTATTGATTTATGCCAGAATGTGTTCCAGCTCCCTGATTGGCCTGCTTGATGACAATGCCGCTATAGTGGGATCCATCTGGCATTGCTTTTCCTTCAATTCCAATTCACAAATCCACTTTTCTTTTTCAAATTCATATTTCTTTGTATGTTTCTTCTCCTCAAACTTGATTTGCTTTTGCAACTTGACTTCTTCAAACCGTTGCTTTTCCATGTTTCTTGCTTTCTCTTCATTCCATCTCTCCCTGTCCCACTCCAAATGAGCATTTTCACTGGCTTCACGGGCTATGAATCGTGACTTTTGTCAGTAGTACTGATAAGAGTAACCATAAATAAAAAACATACCCTTTTGCCATGATTCAAGCAAATTTGCATATTTCGGTGCAAACATATCCATCGGCCTTTTCCTAGAGCCACTCTTGTCATTCAAGTTGGGTGTCAATGCTTGATTACGCTTTTGTGTTGAATGTGTTATGGATTTAATTTGCTGTTCAAAGGAGAAATAATCAACAATGGATTTCATAAGTATCAGGCATAAACATACTTACTGATTCATCTTGAAGGTTTTCTGCTTGAACTAAGTCATCTTCATTATGAACCAAAGGAACAAGATTGAGAGGTGATTCCAATCCATTATTCTCCTTTAAAAAGCACATGAACTTTAATTATCACAGGTAAAAAAAGGAAGAGACAATAACTTGCCTTATCGGGAAAAACATCATCATCATCACCATTTAAGCTGTCTTTTGCTTGTGAATCATAGCTTGCAACTGGAGTGACATTGGGCTTGTGGCCAAAGAGCGCATCCATTTCAGCATAGCAAAGACACATACTTTCAAGCTTTTCACTCATTGATTTTATTCCTTTACTCTCATCTTCTTCCGTTATTCCAGCCCCAGTTAAATTCTTGAATTTTTTTGCTGCCATATGTTTCTTTTTATATGTTTGCCATTGATCTCGGATGCTGCTTGAACTAAGGTTTAGGCGATTACATGATTTTTTGTTGACCTCAATGGCCATAAGCTGAAATCCATTCTGCTTTGATGAAGGAGGTCTTCCAATAGATGTTGAACCACTAGTATCAAAACATGACTCAAAATTGGATTTGACTGAAAGCCAATTAATTATGGTTAAATAATCTGTACGTATTAAGTGACCTGATGGATGAGGCAGGCCAGAGGTGATCTTCATATCTGTCTTGATTTGTCTGGCTTTGAATCAAGGCATTATTATATGGATGAAGAGGTATAAATGGATGGTAAGCTGTTTGGTCAGATTGTCCAAAATGGAGTGTAGAATAATATGTTGTGCAGGTATGAATTGTGAGTACTCATTTGGGTTAGGTTTCAAGCTGAAATCCCAGATGCATGGGATTTGGTCAAAATACCAGAGGACTCAGTTAAAATGCCATGGGATTTACACATAAAAAACCCGGGATTTAGTGTTGGGATTCGGGTTCCAAATCCTGCATTATTTTAAGGCGGGATTTGGTGACTTTGACACCCCCTAATATTAACTGCCCAAAACATGCATAACACTATTCTTAGTGTATATGTAACATGGGATTTCTCATATTCCCATTATTTTGGCATGAAATAGAGAAAAACAAAAATTTTCATGGATCTTTTATGTGGTATTGAAGTATTTTCCATATTACCACCTCAAAGAGTTAATTTGAGCTTATTCACTCTATGGAGCTACCCTAGGTGAACTTTTGTGTAGAATCCAAATCTGGCGTTAAATCCATGGACTTACTTACTCAATAAAAAGTTATTCATCTTTTCTGAAATCAAAAATGATGAATTTTGGATATATGCATGACTTATGGGTTATGCATAGTTCAAAATTTGTTTTCAAGATAATTGTGGCCTATTTGGGTATGTAAAATATACCTCAAGGCTCACACATTTTGTGCCTTCACTTGTCTCACCAACAAAATTCCACAAAATTATGGGCTTCTAGTTTTTCATTGTCAAGATTGAACCCTTCATCAAAAAAATAAATGAAGGAAATTCATAAGTGGGAAGATTTTAAATGAATTTTTGAAAAAATATGCCATTTTGTCAAATCGGCTTAACTTGAGAAATTCAGAAAAAAAACGGGGATATTGAAATCCCATGTTTGAAAAAATATGGCAAAAAAATAAAAAAACCTCAACACTAAGCCTGAGGAATTTTTTTTTAAAAAAAATAGGCCACTTACATGTGTTTACCAACACCCTAGAATTATTGTCTTGAATATCTTTTTTAAACTCCTCAAATTCCCCATAAATACTCTTAAATCTTATTTTATCATAAAAAAGTTGTTTTTATCTTTTAAAATATTGATTTTTGGAATTTTTTTAAGTTATAAATATTATAAGTAAGTTTTATCTAAAGTTCCATATTTTTATATATAGAATTTTTTTAAATAATTATTTCTGCACAATGTGTGTAATAATTTCTTCTATCAATAATATTTGTATTATTTAGAAACGGATAGATATTATTCTTTTCCATGTGTAATTGTCTCATTAAGAGAGTGACACTTTTTATTGTTATTATTGTCAGTGACTATAACAATAATAGGATAATTATATTTTATTATAATTATTAAGATTAATTATTATTATTAAATTATTCAATAATAATTAAAATTTCTTTTTCTTGATAATTATATTAATTTTTGGTCATAATATTTTATTTTATTATATTTTCCACTTAGGAAAGTCATAGTACTCTTGATATTTTCTACTATTATCAAGAGTTTCATAGACAAACCTTAAATTGTCTCTTTAAATCTCAAACAAAAATTATTCTTCCATGTGAAAAAAAAAATCTGAATGAGAATTTTATTGTATTTTTATATTTCATAGCTGGTGTAATATAATCAGAATCTCCTTTTGAAGTAAGAATTGATCAATGTCTCATTGTCTCCAAGCCTAGCTTATCTAAGCTTATTATTCAATACCTATTGGGTGTTAAGTAAATTTTTCCATAACATGAGGGTAAAAGTTTCTATCAAAAATGTGATCTAATTCATCAAGGTATATATTTATGAAAGATCCACTTGTTTATTAGTCAAAAGTTAAACTCAAAAAATGAAATTGTCATAAATGATATTTTTGCATATCAATATATAAAAATGTATTATATTAAGTAAGCTCCAATCTATATGTTCTGTGAGGATTTTGATGAGCTTGATAAAAAGTATGATATATATCATGATTGGTTTTGCTTCAATAGCTTACTGAATGATTTTCATTCACTCATTAGAAGAGCTAAGAAAAAATAATTTGAAGAGGATAGAAACAGGTCAACCTTATAATTTTGTCATTTTTCAATTGCATTTCTCTGGGTAAAGCTTGAATTAATGGATCCCTTTTTATAATGAACATATTCTTTATTTTGAAAACAATAAGAGATACAGTTAATTCAAGAGCCACTACTTCCTACTAAATATATAAGCTTGAATTAAAACCTAAATCAATTCATTATTTTATTTCAAATTTCTTCATGAATTAATCTATATAATTAGATCCATGACTCATAAATTTATATCTATGGCTTTGAAGAATCAAAAACTCCCTTCAATCTATTATAACATATATTTTGGATTTATAATTATTCTCAAGCTAATTGTTTTGAATAAAACTTTTTTTCAGGAAAATGGTTAGTTTATTACCTCATTTTCAAGATGAAATTCTTCTTATTAATAAAATCATAACATAAAAGCTCTTATCTTTCTACTTAGGCTTTGAAATTAAAATTACAATAGAATGAAGATTTCATTATTTCTTGTGTATATCTTTAAATTTCTTTATCTTGAATAAAATTCATACAATATTTCAATTTATTCATTAAATTTTTATCATTTTAAATATAATATTCATGTCATATATGAATGATTGGTTTATAAGTACTAACTATATTCCATTGAAAATGTTTGGTAATTATAGAGTATGTAATATTTTAACAAATTTGGGAAAATGTTCATACTATAAAGACTCACTCACAATTAGATTTATGAAGTAGTATTGTGGTAATAATTTCAAACTTCCTAAGAGAAAGAGGAAGAAATAAAAAGTAAGGAGCAAAAAAATATCACCCAACAACGCACTGATATATTCCTCTGTTTAAACTAATTATGTCTGATCAATATCCAGTTTCTCAAAGGTATACAAATCAGTTATTCACCAAAGTATACTAAAGGAACAAAAAGCCAAACCACATTTTAGAAAAATAACCATTAAATCATCTTTTTAATCAAGGTTTCTAATCAACTTGGAGTGATAGCTATTTTAAAAAGCTCCACACAAACTATTTAATCTTAATTCAGAACTTCCTTGAAAAAAACCAAGGCGTGTTGTACTGTGTAAACATGATTGCAAGCTGGATGAGACACTCAGAGCAATACGAAAATAGCATAGCAAAATTAAGATCTCTTTCTTGGGTATAATCATAAATGAAGAAGCTGAAGGTTGCTTGAATTCAGATCAAATGATATTGTAAAGCTGAAACCTCGTGGCTCACAAATTACTCGCTGGGTTTTCATTCTGCATCCCATAGTGTTACCAGAGGTGGGTTTTTTTTGGAGTAAGTGACCATGCGTGACATGCCTAAACGAGAAAGTCTTGATCTGCTTGGCTCAGAAGTTTTTTGTGTAGTGGTGGAAGGACTCTTTCAAGATTCCTGACGATGGAAGCTGCTTATATTTCCCACAATTGATCATTGAAATGTGCCTAGCTGCTTGTATTATTATTCTTTTCTCAGCTAGTCATATTAAACCTTCAAGCCACTCTGGTGCTAATATTGCCATTTGTCAGGTGCTACGACAGCTGCTTTAGTGATGACTTGAGGCACAAAACAATTATATCTACCATGAAGTTTGTCCCTATGATCACTGGAAATGAGCCGGTTGTTTTTCTGATCGCGACTTCTTTACTAGTGGCTGCATTGAGCCAGCAAGAATGGCTTTCATATGTTGTTCTTATTGGACGGAATGCATCAACTGAAAGAAGGCCAGGGTTGCAAAATGAGATGAGTCTTTCCCGGTTGCAGAATTCCATCTACGCCAGGTTTTCAGGGCCGGAGCCTGGGGTTTTCTTGAGGAAGGAGCATAATGCCCGGCTCAAACACGTCTCCAATCTCCAGTCGTGTTGGTTTGACGACTTTGACTGCAGCAACAGGGTTAGGGCTTGAAATTCTCCACCTTCTACTTATCTTTCTTGTGATCTTTTCGATATTCTTTCCACGCTGCAAGCACAAAGTCTAGAAACTTTTGAGTGCCTGCTTTCGAGGTCGAACTAGCATCGTGCTCAACCGATCCATCAGGCCGACCTCTACCGTCGTTGTCATGAAGTCAATAACTCTTGAAAAACTGAATACCCTTCGAGATCAGGTTGCGTGCTCGTTTGACGCCAAAACTCGTCGAACCCGTGTTGGGGTCGCCGATGCGTCCGTGGATGGGGACAAGGTAGCTTCTGTGAAGCTGGAACAAAGGTATGGTTTATCTTTTTGCTCATCAGCATTCTTCATTTGCGATTCGCGTAAGAGTCTTTGCTGAAGCTAGCGTAGCGACGACTTAAACCGATTGGTTTGCCCAGCACTTGATGCGTTACTTAATGGACAAGTCATTCCGACTGGCGAGCCTGAGGCTTCTGAGCAAGAAATATTGGAGTCCAGCAGCGATAAAACCCAGCAAATAGTGTCGGCGTTAGAGCTTATCAACTTGGTATTCCGAAAGTTGAAGTCTTCCCGGCGAGTTGACAGCAAAACAGACCCTAATTTAAATCCTTTTTGCTTTTCATGCCAAGTTGAGGAGTCTATCGGCAAGGCCATCTGGCTACATTGGAACTCGGCTCCAGGGATCTCTTACAAAGTCAAAGCCACCTTAAGAAATCTAGTTGAATATCTTGGTGCTCGATATGTTTGTTATCATTCGCTTCCGGTCATTCATTTCTTTCTTCAATCCATCAAGCAATCCGTCTTATTGGAGAAACGGTCGATTTCTATCTTGTCATTCATCTTGCCTTTGTTGACAGTAGAAGATACTCTGCATGCGTCAAGTGTTCCAGTCCCGAATCCAACTGAGTTCCTCAGAATATTATTGAGCGCGTTGAGTGATTTCAAGCTCGCCTCTGCTGCTGGTCTCTTGGCTGTCTATTGGATTTGTAAAGTGGAAGGATGGGATTTGGAAGAACCCCTCAAAACTCGAGATCATTCTTCACCTCGCGCCGACTGGATTTCTGTTACGCTGCCCATCTTATTGGCGCCTGAGGAACGCCGGCGTCAGCATCTATGTCAACATTTCCTTGCCCTTTTATTCAAAAGGCGACCTGGTTGCTTTTGCGAACTGAGTCAAGAGCTGCGAGGGATGAACACATGCCAAGGGGACAGTCTGGCACCTTCCGTGGTTTCATTGGAGTGGCTCTCCGGCGTAATTGCTTTAGCGCGTGCCAATCCTCGTCGCCATGAGGTTGCAAAACTCTCCATTAAGGACAACAACGACAGTGAGCTTTTGATCACACCTGGCCTGCTCAAAATTTGCCTATCACACCCATCCGTTTCTCTCAGATCCTCTGCATTAGCTATTTTATGTCAAAGCCCAGCCATCTCATCTCCTGTGCCATTCGAACATCTGGATTTACTCTACGCTTTTTTTCGTTGGAATTTCGGTGAAGTTAAGGCCGAATTAAAGCAGGAAATCTTCAGCAACCTCAGCTCGCTTGTCATCAGACTTCGGGAGTCGGCGTGCGTCTCTAGCAAAAGGCTTTCCGAGCTGAAAGTCAAAGAATCTACGTTTTTTTTCGCGCCTGGTGAATCTCATGCAGCAACTTCTCATTGCAATCATGAGCAGAGGACTGACCTACAAACGCTTATGGAGAAGCACAAGACCTATTTACAAGCTGTCAAGTCTTTTATGATAAAACTTGTAACGCTTTGTCAAATTAACCTAACCATTTCTTCTCCTTATCGTAATCAAATAGCTTCTTTGCGATATATCAAAGTTTTGCTAGATTCTGGAATTGACCAATCTTATAAACCAATGCTTTCGGAAAAAAAACCTGTGCCAATCGCTCGTTTCCCATTTGAAATAAAAATAACGGATTCTCCATTCATCAAAGCTCTTGTGATAGGCTTGACTAGCACGTATATGGATATACGAGAAGCTGCCTTCATGCTCCTACAAAACTCTTCAGTACTTGAGTCGACACTTCAACCTGACATCAAACTGAACGGTCAAGTGCTCTCTTATGCGGTACAATGCTTAAACTCAAAAAGAGCCAGTCAAACTTGTACTGCCACCCTTCTTCTACGCCTAATTTTAGAAAAACAAGTCATAGGAGGAAGCTACAAAGTTCCACCGCCCTTATTGCCCAGGCATCTCCCTGAACTCGGATCAATCACCCCGCTAGGTTTGTTTGGCACAGCACTTTGGTTGCCTTTATAAGACCGCGTGCAAGGGTTTCTGATTTCAAATTTTTCCACACAGCAATTTTTTTTATCGGCAGACTTGAGAAGTTAGAAGAGAAGATACATGCGGCCGAAGTGGATCTTATGATGGCTTGTGAAAGTCAATCTGCTCAAGGCTCCCTTTTGATTATTAGGTTAGTCCATTTCTCTATGAAAGGCATTGATTGATCAGTGGAAATGATGACTGCTTATGGTAATTCTACAGTGAACTCTTTAAGTCTCTTTCGCCCGCAATGATTAGCTCTTTAGTCAGCTCAAGCCATTTGTCAGATATTTTGAAGAAGACGTGGCAATTGGTGAATCGCGTGTGGCAATTTAGCGCTTTAGTATTATGCCATTCAACATCAAATGAAGGAGACTCACAAGTTGCGGATGATAATTCAGTGCCTGATCATGAAGAGGCTCGCGCTTGTGAACTACTCTTGGAAGATGAAGAGGATGGGATGTCAGATGACGAAAGTCCTTTGCAGGAGAATGACCAGCTAGCCGCAGGACCGAGGCACAAAATAATTTTAAGTGTTTGCTGGAGAAGCATGAAAGAAGCTAGGTACTGTGTATGATACTTTTTGAAACCAACTTCGATGTTGACTTGCTTATGAGTGAATTGGTGTTCGTTTCATTTTCGACTGGTAGTGCCTTATTGACGCAAGCTGTCAGACTCTCTATTAAAGCCAAGGAACAAATTGGCTTCATTAATCCAGATTCCCTATTTAGCGTAGAAGACTTGAAAGAGATTGGTCAAATGTTTCAGCGGTGGCTCCTTGAAATTAGGCACCGAGGAGCGTTTACTGCAATTCATAGGGCTTATAGCGCGTTGTGCGAAGAGTTATGTCGCATATCCAAGTCTCCACAGGCCTCGTCGACATCACGACTACCGGCTTTATGGCTTGAGGTAGGCCTTCATATTGTGTCTAGCCGAGTGGCGCACATGGCCTCAAGTGAATTTACGTGACTCATGATAAACTTTGCTTTTGAAGAGCCACATCGCCGTTATAACCAGCCGGAAGCTCTCGACCACTCGTCGAAGTGCGGGGTTGCCATTTTGTATCTTATCAACTTGTCAAGCTTTGTGTATATATGATCCCAAACAATTGCTATCGTCTCTAAACCGCATTTTGGATCTTTCCGAGAAAACCGACTCTTCTCCCGAATCGCAAGTCCACATCTTAAACACGCTCAAGATTTTGTTTACTGATTCCAAAGTTTCCGGCAAGATCACTTCGCTTCTAATTGAAAGGAGCTATAAGTTTGCTATCCAAAGTTTTGTTTCTTGTGATTGGAGAGTTCGCAATGGCGCTCTTATTCTATTCTCTGGTCTCACAACTCGTGTCTTTGCAGCAAGGCCCTTGGCTTCAACTCGATCTCATGCAGTCCTTTGCAAAAGAGAGACCGTCATGGGTAAGGCGTTGCTTGATTATTCCACGCTAGTTAAATGTGATGAACTTGACTCATATACCCATCTTGGCCGCCAGATTTCTTCCGTCGACTCCCTACTCTTCATCACATTTTATTGGAGGAATTACGTAGATCAATTGACGCAGGGCTCCATAAAATTTCAGACACACAGTCTCAAAGCCCCATGTTTGCCGTTTTATCGCTTATTGCGCTTTTACAAAACCCTAATCAGGCTGGGGCGGCAAAAGACTTTCGGCCATTGGTTCAAGAATGCTTAGACAGCAAGGTTGCAAAGGTACTTCATACACCTCATTCTCATTTTAAAAAGATGTTGAGCTACCATGATTTTGACCACGGTGTGCTTAGTAGATCAGGTCGATCAGTGCAGAAGCCATGACGGGTCTGGTATCATGTGAAGAAATTCCTTCACTTATTTGTGAGCTCCTCACTGAAGCTGCAGGTCTTTGTTCCTATAACCGAGTTTGTACACTAGCATCAGCCTATGTCAAGTGATTATTATTGACTCACTCGCTTTATTCAGGCTCATGGTTTGCTTCTGCTCACCAAATCTCTAATAGAAATGCCTGATTTGCTTTCAGCATACGAAAAGTCAACAAGTATGTGCATAAGCTTTGATATATATGCTTTAAGAACATTGCTCCGAGTAAGCTGAAGCTGACCGAATTTTTTGATAGTTAGAGCTGTTCTTCCTTTACCCGCGACTGTTTTTCTCTACTCCGCTAGCCGGCCCCTTTTCTGCCAGTCTACATTCTTAGATATTCTACAAGGCCTTGAAAAAAGGTTTGATATTGTGTTGGATTCTGTGTGCAAACCCTTGCCCTCTTTGATTTTGCAGGATTTTCAAAACTTGCAGCGGGTCAGGGCTCCGGCGCTCGATTCTTACAAGGCCAAAGTCATTAGAAATTTACTTTCAAAAGACCTTAACAAAAGCACTCTCGTGATGCTCCTGTCGAATGATTCTGCATCAACACGGTTACTTGCACTTGAATTCCTTCAAGGTTTTGCCAGCGAAGAAATTGCAAATGATATCGAAATCATGCAAGTCATTTTGCAGATTGCGCGTAATCATTCCGAATCCACTATCATGAAATTATCTTCTTTAGAATTCATTTCAAAGGGATTCTCCTGTTTCACCACATCTCAGTGGTCAATTGAAAAAATATTGAGTGACTCCGAAGCAACCCATATTCTTCCAATACGAAATAGCCTCCTTATTATTGCTGCGATAAATATTGTGAATACTGTGCATCTTCAAGATGATCATAGTTTTCTGAACACCTGGGCAAATAAATTCCTTGCTCAAGCTGTTAGTTGTGCGCATGAAGACCAGGCAAGTTTATAATTGACATCGTCTTCATTATGTTCGATTGCTGATTAAAACAACCGTTTGTTAGGATACTGAAACTCGATTATCAGCAGCTAAGGCCCTGTCTGTGTTTTCTAAAGTATATGTACTTTTGTCTTTGAACGATTCCATTAATTTTTTGGATTTAGCAATGACTTTAATTCAAGACGACGATGACGAAGTGCGAAGCGTTTTAGTTGAAGGTTTAGTAAATGTTCGTGAAATTGTCGATGGAATCCCAATGGTTGAGGCGGCGGTTTTGGAACAATTGGTAAAGCTTGCGATAGAGATGTCGTTAGACTTCCCTTTCAAACGGCTTATGAAAGCCAAGGTTATTGAAGCGGGTAAGCATGAGTTTTCGGGCATGTCTGGTTTTCATCAGCTAATTAATTTGTTTTTTAGACTTAAAACGATTGCATAAACCTTCACAACTTTTATTTGCGAAAGAAAGGCCGAATTTATTTCGTGATGACTTGATCGAATATGATTTCTTGCAAAAATTGGCTTGTGAGAACCTTTCAACAATAGGCTTGGAGTCGATGCAAATCCCGGTGGAAGAATTAAACACATTCAACATGTTACTTTTCACTTTAACCTCTCAGGATTTTAACTATCCAGAAAATTTATTAGATGCTACTAAGCAAAACAACCTTATTTCACAAAAGGCTTGGCAAGATTTGGCCTTACGAGTAATTGTTGCAGCTGACGTGTTACAAAAGTTGTATAATTATCACTTAAAGCACAATGAACTTATAGCAGTTGAAAGTCTTAAGCGAAGGTCCACTTGCCTTTCTTTGAATATTGTTAACGAGTACTAGATAAAAATTCTTGGCTAATGATTGTCTTTTTTTTACTATATGTGCATGAGTCGGACCTTGACACAATGAAGAATTCAATCGACTATCCTTGTCTTCATTATCAAATTTTCTTGTAACAATTGATTTGTAAATTACGTTTTGACGTTAATATGGAAATCAAATGTTTGCATCTATGCTGGTGCTCAGAATTATTGAAAAGTCTGCAATTGTTTCCGCCTTTTTCTCATACAAAGATCTTGTGACATGCACGGCAAACCTCAGCTAGGAGCTAGCTCTATGATGGAGTTGTGATCATTGAAAAGTATCATGCTTGGAAACCCAGGGGCATTTTCGCCAAATCTTGCGCTAGAAATGTAAAATACATAATTTCTGCGAAAGGCAAGCATTGTTACAAACTCTTGAGATGTCGCTTTTATGCTTAAACTCGAAGCTGCCTTGAGCTTTCTTGGCCAACCTCAATCGCTGATAGACTCCTAGGGATGAGAAGAATTGAGAAAGTGCTTTACAAGGTTTCGTGTAAGTAAGCTATGTCCGGCAGCCTTCATTCCATGTATTCTGGTACCATACAAATCATGATTTTTAAACTTAAGCAAAATCAATAACATTATAAGAAAGTAATTTTTTTAACGATTACACATAAACCTAAAAAAAAAAGAGAGATTTGAAATATTCATATTTAATCTTTCATAAAAAAAAATTTAATTAGTCTAAAATATAAAAAACTTTTGATTATGCAGTTTGTTTTGTGTATGATTGAATTTATAAATAAAGGATAGTGGTAAATAGATGTAAGCTATTATGTATGTTCACCAAAATTTATATGTTTTTATCATATTATGCCTAAAAATAAATAAACCTTGGTAACAAACCATAAGGAAGACCTTTTTTTTTAAAAAAAATACTTCCTCCTTGAATATTAACATCTCAAAAACAAAATGGAAAAATAATAATTTAAGCCACCTCATTTAAAACCCCCTTAAGTTTTTCAAAATTCCTTTTTGGAAAAATTTGGCTAATTTGGCCATTTTAACAAAAAATCTTTCTATTTGAGAAAAACCAAAAATATAAATAAGTTTTTTTTGTTTTGTAATGATATTTCCTTTTTTTTTCAAAGATTGAAAACAATCTTCAAAAAAAATTTATATGATTTTTGGGATTTTTAAGAGATGTTTTGTCAGCCTGTTACTCAAAACCAGAGCGCAAGCATGACAGCCAAATACCATAAACCAATGGTAGAGCAAAATACCACCAAAACATGGAGCTGAGCCAAACCAGCTCAAAAGATATCAAAAGAAAGAGGAAACTCACTCATTTCCAAATATACAAGTCCCATCATCATAGGAAAAAGAATAACAAAGTTATTCCTGCTCAAAGAAGTTGCTGAGCATAAACCTTAATTTTCACCTCTAATATGAAATCCAGAGGAAGAGGCTTAACCCAAGAAAACAGGTATTAAAATTGAATCTCTAAGTAAGGGCTATCCAATGATACTAGCCAAACTGAGATAGCACCAAAACTATAGAAGTTATGGCCAAAATAAGGTCAAATAAGGTTGAATAAAATATTCACCTCTCATCTAACTTCTACAGTTTTAGTGTGAGATACCCAAAAAGGGGTCATTTTGGAAAGAGCACAATCAGGGCTATCTGATTGAGCCATTCATTACCCCTCATCTGATCTAGAACAAAAGCTATGGAGCAAACAAGTTCCATACAGATTTTGAGAAAATCATAGATATGGATAACAAAAATTGAACATGGCATAAATTTGCCATATTTAATGCTACCCATACCAAATAAGGTACCATTGTGTAGATCTCATCTAGGGCTACACAATGAAGCAAATTTGAGCTCAATATCTCAAATTCTGACAAAGTTGGAGCAGTTTTAAGGTTAAAATCCCACAGTTTGGCCAATACACCTTTACTGTGGGATACTATCCCATAACTATGATTTTGAGGTTTCAAATAGAAAAAGAAGCTTTTTTATACTTCAATAACTCACAGTTAATTTAATACTGGGGGCCCATAAAGGTTCTGTACAGCTTTCTATGTGTCATACACATCAGAAGAGGGCTGTGTGGTCCCCAGATGAAAATGTTCACCCTGTATTGGGGAAAACCACCCAGATGTGGCTTTAAAACCACATTTGAGCCCAATACAGAGTATACAGGCCTTGTGCAAACCACAAGCCAGTACTCTGAAGTGAAAAATCTTCACTTCCTCTACATGGATGGTCTAGGGGACGTTTCCTTCCCATTTCAGGATAAAAGGAGGCCTTTTCTCTGCCAGAAAAGGAATCCCCATCCTGTTCTTGAATTCCTACATTGTACAGCTGTCAAAAACAGCTATACTATTGTAAAAAAAGTCAGGTATACTTTTGACTTAAGTATTGTAGTCTTTATTATAGTAAACCAACTGATAAAACTGAACCCAGGGCTTTCAGCAGCACTCACCACCACTATTTCCCAATAGTAAAGCCATTTTTTATAATCATCTGTGTCACAGTCATAGTTAAAGTTGTAAATAAAAATATTTCCACTTCATCATAGACTCAGCCTGACATTTTTAAGGCCTGGTCATGTTATTTGGACTACTTTTGGCATAAAAATTGAGTAATTTCTTATTTTATCATATTTTTTCTCTTGTAACCCATATTTTCCATGTGAAAATATAAATAAAAATACATCATTTTTCCAGTGGGGTATAATTTATACCACTGTGTTTTTTTTTGCTATTTTATGCTGTTTGATTATAATTTAATCACCACTAGTAAGACTTGGGCTGTTTGAGATATCCAAACAGTAAAACCCATATTTTTTATCCTTTTTTTATGAAAAAGAACCCTGTACTTTAATTAACAGCTTCAGGGATGTGGTTGAAAATATTGATAATTTCAATTTTTCTTTATATAACCACTTGGATTAAACTTGTTAATTACAAGTTAATCTGTGAGAGAGTGGATATCAATAGTATACCACCCATCCACAAACCAGTATTTTTGATGTGTAAATTGATAATTTAAATTCTACATCATAATACAAGGGCCCAATATAGTAATATATTGCCCAGAGGCCATTCTTAGATGTGAGAATAGCACCTTAAGAAGTCTTAACTGACATAAGACCTCATTCACCTTTCAGTGGAAGAAAATTTTATTCCAGTTGAGACTCAGTCACAAGGCAACACACCAATGACACCTTCAGAAACAGAAGGGAGAAAGGGAAAAGGGAAAAGGCATAGTGAAGGCCTCATCACCACAAAGAAGTGGACACCAATTTCCACTTAGAGGACTAGAAAACCACAAAACTCTGCTTCCATAAAAGTTAAACCAACCTTGATAACTTGTACAGGGAAGATTAACATAATTGACCCAGTTGTAAACTCCAAAGGCAAATTTCCCAAAGAAGTGGATAACAAATTTGTACAAGGCACAGTAAAAGGTAAATAAACTAAGAACATAAAGTTTTTGACTGCTTGCAAACACTAATATGTTCCTTGTACACCTCAGGAACCTTGGAATCCCAGGGAACCAGCCAGAGGACAGACCAGAACTGTTCAGAGTCAGAAGACCAGGACACCTTGGACACCATAGTGGATGGCAAGACACTGAGGGAAATCATACCCACTCTGCCATTCACCTTTCAATTCAACAGAAACATCAAACCAGAGGACTGGAAGGACATGGATCAAGTTATTCAGCCTTACCAACTGCTCAAAGATTTATTCCAATTGGGAATGGACAACAAGAGGTTCAACCTAGAATCACACTGGGAAGAACTTGGAGAAAGTTTCCAAAGGATATGTCTCAAATAGATATCTTTCACAGATCTTATGGTAATCACCAAAGGATGGAATCCCAACATTCAGTTTAAGCTCCTGGAGGAGAAGGAAACCAGGATAAGGGAAAATCAAGCCACTATCCAGGCTATAGAAGAACAATTGAACCAGACAGAGCATACTTTGATTCCTTCAGGATCACAAGGAGTAGACCAAACCAACTCTCCAGTGGCTTCATTCCATTCAGGAAACAGCAGATCAGTGGCCAAAAGCCACCATTCTTCACAATCTCAGGTAGTTTCCAGGAGAATACAAGGGTACAAAGGGAAAAACAAGACCACTTTCAGCCACAGGCAGAAAGAGTCAGACCCAATGATCCAGAAGCTGTTGGACTTGGTGAAAGAATTACACAAGAGCCAGAAATAGTTTTCAATATTTCTAGAATCAATGGCCCTATTAATAGAAATATTACCCCCACTCAGAATGAACACAATTTTGTTACACCTGGGATTAAATTAAACAGTGATCAACTGTGGTTAAAAACTTCCCAATTTGCAGTGCAAACTCAGGAGAATTTTGATGAAATCTATAGGAGCAATGATATGTTGAAGTAATTGATAACCTTACATGAGGATAAAATAAAAGCCATACAAGAGATCTGTGCCAAATTATGAAAAGCCTCTGAAGAAACCAATAAAATACTAAATCAAGTCTTTTAAGATCAATACCGCTGAAAGAGGGAAAGGGATTGTCTGGATCAAGAAATCAAAAAATTCTTTAATGACTGTAGAAACATGAAGCTTCAACCAAAAGGCCATGCTTTCAATAATACATACCAAGAGGACATCAAACTAGATCTCTTGTTGAATGATAAGCCAAGATCTCCATCAAAATACCAAGATGGAGATAGCATGAATTATTCATAGAAGGAAGCACTGAAACAGCACCCAGAGGCCTCAAGATGGCCAAAATTCTCTGGTTCATGAGAATATGATCACATGGAACTCATTGATTTACCCAGCATACCAGATTAATGGATTACTGCTAGATTAAATACTGTATTCAAAGGCAATGCTAGTATTTGGTACAGAGAAATGTTAGGAAATCCATAGCAAAAGAAACTGGCCATGGCGGAAGAGCCAAATAATTCAAAAGTACAGCAATGGTACTTGGGTATGGGAAATGACAATTACTCTTTAGAAAAAGATCCATATGAGTGGTGTCTTAGAAAGTCCAAAAGGCTTAAAGTCATTGATCCTCAAATGAACATTCAAATGAGGAATCACAAACTTCTCACACAGATGACCGGAGAACTAGAGCATGGAATAAAATGCAGATGAAATTAGAGTTTCACTCTAGATGAAATTTCCAATACCTTACAAGATGTAAGGAAAAGGACAAATATAGGGAAATATTCCCCATATGAAAGCAGTGGTTTTAAAGAGAAACAACCTTTCAAGGTGGAAATCAAAGATAAAACCAAAGAAAGAATGGCAGAAGTGACCAAGAAGAAAACCTCTTGTCACAATTGTGGTTCAACAGACCACTATCCTCAAAACTGTCTAAAGGAAAAGAAAAAAGTCTATGCCATTGAACAAGTCCCAGAGGAAGAATCTGCAACAGAGGATTCTGAGTCAGACTCTGTGGGTAATGCCATCAGAGAATACTCTGATGATTACCAAGAACCAAAAGAGGAATTTCTAGTGGAGTACCAAGAGGAAACACAACTAGAAATTCAGGATGTACAGTTGGAAGCAGGAATGCCACAATATAATGCAAACAGAAGCTTGTGTAAAAACACACAAGATGCACAAACCTTCCTAGCTACATCAACTAGAGGGATGGCATTTATACATGGGACAGCCACCACAATGAATTCTTTTATTGACAATTCTCAACACCCATTGATCACTGATAGTGGTGAACACTGCCCAATAGTGGCCAGAGAATACCTGGACAACCACTTCCCAAATTGGGAAAAGAAACTCTTTCCAACCAAGGAAAAGAGCTTTAAGAGTGCATCAGGGAAGATGACATCTATTGGAACCATTATCAAAGAGATGATCATAGCCCATAGGAAAGGTAATATCAGACTCAAACCAGAGTTTGTAGTCCTTGAAGATGCTCATATCCAGGGATTTTTACTGGGAACAGACTACTAAAGGATGTATAGAATTGACATTTACAATAGTAAAAACAGGCACATTACCATAGGTACATATGAGGAAAAGAAAATTTCACTTGATATATACTATATGTCTAACAAAGACACTCTATAAGAATTGCTAAATGGACTCAAAGAGGGCCAATTCAGTGCTAATGTCACCAGTAAACAAAAACTTATTTTACTTAAAATACTGAGGAGAAATAGACCAGCCTTTTCCCTCAGTAAAGAACCTCTTGGAAAGATCAGAGGCCATGATATAGAACTATATCTCAATGTGGAAAGACCTTATCCACCCATGCTCAGAAGACCTCCATATCCAGCAAGGATAAAAACTAGGAAAGAAATTGAAAAACACATCAATGAACTCCTACATCCGGATGTTATCAGGAAGATAGGACAAAATGAAATAGTGGAAATCACCACTTCTGTCCTTATCACCTGTAATGATGGCAAATCCAGGTTGTGGGGAGACTTCAGAGCCCTACATAACTACACAAAAGCTCATAGGTACCCTATACCAAGGATACCTCATGCCGTGGAAAATCTGTCAAAAGCCAAATAAATAACTGAAATGGATTGTATCAAAGGCTTTCACCACAATGGAGTGAAAACAAACTCCATGAAGCTACTCAGGATTATATGTGATATGGGCATATATGAGTACACCAGGATGCCATTTTGCATCAAAAATTCCCAAGCCCATTTCCAAAGGATGATGGATACAATATTTCAAGAAGAAATATTGGAAGGCTGGATGGTGGTATATATTGATTATATCATTATATACTCAGAGACATTGGAAGACCATTTGCAACACACAAACAGAGTAATAAGTAAATGCACACCCATCAATCTAAAAATTTCACTTAATAGGTGTAATTTTTGCCAACAAGAACTAATGGCACTATGACATAAAGTCTCAGGCCATAGCCTGACCACAGATCAGAACAAAGTAGTAGCAGTACTGCAAAAACTAGTACCAAGGAACATCAAAGAGATGAAATATTTCCTTATATTTGCTAGCTACTATAAAAACCAGATCAAAAGGTTTTCCCACATAACTAGTAGTCTACACAAGTTATGTTCAAAAGATGTAGTTTTTGCAATTACCAAGGAAAGGAGGGATGCATATGAGAGGATCAAATATGAACTCATCAATGCACCTGTCCTCATATTACCTGACTTTGAACTACTATTCAAGTTATACATAGATTCAGCTTGTAGGAAAGGCTTTGGACCAGCCCTTCACCAACAACAAATTGTGGATGGTGAATCAAGGGAAAGAGTAATATGCTACATCTCAAGGCAATTGAAAGATTCAGAGGCCAGGTATGGAGCCACTCAGACTGAATGATTATGTTTAGTCTGGGCTCTAGAAAAACTGTATTATTACTTGAAGGGTGCAGTCTTTGAAGTCTACACAGACTGCACAGCCTTGAAATATTTACTTAAGATGAATACTACAAATAGACACATATTAAGGTGGCAAATAGCCATCCAAGAGTATAGAGGTAATATGAACATCATATAAAAAGAAGGAAAAAAGCCACACCAATGCAGATGGCCTTAGTAGATGGCCAATGGAAAATGTTAAAAGAAACCAAGCTTAGGAACCTGAAGTAGCTTAAAAAATTGCTATCCATTTCATGGAAATAGACAGGAGAAAAAACTTCAAATTTTCTGAATGCGCACAAGAATTTGGTACCTCAGACAGTGACAAAACTGAACCAGAAGGGACAGAAACTCTGATATAGGGAATAAGCTCATCAGGACTGCATAATTAATTTTTCAGTTCAGTAACTAAACATTATGCCAAGTAAAAACAGTGCAGCATAATGTTACAACTTCTTCAACAGAAGTACAGGAGCCCAGAACTGAATCCCAGTTAGAAGAGCCCTGGTTGAGGGACTATAAGGATAATACATTTCTCCTTATAGATGGACTACTATATCACAGAGAGAAGCATACTAGTTTCCTCACAGTGATAGACAGAGACCATATCTCCCTGATCCTGAAAAAATGGCATGACTGCCCCTACATGGGACACATGAGTGAAGACAGGAACAAAGAGAGGGTAGCTGGAACTGCTTGGTGGCCCCAATGGGAAAAAGAGTGAAGTAAATACATCAACACCTGTGAAAGATGCTAGAAGGCCAACAGAAAACATGGGAAGAGATATGGGCTTCTTCAGCATATAGAAGAACCCAAAAACCCATGATAAACCATCAACATGGACTGGGTCACAGGACTAGTCCAAGGAGGAAATGAAAACTTCAATGCTTTCCTAGTCATAGTTGATAGATATAGTAAAGGTGTAAGGACCCTACCATGTCACAAGGAAGACACAGCTATGGATACAGCCCTGTTATTCCTGAATAACATCATATCCACATTTGGAGCCCCTAAAATCATCATTAGTGATAGGGACCCAAAATTCACATCAGAATTTCGGACTAACATTTATGAAATGCTTTGGAAAAACTTTTATTTTCCACAGCTTATCATCCACAGACAGATGGTTTAGCTGAAAGGATCATCCAGACAATGAAGGACATCATAAGAAGATTGTGTGCAAGAAATAGTGGAGGTGGAAGACTCCCCTGGCCCTGTGAAAAAGATCAGACTGAATGTTAAAGACCAGAGACAATATTTGGTCATATTCAAGAAGCAAACAGCAGACAAGGATAAATGCTTGGCAGAAGACGCCATACCAGATGGTAACCCTCACCTGAGAGGCTTCAGAGCCTCTAGGAGGGCTGAAAAGTCTCATCAATGATGAGCCTTTTTTGGAGGGAGGGTATGTCAGCCCGTGACTCAAAACCAGAGCACAAGCATGAAAGCCAAATACCATAAACCAAGGGTAGAGTAAAATACTACCAAAACATGGAGCTGAGCCAAACCAGCTCAAAAGATATCAAAAGAAAGAGGAAACTCACCTTTTTCCAAATATACAAGTCAACTCATCATAGGAAAAAAAATAAAAAAGTCATTTCTTCTGAAAGAAGTTGCTGAGCATAAACCTTAATTTTCACCTCTCATCTGAAATCCAGAGGAAGAGGCTTAAACCCAGCAAATGGGTATTCAAATTGAAGCTCTGAGTCAGGGCTATCCAATGGTACTAGCCAAACTTAAATAGCACAAAAACTGCAGAAGGTTTGGCCAAAATAAGGTCAAATAAGGGTGAATAAAATATTCACCTCTTATCTAACTTCTTCAGTTTCAGTGTGAGATACCCAAAGTGGGGTCATTTTGGAAAGAGAACAATAAGGGATATCTGATGGTTCCATAAATTCTGGCTTATCTGATCTATAGAAAAAGCAATGGAGCAAACAACTTCCATACAGATTTTCAGAAAATCATATATATTGATAACAAAAATTGAACATGGCATAACTTTGCCATATTTAATGTTACCCATACCAAATGAGGTACCATTGTGTAGATCCAATCCAGGGCTATACAATGAATGAAATGTGAGCTCAATATCTCAAAAACTGACAAATTTATAGCTGTTTTAATGTTAAAATCTCACAGTTTGGCCAATACACCTTTACTGTGTGATTCTATCCCATAACTATGATTATGAGGTGTCAAATAGACAAAGAAGCTTTTTTATACTTCAATACTTCCATCCCATACAGGTTCTGTACAGCTTTATACGCATTGTACACATCAGAAGAGGGCTGTGTGGTCACCAGATGCAAATTTTCACCCTGCATTGGGGAAAACCACATCTGAGCCCAATACAGAGTATAAAGTCCTTGTGAAAACCGCAAGCCAGTACTCTTAAGTGAAAAATCTTCACTTCCTCCATATGGATGGTCTATAGGACCTTTCCACCCCATTTCAGGATAAAAGGAGGCCTTTTCTCTGCCAGAAAAGCAATCCCCATCCTATTGATGAATTTCTAGGTAGTAAAACTGTCAAAAATAGTTATAATCTTGGAAAATAAGTCAGGTATACTTTAAGCTTAAGTATTGTAGTGTTTATTATGGTAAACCAACTGATAAAACTGCACCCAGGGCTTTCAGCAGCACTCACCACCACTTTTTCCCTATAGTAAAGCCCTTTCATCATCATTAAAACCCTTTTTTTATAATCATCCATGTCACAGTCATAGTTAAATTTTTAAATACAAATATTTCCACTTCATCACAGACTCAGCCTGACATGTTTGGGTGGTATAATTTTTGGGGTCAAAGATGTTGATGTTTTTGTTTTAATCTCCCAAGTTTAATAAGAAATTACTTTGGTTTTTGAGCTTAAAAATAACTCAAATTAGCATTTTTAAAATTTTGTGGATTTTGAGACCTTTTCTTAAATGAACTATCTGGGTTAATTACCTTTGAAAAACACTCGTCAATGCTTATGGTAAGATGACTAATATCAGTGAAAGCAGCAAATTTTCATTGTTCTTACTTTCCCTCTAATTAAAAGTTCCTAGAAAATAAATCATAATGATGGGAAATGCACCTATCCATCAAGGGAGACACTTTGGAGAGGTATAAAAGTTTCTGGAATCCTCAAAAGGTATTGGGTTGGAGTTTCTTCCACCCCATTGAGCTGATTTTCAACGCAATCAAAAGGTATTTGTGCTCAAAGGAGACAAAAGTGCCAGAAGAGTTAGTCAGAGAAATACACAATAGTATCAATGAAAGAATCACTGTCAAAATACAGGAGGATATTCTTTTAGATTGTCAAAAACTTTATTTTAGCTTCTTGGAGATGCAGCCCATCACTGGTACTCTTCTAGCTGAACCTTGATGTTCATTTTGTGATGAGAATTCGAAAATTAATAATAGAGAAATTTTGTTGTAATTTGTTTTTAAATTGATTTTATCTCAATAAAACTTTGTATTGATAAATAAAATCTAGCTTGAGAATGTCTGTGTTTTTGGAAACAAGCCAAGGAAGACTTGACAAGAAGATTTGCTTCCTTGAAAAATAGAAAAAGTTGGTTTGGCTAGCAGCCAAGCATTCTTTGCAAGAAGACAAATGTATTTGAGATATGCAAAATAGTATTAATGAAAGCATCACTGTAAAAAAAGGGAGGATTTTATTTTACATTGTTGAAAATTTTTATTTCAGCTTCTTGGAAATGCAGCCTATCACTGATACTCTGCTAGTTGGAACTTGATGTTCATTTTATGATGAGGATTTGAAAGATTAGAATAAGGAACTTCAGCTGTAATTTCTTTTAAATGAATTTTATCTCAAGAAAATTTTGTATTGATAAAAAAACACTATTTTGGCAGGTTTAGATCTTTTGAACCAAGTCAAACCAGAATTGATAAGAAGATTTTCTTCCTTGAAAACAAGAAGAAGTTGGTTTGGCTAGCAGCCAAGCATGCTTGTAAAGCATAAAAGCATGTTTGAGAAACTTTCCAAATGAAAATGACCATACTTTTTTTTTCTTTATGATTAATTATTTTTTTGTAAGAAAACTAATATAATCATTTAATAATATGATAAAAAATAAAAATAATAATAATAGAAAAATATATTTCAAATTGATTTGGATCTCACTACTGTTATAGCTAATAATGAATGCATAAGATAATTATTCTTAATTTTCAATGGAACTTGGGGGGAAAGGAATCGAGAATATATATATATATATATATACTTGAATGTTACCAAGGAATGAATTTTCTTTTGATAGCACAAATTCTTACTTACTATTTTCCCTTTCAAAATTTGACAATACAAAATTTCAGAAAAATATCTTCAAGGTTAATCTTACAAGTAAGCTCAATATATATATAGTCTGAAAGGTAAGCTTGGCAAAAAGGTTCAAAATTAAATTGGTAAGTGGTCAACTTCTGCTGTCTTATTTATAATAACTGTCTTTCTTCAAAAAAGTAAGCAACCTAACTCAGAAGATTGCAATAAGTATTATCCTAGAGATAGAATTCCATAAGTGAAAAAAATTAATTAACACAATTTTTGACTGCCTTTTTGGAAGCCAGTCAAGGGTCCCTTAAGAGATAGAATATATAAGTTTTACTTTGAAATTCATCTTTCAAGTAATATAGGGAATTTTCTGTAAACCTGCTTAAATTCTGGATTTATAACTATTGTGTAATAATTTTCTCTTGATTTCAGAAAACATTCTCAAGTCAAAAGGAAAAATCATATATGTGTTTCAAACAAAAGAAATGAGGCTTCTGGCTTCTATATTATTGCAAAACTGTTTATTAATACATTCATCTTCTCTAGAAGAAAATATCTCCATTGAATGTCCTACAACTACAAAAACTATGCCCTTCAATATTACTCCAAAAGGGAAAAAAATCATCCCAAAAATAGATTTTATTATTAGTTTAATTCACCATGAGAAAATTGACTACACCTGACAGCGGGTGTTGCATTTGGGATTGAAAATTGGAGATAGACTGGATGCAGGTTGGATATAGGATGGAAGTTCAATTTAGAAATAGAAGTTTTGGAAGAAAGAAAAAGCCACATATGAAAGCCAACAAATATCCATTCATTTGGATAAAAATCAGTGTTTGGTCAGTTTTGTCACAGCTCAGAGATTAAAAAACTTAATGACAGACTTACTTCAATTTTCCCTTTGTTGGAATATTATTTATGACTTCTTATTAGTTCATTTAAAAAATGTTCAATATTTGGAGTCTTATTATTTAATCTTACATATATATTGAAGTTTCAATATGAAGTCTTCATCAATATCACTTATTATAACAAAAGGTTAAATAATATTGAATTTGGAATATTCCAATTTTTAATGAACCTTCTCATTAATGATAAAAATGGTTGAGGGACTTTATGCAAATATAAATAATTATACCTTGCAATTAGAGTTCTTTCTCTTATGAAAGATTTATTTTGTGAGGAATATATTCCTTACATTTCAATTCTTTTAAAGGTAATTTTTCAATTGAAATTTATATAAGCTTTTAATATTTATGGAAAAAAGTAATTATAAGAAGAGGCCCACACAGATTCAGTATATATGGAAGCAATATCACCCCTATTCCAGCACAAAACTGCTCTTTATGGGCTTTTCACACTTATAGCTAGATAAAAAAATATCTGAATTGAAATATTGGGCTTCAGTTTTATGATGTGGAACTTTTTCATTTTGAAATTCCATGGTGTAAACTAAAATTGCTTTGATATTAATATAAAACCTTGGATTAATAAGAGCATTTCCAAGATTCATAACCATCAAAAAACCTCACATTGTGTAATTCTTTGGAGAATTAAATGTTCCTCTTTCTTGATAACAATATGGCTTCACCTGTTATATTCCTTTGGAGAAATTATCAATTCTTATTTGACTATCTTGATTTAGTGGGTATCTTGGATACGTAAAGAACTGAGATAACCTAAGTTCTTCTTTTGGGTAATTTGGGGAATTAACTATATCAAGATATAAAATGAAGCTGAAATAATATAGGTACTTGTGTGAAATTTCTGGAAAGGTAATATTCATCTATAAATATTCCTAACAATTATTTTCAATAATTATTGGTCATTACAAAGAGAATCATTAAGCTAGGCTGCTATTTGATTCATTTTTTGATTATGTTTTCTGTACTATACAGAAGTTTTATATTTCAAATTTAATTTTACTAATAATCAATCTACTTTTTAACTATTAGCTTATATCAAGAGCTCTCCATTTATTGAAAACCAAAATTCTATCTGAGCTTGATGGGTACATAACCCTAATTATCTCAAGTTATTTTTTTAATTTATCATTACTACACAATAATAAACTCTTATTATCAAAACTATCCAGAATATAATTTTCCTATTTATCTGAATTGAAATTTACTCAAAGCTGTAGGGAAAACCTTTATAGACTCTTATTACTGCATGAATTTAGAATAAAGTACAAATATAATAGCCATAGAGAATAATTGAAATATTAATATCTATGAATAGATAAAGAAATTCAATTATCTTATTTGAGATAATGGGAACCCTAGATAATATCAAGACAAAATAACTTGTATAAATAGATCTTTTTGACAAATTTATTTCTCAAAATTATTCATAAAGATTTTGAGATGTTTTCAAGTTAAAACTAGTTTGATTAATTTTGAATTCCTAAAAAAATGCTAAATTAAGAATAATAAGCTATTTATAAAGCTTAGTTGAACATGTTATACATGCAGCCCTCACAAGGGATTTTGCAAGATGATGTGAGAGATTTTCTTGTTTTTTTGGTGTTTATTCCTAATGAAAGGGCTAAATTATTGATCAAAATCATATTATAAAGAGGGAAGCCACATAAATAAGCTGGGAATATTTGGAACTAAGCTCTAGGTGGCAAAAATATAACTTCAGAGCCATGTAAAATCAGAACCAAAGAATTTTCTGAATAATATTTCAAGTATTTACTTTTTATTATTGAAGTTTTCCCAAGGAATTCATCCAGCTTATCATATTTTTGATGGTAATTTGTGAATAGTGTCTTCTGAGAAAATTTCAAGCCCATAGATAAAATAAATTTTACAAAGAATGTATTTTTAAATTGAAATGAAGCATTAATAAGGTACTATCAATCGAAATATGATATAAATTTGCGACCATATATTTGATAAATTCACAAAAATGCTCTTGAATCTCACAAAAGTAAAGAAATATTATTAATATCAATATTGACAATATTTGAGAAATACCAAATTAAAATGAATCTTTTTGATTTTTTTTTTGAAAGAATTTTATTCTATATGGGTAGATAGATCTTAAATCTTGAGGTAACTGGACCTTCTTTCTTAAAATAACTCAAAAAATTTCAATTTTTGTTATTTCTTGTGAGAAACTATATTGAACTCCCATACTCCTATTTGTCTTTCCCAAATTTTTTTGTAACATGGAAATCCTGTAGCTTGAATGTTGGATGTGCAAACAGAAACACAAAAACTGCAAAAAATATCTTAAAAACCTTTTTTCAACTAAGAATTTTAATAAAACCATGGAACTACCTCAAGAAAATAAGGGATGAAAAAATTTATGAAAGGTGTTCTGAACTTGTTTTTATTATTTAAATCAAGTTTGTTTTTTTATTTTTCAAATGAAGTAAGTAGCAAAAAAAAATTTCTGCTACTCAAAAACATTTTTTTCTTTTTATTTTCACTTTTTTGCATTTTGTTATCCATTTTTCATGGTGATATGTAATTGTGATTATTTTGTTACTTCTTGTTTTTTTAAAGTTTTCTTTGTAGGTTTTTTCTGAGGTTCTTTCATATTTGATTAATTGGGTTGAGCTTAATCTGGTGTTTCAGTTTTCAATAAAAATAACAGAAGGAGGCCTTTTTAGGTCTGCTACTGTAAATTAATTCACATGTTTCACATGTATTACAGTAAAGTACCTGTAATAAATACTACTATAAATTTGTCAATTATCATCAAAAGCTTTACAGTAGCAGCCATCATAGGGACTGAAATTTAGTTTTCCATTCAACTTTGTTATTTCTTCCAGTAAAAAGGGCCATATTGTATACAGCTCAGTAATTGTCTTCTAAGGTAAGTCATAATAGTCTAGAAAAAGCAGGGATAAAGAATGTTCGCTTTAAAGAAAGATAAATTTTAGCCTTAAGAATAAAAATTGATCAAGCTTATTGATGATGAAAAGTAAGCAGAAATTGAAAAAATCAAATTAATACTTCAATTTCAGAAGTTTTAATCAAGAAAGAAGAAAATAAATCATATTTTTTGAAAAAAGGTTTATTGGAAGGAATTTTAAAAGCTCTTATCTCTTCCTTTTAAGCTTAAAGGAGCTTAACAATGTAGGATTCATAAATATCCAACAATCCCATTTATTCAAAAAAGGCTTCAGTGGAAAAAATCTAATTGTAATATTTTTAAGCCCTTCTTTTAATAATAAATAAGGAATAATACTGTGAGAAAGTAATCATACGTAATAAATAAACAAAGAGGAAGGGTTTATTCATTTATGAAACTTGACTATAATTTTTTTGGCCATTAAAAGGATAGAATTGTTCAAGGTTGAAATTTATTTGTGAATTTAATTTGTGATAAAAAACCATTCTTCTCAAGATTAAAATATAAATGAAAAGTGTTTTTATATAATATACTATATTTTTACTATATCTCATTAAGAAAGGAAAAAAATATTTGCAATTTTGTAAAACTCCAGTGGCTTACAATAGCTTGAGATACGAACAAAAATTAATTTCCTGGGTCTAACCTATTTCACAGGAATTGTTCAAGCTTAACCTAGGAAAGGTCCAAGAGAGTTTCCAAATGCAAAACCTGCAGTCAGGTTTATCCATTTTGCTCATGGTGATCCCCAATTTAGAGCTTGATTACCCTAAACCTTTTCATAAAAAGTTTATTAACGACCACCAGGAAATGCAAGAGCTTTTGAAAGAACCACATAAAAGATTAATCAATGTTCTTTTCACTCCAAAGAATTTTTTCCTACATTTTTTCAATGAGTCAATCACATGGGATCTCCTTAAGGATTCCAAGCTAATCATGGCACATGAAAAAATTATTCACTATCTGTACATTATCACCAATAGCCACTCAGTGCACCAGACAGGGGAGTTATTTCAGAATGGCCAGGGAATATTTCCAGTTCATTTTACTGTGTGATAACAGGATTATTCACACCTTACCTAGGATATGTAGTAAAACCAAATTGTACTTCAATCCCAAAAGAAATTATAAACAACAATAAATGTTAATTGTTTCAATTCAAGGAAGTTTTATTCCTTCCAGAGCTATATTAAATATTCCAGGACCATGGAATAGCCACAAATGTGGTATCTCATGGAAATTATGGAATAGGGTCAATTTCAATATAAATGTCTTATATATGTCCACTGGATATTAAGGCAGTGCCATGATTAAAAGTTATTTTAAAAGGTATTGAGAAAGAACTTCTATTTGCAGCAAATAAGATATCATTTGGTTGATTCTGGCTACAGAATTACTGAAACTCTTTAGTACCATTTTGTTTCAAAAAATATCATCTGTCACCATGAGCAAAATGGATACACCTGAAAGAAGGTGTCACATTTGGAAATTATCTTGGACCCTTCCTGTGAACTACAATGTTGGACCCAGGATTGAATTCTTTTTAGTATTCCAAGTTATTCCAAGCCACTTGAATATTACAGAATTTCAAAGATTTCCTTCCTGTTGTATATGGATGGACTAAGTATAGAGTATATTATATGAAAACTGTTTCCATTTATATTTTCATCTTAAATAGAATCTTCTTCGATATAAAAAATTGAATATAAAAATTTATTTTCAATACAAACAATTCCATTTTTTTGAAGGACAAAATAAGTTGAAGAAAGTTTTCAAAATTGATTAATATTTTCTCTTTCTTGATTGATGAATAATTATTCATTTATAAAAATATCAATTCTTGATTCTCCTTTGAAAAATATGTTTAAAATATTAAAATCAGCTGTTTTCAACTGAATCCTGTTTTAAAGAAACTGGATTGTTGAATATTTTTATATCAAATACGGCTCAATTTCTGTAACCTCACAACAAAAAGATTAAGAATTTGAAATTACTTTGAATAGAAATATTATCGAAAATATAAAAAATGTGTATATTTTTTATTTTTTGTTGATTTGAATTTATTGAATTTAAGTTTTATTTAGATTTTTTATCTTCTCATTCCTTTGAATCCTCAATAAATTCAATTAATTTTTATTATTAAGAACAAAATTTCTCTTTTTTAAAGAGAAAAGGCCTCACTCTTTCTTGTTTGAGAGTATTATATCTGAGTTAAAAAGAGAGGTAGTGGGCTTAATGCATTACAGCCCCTGAAACTGGAAGAAATATAAACAACGAAAAATACAGTTTACGGAAAGGATAATCCAAATCCAAATAATAATCCAGGCCGGATTATCACTGACCCACCAATCTCCAAATAGAGTACCAACCATATCTCAAAAGCCCTATGGGTTTTTTAAACCAAAAAGGTACATACTCATTTTAGATCCATGAGGTACCCGAATTTTGGCACCATCTCTTCATCTAAATCTTCTTATGTGCAAGCTCCAATCAACAAATTTTTTTCAATTTCATCTTGCGTCTTTTCATCTCTTTTTTCACCTACTATTAGATCTGATTTGATGTGCGTTGAACATTGATGTTGCATTAGCCTTACCTTTTGACTTATTATTAACCAAATAAAATTTCTGTTTAGTTTTTATTTTTATTTTATTGTGTTCAATCATGTCTGACCAATTGAATAATGGTTTCCATTTTCGTGAAGATCTCTTGTGTCTCATTTTATTTCAAAAAAAAAATTGGCCCATCAACTATAAAAGAAGGAAAACTACTCATTCAATTTCCCTTTCACCATTGGACCAGCTGGAGCAATGTCTTGATAAAATGCCTTACCCAACTCCTCTTCTGATGAATATGAAGAACATGAAGATGACTACAATCTCCTCCAGGATTCTCGAACTTTTGAAGTCACCCCACCAAATAATTTTAAAAGATCATAAAAACAATGACATCCACATTAAAAAATTTAAAATTATTTTGAGTTTTTATATGGCCACTTGATCCCTAATTTTTTACTGATAAAAAAAATTATATCCCTTCAATTTAAAATATCAGCCCCCATTGTGAATGGTTTTATGAAAAGGGTTCATATTATTACATTTACAAATTTTTGCATTTCAGGAAAGTCGTTTCTTACTACTTTTTACTTACCCATTTCTGACCATTATTCTTTTTTAAATATCATTGAAATGAAAATTCTAGGTAAAAATACTTCAAATATCAACAAAAACCAAACAAGATTCTGTGGGAAACAACTTGACCAGGATCATCTGATCCCAGTATGGGGTCTTGTCTGGCTGCTGAAGAAATTTATGTCCTCAAAAGGGACTTTGTCAAGGCATTGGTTGACATCCAGGTTTCCTCCTCTGTTTTTGAGTCACCACAACTCTGTGAGATTCTACAATGTATTTACCCTAATTTGATTAGGCCCAAATAATGAGTAATTTTGAAGTTTGCCTTTCAATTTTACTTTGAGCACAAAGATTAGCTGATTGCAAATTTTGGGAAATTACCAGCTGATACCAGAATATGTACATCCATTGATTTTTGGACTACCAAGGAACAAGCCCAGACGTATTTGGCCACCATTACTCCATGGATCAATCCAGTGGAATATAAGTCTCACAGGTCATTGATATTGCTTGATGTGAGTGCTTTCACTGTTATTTATCTATCACAGATAAGGGATCTCTCCAATTTGACTTAAACTGGAGACTCTAGCAGCCACACATAGTCGTTCAACCTTGGCATGGACAGTATGAGAATCCTTATCTGAAAAAGGTATGATTGACCGGTTATATATTATTATGGGGGATAATGTAGCAAATAATAATTAAATGATGGAAGCTTTTCAACAAAAAAATATTCTGGGATAAGTTTCAACTGGCCAAAAGATGACCAATTCCATTTCTGCGCATTTCATATTGTCGACTTGGTGGCAAAGGAGTTTTTATCTTACATGGGGAAGCTTTTGGATGAGGACTATGAGTTCTGTTCTCAATATATTGCTGTTTCTAAGGCCCCAATATCTGATAGCGAGGATGAACACATACCAAATTCACAAGATATGCAAGGTGAGTTCAATCAATTATCTAATTGGTCCATTTTTTTACTGATTTATAATAAGCCAATTTTAATAGCAACCGTACATAAGTCGCATAAAAATAGTGGGATACCATTACCTAAAAAGCAAGCTCATGCACTAAATCGAATGGCACCGGTACCCAGGAAAAATTGGGCAGTCTAAATCTCATCAATGATCAACATCATACCCACAATCAACTCATTGAAGCCACCAACCCTCTTGAACTCCCTCCACCAGGTACATCTATTATTTGCTGATATTGCTGATGATAAATACTAAAAAAGGTTTTTGGCTTTTAACAATAGCATCTAAAAGCTGTTTTACAAGCATTTTGTGATCTGTGATCTCATATTCGAGGTTGTCCTAAGCAAAGGTACACATGAATTCAGGCCAGAGACAAGAACATTTATTCAAAGATTCTTCCAATCATCATTCCCATGACCCGCTGGAATTTCTTTTTTCATCAGATACACCATGCGAAACTGTTTAAAGTATCAATAGAGCTATATACAAATATACCCGACGGAGAAAAGTATGAAATACGCTAAGACAAATGGGGCACAATAGAGTTTATGCAGCCAATTTGGGAAATTAATGAAAAGGAATGTAATGTATTTTAGTAAAAATTACCAACAAAACCCTTGATCCTACCTTACTATCAAGTAATAATCAATCAACTGGCACATTATTAAAAATTCAGCAAAAATACTTGGTGAACTTCTTGTAAAGCTGCATCCTCAAATATTCAGAAATACTTTGAATTAGAAGTTAAGAACACAGACAATTTATTAACGACATTACTGAGCCCAAAATATTGCAAGGATATATTCAGGAGCATGGCAGTTCCAATTAATAAATACAAAGTGGCTCTCAAGGTACTTTCTCATTGATGTGCCACAATATCTCACAAAAAGCTGCATGGACCTCCTCATAATAAATCCGAAGAGAACCTGAGCCATGAAGAAACTATGAAACTTCTCAATCATCTCAATCAAGATCCACTTGAAGAATGATTAAAATTCTTTTATTCAAAATAAAATGAAGTTGTTTTATACTTACAAAATCTTCATCCCTTAGCTAAGGGTGAACTGATTGAGTATTGGAAGGTGTGTCCAAAAATTGCTTCTAGAGCTCTCACATTAACTAATGAAATAACTTTTCAGGAACAAATAATTTTAGGTAACTTCCCATTCCTTGGAAATATTGCACTGAAATAATTGAAAATTCATGTCTCCTCAGCTTCTGTGGAATAGGTGTTCTCACAAAGTGGCCAACTTAAATCTCCCGTACATGACTCAATAGGATCAAGAACTATTTCCCATATTAAATTTGTCAAAGAATGGCTTAAAAATGAATTCCCTAGAAATTAGCAGATGGATAGCTACCTTTGTGAATTTCCATTAATTTCTAAATAATTTTGATGTGGGAATTTCCGTATCACAAAATTTTGGTACTGTTATCTTGTTCAGAAATTAAAATTTTATGATTTGAATCGCAGTTATTTTGGCCTGGTATTTAAGTAATTTTGTAACTGGAAAGACCAAGATTGCATCAAAATAGTTTTCTTTGGTACTTGTTGACAAAATAACAAATTTTAGATCATATAAGTCTGGAATAACCAATCATGGCTGATAAGTCAGGCTCCCACATACTCATTATGATGTACTCAGGAGCCAGCCTTCGTACACATCCTGTAAGTTCTTCTACTGTAAAATTGTTGATTATTCTTGACAAATTTACAATAGGAATCATTACAGGGCCTGTACTGTAGCAAATTTGACACTTGTAAAAAATCTCACAGTAGCAGGCCTCACAAAGTATGCTACTGTAATTTCATTCAAAAGCTAAGAAATCATATTTAAATTTAAGAAAATGAAAAAAAGGAACTCAGAAAAATTGAAAAAAAACAACATAAAATAATAGAAATTTATAAAAGAATCAAAATAATACATTAATAAAAAAATTGATAAAAATATTCAAAAAATTCAAAAAATAACAAATGATTTAAACTAGAAGAAAGACAGTTTTTCCTATTGTTTTTATTCAAAAAATATAGAAAAAAGCTTCAGTGTAATAATGATAAAAAATTCATCACACCTTTTATAAATGTTTTAATCCTTCATTTTTTGACAAATTTCTGTCATTTTATTTGTAATATTTTCTAAAAAAACATTTTTTGAGATTTTTTTGTGGGTTTTGTGTTTCTGTTTTCTCTTTCAACAATAAAATCAAAGAATACTTATTTCATACAGAAATTTTTGCAAGGCCAATTGGAGTTTTTGAACTCAATATAATTTTGATAAAACTAATCAAAAATGAGAATTATTTAAATTATTTCAAGAATGGAGGGCCAGTTTGCTCAATATCTTAAAGCTATATGCCAATATAGCATAGGATTATGTGAAAAAATATAAAAAAGCTTTATTTCCCTGAAAGCCTGTTCACATATTTTCAAGATTCAAATTGATAATATTGTTTTACCTTTGGAAGGTTCAAAGGAGTTTTCCTTGATTTTAAAATAGAAATATTTGTAAAATTTGATCATATCTTTATTTATCAAAGCATATGATTTATGATTTGTTATAATAATTACTCCATTATTTTGAAAAATCATTCAAATATGGATTTAAAGATTTCTGAAATGACAATTTTCACCAATTTATATCAAAAATTAATATTTAATGGGTGAATTCCTTGAGAAGTTCTTTATAATGAGAATTCAATACTTGGAACATGATTGAGACAATTCTTTTATTCTGATTGGCGATGGCTCTGAAGTGATATTTGTGCCACTTTAAGCTCAATTCCCCAAAGGTTAAAGCATATTTCTGTGGAATCTATTTTTGAAATATGGATTTAATATATGACTAACCCTTTTTTCGAGAATATTAGCTTCAATTTGGAACTGATGGTCATTCTCAAATTATCAATCTTTCAGGTTTTATGAGCTTATTGATGTAATTATCACTTTAAAATAATCACAGGAGCTTCATAGATAAACTTTGAGGAATTAATTTGTTCAATTAAACTATTCATAGAAGTAATTGTTCCTTTATACTATATAGGGGCTTATTATTTCCAAGAAAGATAAATGAGTTTTCTCAGTTACTCATGAATATGTAGCTCTTAATTATTTCCAATGGCTATTGAATTCATATATCTGTTTGAATTTGATGATTTATAATAAAATATAAAGGTTTCCTCAATAATTTTGAGGAAGTTTTAATTTAGAGAAATTAAAAAACTCTTTTCTACATTACTCCTGATAATCAGAGTTTTTAATTATGTAGTATTTATAAATTTAAAAATCTATTTCAAAGTGATTAAAATTATGAAACCATCAATTTCATATAAAATTTTAAATTTTTTCTTGCTAGAGAGCTCTCAATATATCCTAATCATTATCAATTGATTAAAGATTATGTGCATTTAATTTTAATTTAAAAACAGCTATAGTGTACAGTAAACATTATAGAAAAATATCATTTAGAAGTTTTTCTTAATAATATTCTTTTGAATAATTAAATAATTGATGAGAAGATTAACTTGCTATATCGAAAAATGAAGATTACCTTTCCTCAAATTTTACAAAAAAATTAGATTCTTCCAGCTTCCTTTTATTTCTTGATAGAGCTATTACCCTGATTTCCTCAAAACGAAAATTAAAATAATCCTAGTTTTTATCATATTTAAGTGAGAAATTATATCAAGATCATGATTTCAGAATTCATAATTTCTCCACAGCAATGTACCAACTGAAGCTAAATTTTTATCAAGAAAACAAAAATCTCATTCTCCACAAAACTTAAGAATATGAAATTTTCATTTTTATGAATATTCAAAATGATGTTATTAACACATGGTCTTTATATGAAGATCAGAATAGTTTTTAGAATACACCATTGAATAGTATAACGAAAAATTCTTCAATTTCAAATATAAAACCCAATATTCTAATTTGAATATTTCCTTCATCTAGCTATAAATGTCAAAATCTCCTTCAAATCAGTTTATGGGCTAGAATAGAGGTCATATTATTTCAATATATAGTACATTTTGATTTTCCTCTCCTTACAATGACTATGTCCCATAGAGATTTACAGATTGTTTATATTTGATCAAAACCTCAATAAAAAAGAGAAAAGAGAGGGTATATTATGTCTCAAAAAATACAGATTTCCCTAACAGAAAATAATTAAATGGTATGGTATATTTTTCATGATATGCATATGTTCAGGACTTCCCAATTCCCCCAAAAAATTTAACATCTATGATGACATCTTCCAAATTTAAATGATTTCAATTTAAATATTATTCATCTATGGGTTCCCATAAGTGAGCTTGAAAGAGAGGTCATATTTAAAATATGATCTATACATAAAAATCTGTAAGAAAATACCAAGAGGTTGAATTTTTGGTAAATGAAATGATAATAATCATTAAAAAAGAGGTTAAAAAAGGGGAAATTAAAATAAGCCGCTTAATAATATATTGTTGAATTATTGAGCTTTGACAAGCCTGACCAATCACTGATATTGAGTCAACTCAATTGTGAATTTGTGTCTTTAATATGTAGCTTAAATTTCTTCAAAAGCTTCTATTTCTAAATTCAGTTTCTTTCCTATCTCCAACCTGAATCCAATCTATCTCCCTTGTAAAATTACAAATGCAGCACCTGCTGGAAGGTGTAGCCACTTTGCTCATTGTATGTGTGAGTAAGAACAGGCCCAACTAAATTCAGTACCATTAAGTATTAATATGAAGGTCAGGAGCTCAAAGACTCATTGAAAATCATAAATTAAATTAGAGCTTGAACCAAAGAGGAGATTTACAATTTAAAACATTTTTATTTGAGTAATTTGGTAGAGAGGGTCTTTGGATTATTAGTAATGAAATTCACAATTATAAGGGGGACTTCCAATTACTCACTTACAGCGCAAAAAAACATACTTTTTTCCATTTTGTGTCTCTATAATTGCCCGATTCAATATTGTTCTCAAATCATGGATGAACAGATAGATATAAAATCTTATGATTAAACCACATGTATGGTATTACAAGACATTTCAAATCCACAAGGTGGTGAGGATCATAATATGTATTCCTTCCAAAAAAAACTTCCACAGAAATTTGGAATCAATAAAATGAATTTCTAAATAATAGAACCCCTAGAGGCTACCAATTTTTAGTGATTTGATTCTACAGGAATTTGGCATTAAATCCAAAAAAATCATTTATGAATAATTACAAGCCCTTTAAGACAGAGATATATTTGTTTTTCAAAGTGTAATAGACTGCTATTCTACTAAATTTAAAGCTGAAATTCAAGATATTGTTCAAGATTATTGCAAATAAATTTCAGTGTATGTGCCACATTATTAGAGATTGAAAGTAATATAACAGCCTTGCTTTTTCTCTCAAAAACACTGTAAAATTGTACAAACTCATCATCAGTTAACATTGAGCCTGAGAATTCTTGAGAAATTGTTATTGCATTTTTTGTGGCATGGTGAATATCATTTGAATTACTTTGATCATTATGTACAGAGTAATCATCTGTCATGACCTTTTGGAATTTTTCTACATGGCCAGCTAAGAAATTAAAGATGGATTCCTTTTTGGTATGCCTTGGTGACTTTGGATTGGGATTTGAGTAATCAGTTTCTGGAGTTGAACTACAAGATTCATAACCAGTTGTTGGAGGATTTTTTTGAGTCTTTTAATAAAATGTTTTCTTCCTTCATCTTATTATTTTTATTAATCTTAATCAATAGAGACTTGTTGAAAATTTGATTCAGTAGTACTTAGTTGAGGGTATGCTTGTGCAAACTCCCCAGTTGCATAAGCTACACAAAAGACCTTTGAGCAAATATTATAATTGGGACACTAAATCCCTCACAGTTTTTCATATCCAGAATTTGTATTTTGTTCCTTCACTTTTTACCAGAAGTTCTCATCAGCTATTATTAGTTTCTTGTTTTCATCCCACCCTGCACCACTAAGTGAACATAAGAACTCATACTTTGTATAAAGATGGTTCAACTTCAGAAAAGAATCTGCATATCAACCTACTTATTATTCACCAGATATAGATGGGCTTACAGAGCCCTTTTTGTTTTTAAATTGTTTTTTCTCAAGGTTTACGCCAAATTTATGAGTCATATCCTTGAACAAAAGGGTCCAAGCCTCTTTTTTAAATTCCCACCATCAGTGTACTTTCCAATCCCATAGAACTCTTCATATTCTGCAACAAAGTATGTTGCTTGTTCGGAAGTCCACATGTGAGTTGAAGCCCTTTTAAATCGAGTTGAAGTGGATATTTCTGTCTAGTTGGGATTGAATTGAGATGTTTCTCCACAGCTAGCAGCATCCTTGTTGGTAGTCTCAATGGAAAAAGGTGCTGGATCCATTAGCGTTGAAAGATTTCTTTTGAGATAATCTTGGAAAATGAAAAGTTGAAAATAATGTGGAAAAACTGAACTATCAAATTTGTACTTATCACCAGCTAAAAATGAAAGTGACTTATCCCATTTTCATTCCTTGGAACAGTAATTTCACAATTGTCATGATTAACTTTTCAAGAAAGTTAGTTCTGGCCAAATAATCCAATTTTCTTGAGGACAAAACCGGCCCTTAGTCCGCCTGTCCATTTTGTTTGTCTACCAGAAAGGTGTGAGTTCAAAGGAAGCAGAACTCCCTCTATGCACCACATATGATTTGATCCATAAAACACTATGTTTTTACCTGATAAATAATCCAGATTTACTATCCATAGAAAACAAATGATTTGATTCTTCCAATGTTGTCCCAAAGTTGTCCCAAACTCTTAAGAAATCTATAAGCTGCTTATAAGTATTCTTAGGAGCGTCATATAAGTAACTTGGCTTAAAAATTTCAATGTTTCTCTTTTTCCTGTTTATAAACTTCTCAAAAGAGCTTGTTCTATGGTTCTCTCAAACCCCCAGTGATCTTGCCTGGTCTCGTGCCATAATGCATATGCAATCAACTTGCAGCCCGACCCAAGTCGCCTGCGCCAACCGAGGCGTCCCGGGAAGAGGGCGCTCTTGCTCCGACCAGCGACGACGATCAATTCAGGATTGAGCTCATCATGAGCAACAGCCGGTGAGTGTCTCTGGCCGATATTTCTCTCATGGACCTGTCTTTGTTTCGAGGCTAAACCTGCGTCTTTGAAGAATTTGTTCCTTTTGGCAGTTGATGAGCCGAGCACGAGGAGCCAGTCCAGTGATCTCCAGTAGCAGCGCCCGACGTGGCAGTCCATATTCCACTCAGCCACCGTTGACGCTGGATGATGTTTTGCCTCAAGCAGAAACAAGCTCTTCGTCCAGCCCAGAACCTCGGCATCAATTGCAATCAATCACTCCCAGGAACAATGGATTAAATTCTCGGGCATCTATTTTGCCCCAGCTGAACCGTCGGTCGTCATTTGAGCTAGCTTCGGATCCAATCAGGCGCAGGTCCGGCGAACGGACCCATTACAGCCTTATTGTTCGCTCAACGTCCAACAACACTCGCCTCACCCTAACTCATACTCCCATCAGTTATTTGCCTGGAAGCTCGCCAGGAAACCCTGATTTTAAGCTGGCCTACCCGATGGCTGGCTCAGTCGTTGCCCGAGTCACCGCCGGATCAGTCGGTTTTAAGCGCGGAAGGAGACAAGAATATGAAGCAGCAACTCAAGCATGCTTGTCTATGTTCAACAAAATCAGAGAACTCTTAACTCAATCCCCCGTTGCTAGAGCCTCTAGTCCGGCTCGTCAGGAGGGCATACCGAGAGAATTGGAAATAGTTTTTGACGGTTTTGGAGTGGGTAGGGATGCGTTTATAGCTAGCCTTCTGAATAGTCAGGCTTCAGACCTGCGGGAAATGGTTAGGTCTGTAAGAGATAATACTACAGTCAAGATTGGTGGACCACGGCCTAAGAAACGCAGAAGAGTTTAAAAGAAATAGGTTTATTATCATACAGCTTGCTCCCCAGACCATCAGTTTTATTTTCATCCCCATGTGAATGTCTAAATACAATTATTTTTCTGATCATCTAGAAGTTTTAGATACTAGCGAACAAATGTAATGAAACTCCCCTTGAAAGACTTGGCAGTATTCAAGTTTCACATGAAGCAATTGGACCTACCTAGTTTGGAATCCGAGTCAGTGGCTTTTCCATTAATGTGGCCATTTACTAATCAAACTTTTGTTGTGACAAAAGCGAAGGATCAAGCAGCTGGTATGATTCTTTTGTAGAGGGGATAAGAATCATCACATTTGTTTGACGTTTTCTTATCATTCTTGAAATGAAAGGTGTAATGCAGTTGTAAATCTAAGAATGAACTCAAACACTAGGCTTGTCCCGGCACAAAATGTCTCAAAGGCAAAAAAGCTATTAAGTTTTCAATAAAAAAAACTCAGTTTTTAGAAATGCCTCTCAAATCACCTTCTCAAATTAGAATTGGGCTCTAGTGTATTTTAAAATGTTTCAATCAAAGCAGATTATAATTACTTTTTTATCAATTTTTGTACTCAAATGCCTAAAATATTTATCTGGGAGAGATAAGTCTGAAACCAAGGGTGGACATGCAGTTTATTTAGAGTACTCAGTACATACTGCGATACAAGCGGTGCATAGTAGTACATAGTAATTCCAAGGATCATGCATGAGTTAGACAACTTATGACTGCAATAGCCAAAACCAGGAAAGAACTGGTAGTTAGTCAACTGAAAAATGTACTGTGTCAGTATGACTCACTTTCAGTTGATATTGCCATAAGCGATTACCCCTGTATTCACAATATGGTAAATACTGCAACTTAAACTGATAAATTTTCAATAAAATCTATTCCAGTCTATACTGTTATGAGTGTTCCAGAATAAATACTAGCACCAAAGATTGATTCTGGCTTATGCAGACAAAAATAAAGATAAGTCCCCTATACTGATTTGGCTGTAATTAACAAATCCCAGATTTAAACTAACAGAAGGTTTCTCATGAATGTATGATTAACTTTTTTTAATAATAAAAATATATGAAAGTATAGCATGGTAGGTATGCTTTAGCCACCTGTTAGGTCAAACTCTCCATAATAATGTCAATTTTCCCCATAAAATGATCATTTATTGATGGAAATCAAATTTTACTCTTTTCTCCTCTTGAAGTAGATAATGAAACCCTTTGTGTGCTATACTAGTTGAAAAACCATATCACAACTTAGAGATTTTAAGATTAATGATATATGTGGGTTAACCAGATCATCACTCATTTTCCTTCAGTAAATTACAACATGGATGAGGAGGACTTGTGCCTTTCACAAGTAGAGGAAACTAAACATGCAGAGGGGGCCAACCACTCAGCCTTAAGTGGGAGTCATGAATCAGAGCTTTCGCATATTAGTAGCAATACATGCAGCTCAAAATAGATGATATTCTACTATTAATTCATTGAATTAATAATTGATGTCATATTATTGAAAACATTCATTTGAAATATTAAAATACCAAATTCTGTGTGTGTCATCCAGAAAGGAGAAATTGTGAACTATATCTACATACAAAATCATTTTAACTCCCATATCAAAATAAGAAATCCTAAAAATCCCAACATGAACAAGAATTGGAACACATGCAGAGGTCAATTTGATGCATGGTCGCCAAATAGTCAAGGAAATATTGATAAATAAACTAATTTTTGAATCCTTCACCAAGATCAAGAGAAATTTCAGAATAATCTCACATCAGCTCTGATTGAGAATTACTTACCTTTCTCAACCTTTGATTATTGTCTTTTCCTTATTTTAGAAGTTGAAACAACCCCAAAGCTCAACTGAACACACCATGAAACACCGTAAAAGGGTTGAAAAACTGTCCTCTTGACTATATTACCAATCCAAAGCACTCTTGAATTAGTAACAAAACCAATAACGTGGGACATGGGGAATCTCATATGCTATAGGTTGGTTTATAGGTGCTGTATTCTTTGGAGGGGTCATGAAAACAAAGGCTATAATAAATTTATTGTTTGAACTTACAGGAGAAAATATATCTAGCAATGTGTTAATTTCAGAAACTATTGAAATGAGATTTCACAGTATAAATGTAAGCTTCCCATGAATTCAGAAATTCCATCTCTGAACTTGAAATGTTATATTTTTGGTTTACAATGACTTTAACTTTAGAACGAATCAGCTTTGTGGAGAATCCTATCACTACTTTGAGGACTATATTGGAACTGAGCTTAGCTTCATAGATGAAAAAAGAAAGTTTACTGAAGGTATTGAAGCTTAACCTGCCAAGATTAAGCAAATTTTTTTGATTTTTTTATGTGCTTCATCTTCATTTCCTTATTAAAATTCTTTATCAGAGTATTAGTTACATAATTAAAGAAAAATAAAATCATTTGGAAAAGGAGTAATATCTGAACTGTAGATAAACCAAGTATGGAGAATCAAAAAGAACTAAGCTTAAGTCCTGTTTGGATAATACTCCACCAGTTTCATGCATTACCACAAATAAAAAAGGCCTGTCCCAAAAGAGATTAAACACTGATATGACATATTTGGGCTCTACTAACCAGAACAAGTAGAGCCATATAGAAGAGCTTCAGATCAAATACATGTTTCCCAATGGATCCAAAGCGGCCAAGATGGGGGAAAGAAATCTTTTCTTTGTGACAAACAAAATGAGGGGTTTTCATCTTAATTTGGCATCTAAGGCCCACCACAAGCCCTTCTTAGTCATTGTTTTTTCATGAATGGATTTACTTATTCGAATTCTTGATTAAAATTAAAGTATATAATTCCAAAAAAAGCAATGACCAAAAAGTACAATTGTATCACAACAATGTTTTTATCTAAATATCCATACTATATGGGTATCAAAATGCACCTTGGAAAGGCTCTTCTGCTTCCCTACCACTTAATGAGTTACATCCTTCAGAAAGCTGATGATTGGATTTTTACCATGAGGTAAATTCAAAGATTTCCTCCATGAATGCATCATTACGAGAGGGAATTTCCATTTTGTCTTTGTTAAAGACTCCATTTTAAGACTCTTAAATATTGTAATTAGAGGGGAAAAAAATAATATTCTACCAGGTAATTATATTGAGTTTGTGCCTCAGTCAAGAGTATCCTGTTCTAATTTTTTCCTTTATAATTCTGAAGAACTTCTTTAACGAGATTTAGTTTGATTTGTAAAATAATATTGAGTGTATTTGGAAGCATTTAGATCAGATATTTCTTCTTTATTGCTGACACAATTGAGAATAAAACCTTGAAATCAACTTCATTGGGTACAGTTTTGGGAAAACTGAAGTGGAAGAATTTTCATTGGAAAAAATTTGGGAGCATCTGGAAGCCTCAAAGAATAATATAATTATTTTTTTTCTTGAAAAACCTATATTAATTTGGAAGTAGAAATAGATAATTTACACCATAGGAAAGTTCATCAGAGAGCTATTTCATTTTATATTACCAAATTGCTAATATGTCACTTCCAACTCTTAAGGAGTACTGAAATCACCATTTTCAGGATCTTCAAATAGTACTTATGTGATACTGTAACATTCCTATATTCTGAAAGAAGAAAAAATTGGTAATGTAAATATCTGATTGAAAAACCTTCCCTAATTGGTGGAGAACCTATAGAAAACAGTATTTGAAATTGGTGAATCAATTGAGTAGATAGATTTATATACTTTAGTCAATTTTTTTCAATTTATCTCCTACTAAATATTCCTTTTCTTAAATTAAAAAAAAATATCAGTGACTGGATTTAAAGAAGTAATAAATAAATAATTTGAGGTAAAATGATCTTGTTTTTGTATAATCAAGCTAAAAGCAGAAAAATCTGAGGACTAAAAATTTGTGGGCTCTAAATATTATTGAGATATTTTTCAAATCCTTCCTCATGTGCTTGAATTATTAACAAAAGCTTTGAAGTAAAATACCAATGTAATTCACATAATGTTTAAAGTACATGTGATGTATTGTGCTCAACTTCCCAGGATGTCAGATGCCTTTTACAAAACAAAGAATTGGTGAAATAATCTACCAAAAACTTTATTTATTTATTCATACTAAGGACTTTTATTAGTCTTGAAGGTTTAGCTTATCAAGTAATAATAAGGGTATTTTAGAAATAGTGGGCTTTTCGAAAAGAATCTTGTGGAGCTCAATAGTGTAGTTGCTAGTAATAAATCAAAAGTATTTTGTTAAGGGGGGTATCAGGGTGTATCTATTTGGATGATGTGTTCGAAGGGGTGAAAGGAAATGTTGAGTTTTAAAGACTTGGCTGCTGCAAGGTCCAGGAAATTTCCAAAATTACTTGTAATTATAAATTTAAGGACTGATTGAATATATATTGATCTTTGAGAAACCTTCTTCGAGGTGAATAAAAAAGAAACTGGGGAATCTCTATTGGAGATGTGATTTCAATTATAAAACTTGTCTTCATGTAAATTAGATGGAGCATTAGGCTTTAGATTAAAGATTAAAAAAGACTTTAAAGCAAGGGTAATGTATTTTTCATGGAGGATGTTTAAGCCTGTGACTAAGATATCAACACTACCTGAATCATTAAATCAATCTCACCCATGTGTTAGGAGGTAATGCTGGCCTAGGTTTAAATAAAACTCATTATTTTTGTGTATTTCAATTTTCACCTGAAATAAACAGGAAAACATTTGATAAAATATGTTTCTTTAGAGTAAACTTTGGATTTATATAATATCAGAAACAGGATTCTTCAATATCAAGACCATGGGGAATATCTTCCACATGGCGAGTAATTTCTCTCAAATGATGAGGAATTTATTCTATAAGATAAAGAATTAATTCTGCATGAAGAGGAATTAATTCTAAAAAATGAGGAACTCATTTAAGATAATATGAAAATCAATCAGCTCATGTTTGATATTTAACTAACCTATTGTTTCTATTAAATCAGCCTATGTTTAATTTTGAATCAAATAGTTTCGTCAGCAATTTTACAGTTTATTCTAGAGAAATATTGCAATAGATAAACATAATGAGATTGATTTAAGGAAAAATACCCTAGTGCGACTTGATATCCCATAAAATATTTTTATGAAATAATCTAGGCAGTGAGAAAGACAATGTTACCCAAAGTACCATAGAATATAATATTCAAAAAAAGAGTGGATTACACATATTTCACATTTCCCAAACCAAGTAAAGGTCCAATAATGTCACAGAAACTAAGTCCTAAACTGAGAAGTTACAGAAATTGAAGGTGAAATCTGGAAGATAAAAGACATTTGTTTGAGAAAAATTATTATCATTCCCATAGGTTATGAAATGACAGAGATATAAGGATTCTGAAATATCACCAAGAGCAAACCTCAGTTTTTACCTCTAATCTGAAATATTTAGTTTTGATAAGGACGCTTTATTGAAGCACTCAAAGAGGGGTATTTAATGGTACAATTTTCAAGTCTTTAGCGTCAAAACAAAAGCTAAAATTTTTAACACACTTCAATTAGTAAAAAGCTGAAATATTATCGTATTAGATCTAATCAAAACTCTACAGATTTGATGAAGGACCCACTAAATTCCATAATTTATGGAGGGGCTAAATTGGAGCTAGAAAATGATACCACACACAGACCTGTATCAAAAAACGATTGCAAATATTAAGGGTTTTCTATTAGAATAAAAAAATACTTTGAGCTTGTATGGATATTTCATACTCAAGCCAAAGGGGTTAATAGGTGAAAGAATTGTGTAAAACACACTTTTCTTTGTATTTTGAGCTCTTTATATTGAAAATTTGAGGTTATAATTCCAGTTTGGATTGTAAAAAGTAGTATTATGAAATACTCTTCTATAAAATGAATCTGCAAGGCTTCAGATAAATTAATTTTTTATACTTTGATCACTCAGAAATTTAAAAATAAAAGACTTACAGAAATTCTCTATCAAGCTTCAGATGTGTCTTGGACATCAAAAAACATCTAAACCGTCCATTGATAAAGGTATTTACCCTGTATAGAGTAAAATGGTGATATGTGTATTCAAAACCACATCTTTATTGAGATGGTCGCACAAAAACTCAGCTACCATATTGCAAATATTCACTCTATCAGCTCTATCAATGTGGAAAGAGGCTATCCACATCTTCCAATCCTAATTTGAGATAAAAGGAAGTATTCAAACTTCAAGGATAATTTATTAAATATCATGTTAAATGCCTAATCTTTTCAATTAATCCTTCATCTCTTTTAAGAAGTTAAAAAATATTGTCAAAATAGCATACGAAAACTATCCTTTTGTAAAAAAATGGAAAATTTGAAAGGAATTTTTTTCTTTGGAATAATTAATAGAATTTGAATATTTGTATATTTTCGAATTAAAACTAAATATCATTTTAAATATCATGGGATTATATATATATATTCATGTGAAGATTTAGTAATACAAAGAAACCTCAAATTTGAAGTCAGAAGATTTTTTATTGCGTAGCTGAATATTTCAGAAAGTTTATGTTGCCACATTCTTCAAAAAAGGCGCTCCCGTGGAAGTGAGCCCCTTGAGCCGAATTCCACCTTCATCTGATTTGATCCTGATTTTTGCCAGTACATAGACATATGCTTCAATTCTTCAATTGAAAATTTTTAAATAAAAAAAAACTCACAATAAAACTTTAATCACCTCCTAATTAAAATTAGCTCTCAAATTTATCATTGATTGTTAATCAAACTTCTTAAAAAGGACTTTATTTTAAATCAAATTGAAAGAAATACCATTGAGTGTTCAATTTTGGAAAAATGTGAGCTGATTTAAGCTCATGATGGCTCATACTCCTGGTGTAATTCAGGAGCTTAACAATTTAAAAAAGAATATCTTTTTAAGGAAAAATATGGATAGATTAGTTGGAGTTTAAAAATTAAGGATATATTTAACAAATTAATCCCAGATTATTGACACCAGAAAATCTTTCAATAATTTCAAAAATAATTTTTGAAGCAAGAAATCTAATTTCCTTGAATTTGGTGCAACCAGAAAGATTTGAGGTATGTAGTTTTCAAGAAGAAAAAAGTGTGAAAAAGTTTATGCTCTCATTTTTGATGGTTAAAAAATGCCAATATCTGCAATAATGGAAAAATTGTGCTATCTACACCATAGCCCTTTGAGAATCTATTACAGATTTTAAGAAAATAAAAAATTGTGAAAGTATTGAAATAGAAGGAATCAATGAATGAATAATTGGCCAATCCAGAAGGAGAGCTATATAAGCTTAGAGTACATGGTGTTTATCACCATAAAGCTGTTGCTCATTTCAAATGATTGAAAGCTAAAGATTCTTAAGCTTCATATGTATAAAATTCATAGCTAACTGATTAATCAAAGCTACTGGTGAACAAACATGGAATGTAAATTAATAAAGAGCTAAAATATATTTTGACAGAACTTAATTCATGAATTAATGAATTAAAGTAGCTTTCTATGATGAATAACTCCAGTGGATAGAAGTTAAAATCAAAGGTCAAATTTGTAATTCCTATCAAGAATTATTAAAAAAAGATTCTTGAAGAACAAGTAGTAAGTATCCATATTCTAGCTATACCATTTTTATTTCCACTTTTAGCCATATTGCTCATTTATGACATAATAAAATGTTATATTTTATTACTAAGTAATGAAGAAGAGATGAAGATAAAATCCAGGAAAATGATCTTTTATTAAAATCCAGGATTAATCAAAAGAGGGTTTGAAATAATTAGGGAATATGATAAGCTTCATTATATACTATTTTATCACAATTGTAATCTTGGTTGGTCAATAGATTAGAAGAAAAAAAAGTCCAAAAGTTTCAGAAGGGAATTATTCTTCCTATTTATCAGATTTCAGAGATAGAGATTATGGTCTCCTGAATGAGAAAAGTTTATTCAGGAAAGGTTTTGTGAGAAAATGTATTATCCTTAAATCTGAGTGACCTTAGTATATATTACTTCAAAAGAATAAAATACATAAACATAATTGTCAAGGAATCACATATGAAATGAATGATAGGGTGACTGCAGAAAATAATTTTGAGAAGAAGATATAAATTCTTGAGTTATTAATTGGATACTCAGGTCAGAAGAATTCCAAATATCTTCATGAAATGAGTTTATCTTCACATTATTGGCTAATAAAGCTACTTCTAATAATTAAATGAAATCTTTATTGGCACTAGATGAAAGAAAAATTTCTTCCAGTCCATAAATAATCTGAAAATATTGATCTTATCATAGAATTATTCAGCTCAAATCTGGAGAAGCTATATGATGAACCTTTCAAAAAATATTTTTTTTGACAAACCATTGGCCATCCCAATATTTTTCTTCCCATAGAGAATGAACTTGTCTCATAAGGGAAGAAATACCTAATTAATCAAAAATTACAAATAGATATTGAATTATCAAAAATTGAGCTACTAATGAGCCCTGTGGCCCATCAAGCCCCAATTTTCCCTGAATGGTAGATGGAAAAGTCTCATAAACTATGCAAAAATATCAATATTAAATTTCTATCCCATATAATTTTCAAAATATATAGAAATTAAGAAACAAAGGAAGCTATACAGCTGAAATATAATGAATTTTTATATATAATAGGCTTCTTTGTGTAAAGTAAGATTGCCATATTAGCTTAGAAATTTGTGCAGAAGTTTGTTCAGTAAAGTAATTCCATGAGTATATCCACAAAACCTCTCATGGGGTAATTATCAAATCTACAGGATATGATGATTAGATAAAGAGCTTATGGCTTACAGATGATTAGAAGAACCAGAGTATCAATCAAATATATTCTCTTTAAGCTTGAGTGTAATATATCCATCAGTAATAAATATTTATATTAACATTCCAAAAAGCACTGGGGTAACATAAAATAAAGATTAAAGCTGGATTGCAATTTATAATCATTCGAGGGACATAGATAGTACTCTTAAATAATGGTTTTCATTTAAGAAAGATAATGAATACAAAATTGATCACAAATTTAATCATATTCCACAAAATTATACTTTTTTTGAAGAAGAAAATCCCTGGCAGAAAAAGAGATTACTTGTAAGTATTGGTGGAATCTATAGATATTATACATCATATTCCAAAGAATGGAATTTAGAAAACTTGATAAAATCACAGATATTATGAATAATAGCTCAGATATGTTTAAGAAGTTGGTGAAACTACTCATTATTACTTAATACTAGCTGATATAGAAGTGATATTTGTCAATTTTATAGTAAAGATCTCAAGAGATTTGTGAGAAGCTGCAGATACATGCAGTACAAAAAACCTCCAGAATTTTGTTTGAGCTTACACTTGCTTTGAGTTAAAAATGAATTGAGGCAAATTTATGAAGAAGAATTTTTAAGAATATAGTTCAACATGTTGAGAAAATTGAATTGAATATGAAAGCATATATATTCAAAAGATTATATCATGTATTAACCTAGTCTTATTCAACAATATAAATATTTTAGATTACAGGCTTTCAGAACTCTTAAAATACAAGCAAGTGGGAATGGTGATGCTATGCAAAAGTAAATACCTTCTAATACACCTTTATTGACTAATACATGAAATTATTGGGATATGGGGGAGCTGAATGTGCACCAAGTGGTAAGGGGTGTTTCCTTTTGATTATTGAATAGAAAATACTCGATAAAAATTAAAAGAATGAGGGATTTCATAAATGAGCTTTGTCAATGTAGGAAGGCTTCACTTAATCCTTTGAGTTCCAGTAGTAACTTATTCAAATTAATTCTCTGAAATAACTAAAATAAGGTGAAAATCAGGGTTATCAAGAGTGGATTGAATAATTTTTGGGATGAAGCACCAATGGATTTCAAATATAGCTTTGGGGTGGTATGCAGGTCTCCCAAATATCTAATGTATAATAAAAACAATTTGACAAAATTCTTATATTACTTGGTGCAGAAATTAGCAGATTATTTAAGTTCATACAGAAAGAAATGACAACATATCTTTTAAGCATGTATACTAAACTCTAGCTTCTAGAAAGCTTCATGTCACATGGTGGAATGTGATATAAAATTTTCTAGTATTAACCCATCTTTCAACCATTTTAATAGCCTTTTATGCAAGAGCTTCCTTTTCTGAGTTCTGGCAGACAGCATTGTGAAAATAAACCAGTTACAAATGTCATGGGTTTGATTCTGGTTGGAGACAAGGGGAGGTTGCAATAAAACAACCAAAAATTGCTGTTTTTTCTGCTCCATTGAAATACAAGGGTTCTGCCTCTTGGAAGTTCCTTGTAGGCTCCTGTTGTGACTAATTTAGCTCCATGAGGATGAAATGGGTAATACCATCAGCTACATGCACTTTGGGATGCAGTGCCCTCAACCTGGGGGTACTGTCACATGGTATAAGTTTCTCTACAGCTTTCCAGTATTAACCAGTCTTTCAACCAGTCTAATAGCCTTTTTGGCAAGAGTTCCCTTTTTTTAGGTCTGGCAGACAGCATTGTGACACTTCAATATTCTAAAGCTTTCATTGAATGTGCATTATGAAAAGAAAGTAAGATATAAGCAAGTTTTGAAAAATGTTGGAGATTAATCTCAGGAAGAGAATGATATTATTTTACTTCTCACAGAAAATTGAATGAATTGAATCTGCAAGGAATATTCACTGAATCTTTTACTCTGTAACACACTTCCTGTCAGGCTGAGTCTATCATAAAGATGTATAATAGTATTGAAAAGCTTTAACTATGACTGTGACACACTATAAATAGTAATAAAAAGGTTTGTTGATGGTTATAAGGGTTTTTAGAATGAGATAATAAGGGATTTACTTTAATAATATAGTGGTGGTGAGCACTGCTGAAAGCCCTGGGTGCAGTCTGACCAGTTGGATTACTATAATAAGAGCTACAATACTTAAGTTTAAAGTATAACCTGATTATTTCCAATAGTATAACTGTTTTTGACAGTTTTACTACACAGAAATTCAAGAGCAGGATGGGGATTCCTTTTCTGGCAGTGAGAAGGCCTCCTTTTATCCTGAAAGGGGGTGAAAAGGCTGCTAGACCTTTTCACATAGACGAAGTGAAGATTTTTCACTCTTAAGGACAGGCTTGTGGTTTGAAAAAGACCTGTATAGCCTGTATTGGGATCAGATGTGCTTTTGAAACCACATCTGGGCAGTTTCTACCAATACAGGGTGAACATTTTCATCTGGGGACCACACAGCCTGATTCTGATGTGTATGATGCGTAGAATGCTGTACAGAACCTGTATGGGACCCCAGTATTGAAGTAAAAACAAGCTTCTTTGTCTGTTTGACACCTCATAATCATGGCTATGGGATATTATCCTATGGTAAGGCTGTATTGGCCAAACTGTGGCTTTTTGACCTTAAAACAGCCATAACCTTGTCAGTTTTTGAGATATCAGCCAAAATTGGTGCGGTGTGTATCCCTGTATGTTTTCTACACAAGTGTACCTCATTTGATATGCCAAAGGTATCCCATGTACAAGAATTTTGTACATATGTGCGTTTTAGGTAAACAGCTGTTTTGGGCTTGTTTGCCTTATAGCTTTTGTTCTAGATGAGATATGGGGAAATGAATGGAACCATCAGATATCCCTGATTGTGCTATTTCCCAAAAGACCCCACTTTAGGTATCTCACACTAAAACTGTAGAAGTTAGATGAGAGGTGAATATTTTATTCACCCTTATTTGGACTAAATTTGGCCATAACTTCTGTAATACTGGTGCTAGCTTCGTTTTGCTGGTACCATTGGATAGCCCTGACTCAGAGATTCAGTTTTGATAACCATTTGATGGGGTCAAGCCTCTTACTCTGTATTTCAGATGAGTGGTGAAAATTGAGGTTTATGCTCAGCAATAAATTTGTTATTCTTTGTCCTATGGTGATGGGACTTGTATATTTTGAAAGTATTGAGTTTCCTCTTTTGTTTGATACCTTTTGAGCTGATTTGGCTCAGGTCCATGTTTCTGTGGTATCTTGGCTATACCATTGATTTATGGTATTTGGCTGTCATGCTTGTGCTCTGGTTTTGAGTCACAGGCTGACATACACTCCCTCTAAAAAAGGCTCATCATTGATGAGACTGTTCAGTCCTCCTAGAGGCTTTGAATCTCCTTAAATAAAGATTCCCATATGGTATGGCATCTTCTTCTAACCATTTGTATTTATCAGCCATTTGGTTCTTGAATCTGACTAAGTATTGTCTCTAATCCTTACCATTAAGTCTGATCTTCCTGGACTTGATAATTTTCTTGCCAGGTCCAGGGGAGTACTCCACTTCCAATTTTTCTGGTGGTGTGGGGTGCTTCTTCTTGGAGGGGAATTTATCTTCCTATGTCTGGAAGTATGGCTTGACTAAACTCACTGGAAAGACTGGGTGTTTCCTGGAAAATTCCTCTGTGAGTTTGACTTCCACTGCATTTTCCCTCTCAATTTAATGATAGTTAAGGGCCCTACAAATGAGTCTCTCATTTTCTTGGGTACTTTAAGATTTTCAAAGTTAAGTGTAAACACTAAAACGTAGTCCCCTTCTTGAAAGTCAGGTTCCATATGTGATTTGCCCCACCTCTGCTTATTGTATTATTTTGCCTCAGCTATGCATTTGGAAGCTGTGTCACAAGCTCTCTTCCACATTTCATGGAAATCCTTGGCTGTGGGGTGGATGGTCAGAAGATCTTTCTTCAGGTGATCCACTGACAATAGGGGATTCCATGCTTTTTATACAACTGCAGGTGTTTTTCCTGTTGTAGAGTGCTGACTTGTGTTATAAGCCAGTTGGACTGCTGGTAGAATAGTAACCCAGTCATGGGTGTAACCTTCATGGTCCTTATATTCCATGCCATAGGCACAGAATCTTCTAAGGCTGTCCTCCTTTTTCTGAATCATCCTTTCCACTAATTCATCTGTTTGTGGATGGTAAGATGTAGAAAAAGCTAGTTTAGTACCCATCATGTCATAGGGGTTGATCCAAAATTCAGATGTGAACTTTGGGTCCCTATTACTGATGATGATCTTAGGGACTCCACAGGTGGCTATGATGTTGTTCCAGAATAACAGAGCATTATCCATGGCTTTGCCCTCCTTGTGACATGGTAGGCACCTAATACTCTTGCTGAACCTATCAACTATGATTAAGCAGGTATTGAAGTTTTCTTTGCCTCTTGGGACAAGTCCTGTGACCCAGTCCATGTTGATGGTTTCCCATGAGTGTTTGGGTTCTTCTATGTGTTGAAGTAACCCATACTTCTTCCCATGTTTTCTATTTGGATTTTGGAATCTTTCAAAATTTTTGATAAATTCACTCAACTCTTGTTCCCATCTGGGCCACCAAGCAGTGCTTGCTACCCTTTCTTTGGTCCTGTCTTCACTCATGTGTCCCATATAGGGGAAATCATGGCATTCCTGTATGATCAAAGATATATGATCTCTGTCTATTATCGTGAGTGCACTAGTGTGTTTCTCTCTATGGTAGAGCAGGCCATCTATAAGGAAAAACCTATTGTCCTTATAGTCCCTCAACCAGGGTTCCTCTAACTGGGATTCCAGTTCTGGGCTCCTGTATTTTTGTTGAAGGAGTTGTAACAGTATGCCCCACTGTTTGTGTTTGGCATATGTCTTCATAACTGAATTGAAGAATTCAGTGTGAAATTCCAAGGAACTTATTCCCAGTATAGGAGTTTCTGTTCCTTCTAAGTTAGTGTTTCCACTGTCTGAGGTACCACTTTCTTGTGCCCACTCAGAAAATACAAATTTTTCTTCCTGTCTATTTCCATGAAATGGATAGGAATTTTAGCTACTACTTCAGGTTCATAAGCTGGTTTGCTTTTGACAGTATGCAGTGGCCATTTTCTGAGGACATCTGCATTGGTATGACTTTTACCCTCTTTGTATATGATAGTAATATTACCTCCATCCTCCTGGATGGCTATTTTCTACCTCAGAATGTGTCTATTGGTAGTATTCATGTTTAGTAAAGACCTCAAGGCTGTGCAGTCTGTGTAGACTTCAAAGAATGCACCCTCAAAATAATAATGGAGTTTCTCTAGAGCCCAGACTAAGCATAGACATTCAGTCTGGGTGGCCCCATACCTGGCTTCTAAATCTTTCAGTTGTCTAGAGATGTAGCATATTACTCCCTCTCTTGGTTCACCATCTACAGTTTGTCTCTGGTAATGGGCTGCTCCTAAGCATTGGCTACATGCTGCATCTATGTATAAATTGAATGGTAGTTCAAAGTAAGGCAAGATGAGCACAGGCGCATTTGTGAGTTCATATTTGATCCTCTAATATGCATCCCTTCTTTCTTTGGTAATCTTAAAAACTACATCTTTTGAACATAACTTGTATAAGCTACTAGTCATATGAGCAAAATGTTTGATGTGGTTTCTATAGTAGATAGAAAACCCTAGGAAAGATTGCATTTCTTTGATGTTCTTTGGTAACGGCTTTTGCAGTATTGCTGCTACTTTGTTCTGGTCAATTGCCAGACTAAGACCTAAGACTTTATGTCCTAGAGCTAGTAGCTCTTGTTGGCCAAAATTTCACTTTTTAAGTGAAAAGTTCAGATTTATGGGTGTGCATTTACTTAGCACTCTGTCTATGTAGTGCACATGGTCTTCGCATGTCTCTGAGTATATCATGATGTCATAAATATATACTACCATTCAGCCTTCCAATATTTCTTCTTGGAATATGGTGTCCATCATCCTTTGGAAATGGGCTGGTGCATTTTTGATGCCAAATGGCATCCTGGTGTACTCATATATGCCCATATGACATATGATTCTGAGTAATTTCATGGAGTGTGGTTTGACTCAATTCTGATGGAAGCCTTTCATACAATCCATTTTGGTTATGTATTTGGCTTTTGCCAGTTTGTCTAATGCATGAGGTATCCTGGGTATAGGGTACCTTTCAGATTTGGTGTAGTTATTCAGTGCTCGGAAATCTCCACACAGCCTAGACTTACCATCATGCCAGGTGATCAGGACAGGAGTGGTAATTTCCACTATTTCATTATGTCCAATCTTTCTGCTTAAATCCATGTTCAGGAGCTCATTGATATGTTTTTCAATCTCCTTCCTGGTTTCCAGACTTGCTGGGTAAGGAGGTCTCCTGAGCATGGGTGGATAAGGTGTTTCCACATCAAGATATAGTTATATATAATGGCCTTGAATCTTGCAAAATGGTTCTTCACCAATGGCAAATGCTGGTCTATTCTTTCCCAGAATTTTCAGTAAAGTTAGTTTTAATTTACTGGTGAGGGTAGTACTAAACTGTCCCTCTCTGAATTCATTCAGTAGTTTTTCCAGAGGGTCTTGGGAAGATATTTGGTATATATCAAGTGAAAATTTCTTTTCATTATTGGTACCAATGGTAATGTGCCTGTTTTTACTATTGTAAATGTCTATGCCTGTCACAGGGGCTCTTGGACAGAAATACAAGGGTGGCCTGGCACTCAGCAATCAGGGAACTCACTTGGAAGACTCCAAAGAATAAAGAGTAAATTCCTCTAAGAAATATGCAGGTACAAGATGAGATGCAATGAGAGGAAAGAGAAGCCAAATGGCCAAAGAGCCAACCAAGTAAGTCCTTAATCACTGTTTCAACCTGTCAAAATGAAGAATGGAATTAGTAAGGATATGACCACCAAATATCCATTGACAGGCAAAGAAAGAATAAGAGAAAAGGTGCTAAATGACTGACTTGATAATATCAGTATTCACTTAACAAAATGATAAGATAAATAAAGATAAAATAAAATAATAGTATATTAATTAACTGGGGAAAACCCCCCAGGGTGGAAAGGGTAGCCGGTATATGTGAAAAGTTGGGAGCTTGAGTTCTTCAGGATGAAAACTCATCTGTATTGATCCTTGAGGCTGTATTGATTGTTTTGGGAATTGATACAGCTGGCTAATATTGAAATTGAATTGGGTTGAATGAATTTCCCATGCTTGAAAATGAAATACAGTTCTTGATGGATCCAGACTGTATTGAAATGAATATGGTTGCCAAGATGGATTGAGTGGATCTTTGACACTTGACAATTGAATGAATGAATGAATGAACTGCCTCTTGAATCCCTTGATAATGGTTGAACAGTATTGCCTTGGAGGAATACTGTGAATGAAATTATCCAATGATGTCTTGATGGCATGATGGGTCTTTGATGCTGAAACACTTGCTTTTGAGCCTTGATGAGTCCTCTGAATGATTGGGTGCCTTGATGACGTGATGATATTCTGGAATGTTGAAATGACCATTTGATATTTCCACCATTGAATTGCTGTTGAAAAATGATGCATAATGATATATAACATCATTTATGGCATATTGGTTCATTGGAAAGAAGATTACGTCCAAAGGTCTTGAGATGGAAAGACAGAGGGGAAAAGATGGATGTGATGGCTTCAGAGCTTGGAACAGTGCTTCTGGGTCCTTTGGGGCTTTTGGCTACTTTTGGGCTCTGAGCCAAAAACTGGCCCAAAGGGCGGGAAAGTGTCTTTTGGACACTTTGCGTCAAAGTGTGCAAAAGTGCGCAAATGCGCATTATGAGCCCAAATGGCCAAAAACAGCCATTTGGGCCATTTCCCCTGGTTTTGAGGGAAATGACCAGAAATGCCCATTTGGGAATAAATTGCTGCTTTGGCTTCTGGATTGAGGTTAAGGGCCATGATGGCCCCAAAAGACAAATGGCCATAAATGGTCCATAAGATGATGACGTGGCCATATTGGCCACTGGTGATGGATATGGCCAATTGGCCATAAAAGGACTGTGGCTTGATATGCCATCTGGAGATCCAAGGAGGTGAATTTCCATGGTTGTGACAATGCCATACATTTTCTGGTAATCCTTTCCCGGTAAAGATCCTTGGATGTGGGCATCATCAAGCACAAAAACCTCTGGGTTGAGTCTGATGTTACCTTTCCTATGGGGTATAATTATCTCTTTGATAATGGTCCCAATGGAAGTCATCTTCCCTGACGCACTCTTGAAGTTCTTTTCCTTGGTGGGCAAGAGCTGCTTCTCCCAATTTGGGAAGTGGTTATCCAGATAATCTCTAGCCAATATTTAGAGGTGTGCACCAATGTCAACAATCAATTGATGTTGAGCATTGTCAATAAAAACAGTTATCTTTGTGGCTGTCCCATGTATATATTCAATTCCTTTGGTTGGTGTAACCAGGAATGTTTGTGCATCTTGTGCGTGTTTGCACAAGTTTTTGTTGGAAGTGTCTTGTGGCATGCCTGCTTCTAACTGTATGTCCTGAATTTATAGTGGGGCTTACTCTTAGTATTCCACTAGAAATTCTTCTCTTGGGTCTTGTTCTTCATCAGATTGTTCTCTGATGGCATCTCCCATAGAGTCTAAGTCACATTCCTCTGTTGGGGATTCCTCCTCTGGGACTTTCTCAATGGCATAGACCTTTCCTTTTCCTTTGGGCAGTTGTTGGAATAGTGGTCTGTTGAACCACAGGTGTGACAAGAATCCTTCTTTTTTTCTACCTCTGCCACTCTTTCTCTGGGTTTGTACCTAAACTCCACCCTGAAAGGTTGTTTCTCTTTGAAACCACCACTTTTATATGGGGTGTATTTCCCTATATTAGCTCTTTTCCTTACATCTTGTAAGGTATTCGAAATGTCATCTAGAGTGCAATTGTAGTTGCATCTGCATTTCACTGCATGCTCTAGTTCTCCTGGCATTTGTTTCAGGAGTTTGTGATTCCTCATCTTAATGTTCATTTGAGGATCAATGGCTTTAAGTATTTTAGACTGTCTGAGACACCACTCATACGGATCTTTGTCCACAGAGTACTTGTCATTTTAAAATGACATGGCCTTCTGCCATATCCAAGTACCATTGCTGTAATTTTGGATGATTTGAATCCTCCACCATGGCTAGCTTCTTCTTCCAGGTATCTCTTTCATTTTTGTGTAACATATACTAGCATGTCCTTTAAATGCTATATTAAGTCTAGCAGTAATGCAGTAGTCTGAAATGCTTGGTACATCAATGAAGAGTCCATCAATATAATCTATGAGTTTCATATGATAATATTCTCCAGTTCCAGTAAATTTGGGCCAGCTTGAGGCCTCAGGAAGCTGTTTCAGGGATTTCTTCTCTGAAGAAGACATATTATCTCTATCCTGGTATTGTGATGGATATCTTGCCTCATTCATCAAAATGGCATCTGGTTTGATGTCATCTTGATAATATGGATTATCCATAACATGGTCTTGTGGTTTGGTCTTCATGTTATGTTAGACATTAAACAGTTTGTTTATGTCTTAATCCAGAAAATCCCTGTCCCTTTTGCTGTGGTGTTGTTCTTCAAAGACTAGATTAAGTCTATTGTTGGTTGCTTCGGAGGTTTTGCTCAACTGAGCATGTCCCTCTTGAAGAGTTTTGACAATTTTGTCCATGGAGGCTGTTAATGTTTTCATACTCTCATGGATTTCTTGGAGTTCTGAAAGCTGCTTTTGAGTTTGCTCAGAAAATTGGGAAATTTGTAACCATAGTGCATCACTGTTTAGGTTACTCTCAGCTGTGACAACATTATGTTCAATCTGAGTGGGGGTAATATTTCTATTGTTAGGACTACTGATTATAGAGTTATTTACAACTACTTCTGGATCTTGTGCACTTCTTTCACAAAATCCAACAGCTTTTTGATCATTGGGTCTGACTCTTTCTTCCTTTGTCTGAAGCTGGTCTTGCTTTTGCCCTTGTATCCTTCTCTTCTCCTGGAAACTTCCTGGGATTGTGAAGAATGGTGACTCTTGGCCACTGATCTGTTGGTTTCTGAATGGTTTGAAGCCAATGGAGAGCTGATTTGGCCTGCTCCTTGTGAGCCTGAAGGAATTGGAGTATGCCCTGTCTGGGTCAGCTGTTCTTCTATAGCTTGGATAGTGGCTTGATTCTCCCTTATCCTGTTTGCCCTTACCTCCAGGAGTCTGAACTGCCTGGTAGGATTCCAACCTTTGGTGATTACCATAAGGCTCTGAAGTCTATCTCTTTTAGACAAATCTTCTTGCAGATGTCTCAAGGTTGAACCTCTTGTTGTCCATGCTCCATTGAAACAAATCTCTGTGGAGTTGGTGGAGCTGATGAACTCAATCCATATCTTTCCAGTCCTCTGGTTTGAGGTTGCTGTTGAATTGAAAAGTGAATTGGAGAGTGGGTATGATTTTCCTCAGTGTCTTGCCATCCACCACTGTGTCCAAGGTGTCCTCTTCCAGGTCTTCTGGTTCTAGAAAAGCCTTCTCTGTCCTCTGAGTGGTTCCGTTAGAAGCCAAGGTTTTTGAGGTTTACAGGTGACATAAGTGCTTGCAAGCAGGCAAAAACTTTATGTTCTTAGGTTATTTACCTTTGACTGTGCCCTGTACAAATTTGGTGTCTGCTGATTTTGGCAAATTACCTTTAGAGGTTACAACTGGGTCAATTATGGTAATTTTCCCTGTACAAGTTGTTAAGGTTGGTTTACCTTGTATTGAAGCAGAGTTTCATGATTTTCTATTCCTCTGAGTGGCAATGGGTGTCCACCTCTTTGCCGTAATCAGGCCTTCACTGTCCCTCTTTCCTTTTCCCTGACTTCCCTCTGGTTCTGAGGGTGTCATTGGTGTGTTGGCCTGTGACTGGGGTTCTAGTGGGATGTAGTTTTATTCCACTGAAATAAAACAGGAAGAGCGGGCTTGATGTCAGTTAAGAATTCTTAAAGTTCTGTTTTTGCACATCTAAGAATGGCCTCTGGGCTTGTATTTTACTACAATATGCCCTTGTATGGTGACAGTGTAGTTGAATGAACAATTTCACATCAGAAATACAGCTCACAGATATCTTTGTGTGCCGGTATCTCTGAGAATAACTTGTAATTAGAAAGTATAATCTGATAAAAAGTGGTATGTAAGAGGGTAATTGAATTAACAATACACCTAACCACGCCTCAACTGTTGGTTTTACAGTAAGAGGTGTCCTTATTTAATTAAAAAAAGGACTTTATTAATTTCTTAAAGTGTTTTTATATGTAAAAAACGCCAAAAATAAGGGTCTTGTTGTGATTAAATGATAATAAACCACACCACAATATTATTAAAAAAGATAAAAAGTAGTGGTATGTAACATATACCACTTAAAAATATATAAAAGATATGTGTTTTATATATCTTCCAAAAGAGAATTATGCCTAAAAAAATATAAAACAGATTGTCAGAATAGAGAAAATAAGAGAAAAAGCTCACTTATATGGTCCAAAAAAGGTTAAAAAACACGGCCAGGCCCCCAAAATGACAGGCTGAGTCTATGATAAAGATGTATAATAGTATTTAAAAGCTTTAACTATGATTTCAACACGGTATAAATAGTAAGAAAAAGGTTTGTTGATGGTTATAAGGGTTTTTAGAATGAGATAATAAGGGCTTTACCACAATAATATAGTGGTGGTGAGTGCTGCTGAAAGCCCTGGGTGCAGTCTTACCAGTTGGATTACTATAATAAGAGCTACAATACTTAAGTTTAAAGTATAACCTGATTATTTCCAAGATTATAACTGTTTTTGACAGTTGTACTACGTAGAAATTCAATAGCAGGATGGGGATTCCTTTTCTGGCAATGAAAAGGCCTCCTTTTATCCTGGAATGGGGTGAAAAGGCTGCTAGACCTTTTCATGTAGAGGAGGTGAAGAGTTTTCCCTCTCAAGGACAGGCTTGTAGTTTGAAAAGGACCTTTATAGCCTGTATTGGGCTCAGATGTGGTTTCGAAACCACATCTGGGCAGTCTGTACCAATACAGGGTGAAGTGTTTCATCTGGGGACCACACAGCCTGATTCTGACGTGTATGACGCATAAAATGCTCTACAGAACCTGTATGGGACCCCATTATTGAATTAACTATGAGGTATTGAAGTAAAAACAAGCTTCTTTGTCTGTTTGACACCTCATACTCATGGTTATGGGATATCATCCCATGGTAAGGCTGTATTGGCCAAACTGTGGTATTTTGACCTTAAATCAGCCATAGCTTTGTCAGTTTTTGGGATATCAACCTCACAATTGGTTCACTGTGTAGCCCTGTATGTGCTCTACACAATGGTACCTCATTTGATATGGTTATTATTGAATATGGCAAAGTTATCCCATGCACAAGCTTTTTGTACATATGTGTGTTTTAGGCAAAGAGCTGTATTGGGCTTGTTTGCCTTATAGCTTTTTTTCAAGATGAGATATGGGGAAATGAATGGCACCATTGGATATCCCTGATTGTGCTATTTCCAAAAAGACCCCACTTTAGGTATCTCACACTAAAACTGTAGAAGTTAGATGAGAGGTGAATATTTTAATCACCCTTATTTGGCCTGAGTTTGGCCATAACTTCTGTAATACTGGTGCTAGCTCAGTTTTGCTGGTACCATTGGATAGCCCTGACTTAGAGATTCAGTTTTCATACCCATTTGATGGGGTTAAGCCTCTTACTCTGGATCTCAGAGGAAAGGTGAAAATTAAGGTTTATGCTCAGCAATAACTTTGAGTAGGAATAACTTTGTTATTCTCTGTCCTATGGTCATTGTCAGCCTGTGACTCAAAACCAGAGCACAAGCATGACAACCAAAATACCATAAACTAATGGTATACCCAAGATACCACCAAAACATGGAGCTGAGCCAAATAAGCTCAAAAGGTATCAAACGAAAGAGGAAAGTCACCTCTTTCTGAAAACATAAGTCCCGTCACCATAGGACAAGAAATAACAAAGTTATTTCTGCTCAAAGTTATTGCTGAACATAAACCTTAATTTTCACCTCTCATCTAAAATCCAGAAGGAGAGACTTAACCCCATAGAATGGGTACTCAAAATGAAGCACTAAGCCAGGGATATCCAATGGTACCAGCCAAACTGAGCTAGCACCAGTATTACTTGAGTTATGGTCAAATTCAGGCCAAATAAGGATGAACAAAAGATTCACCTCTCATCTAGCTTCTACAGTTTTAGTGTGGGATACTTGAATTGGGGTCTTTTTGGAAAGAGAACAATCAGGGCTATCTGATGGTGCCATCCACTTCTTCATATCTCACCTATAACAGACGATATGAGGCAAACAAGCTCAGTACAGCTTTTTGCCCAAACCACACCTATGTACAAAAACCTTGTACATGGGATAACTTTGTCATATTTAATGATAACCATACTAAATTGGGTATCATTGTGTAGAGCGCATACAGGGCTATCCAATGAATCAACTTTGAGCATGATATCTCAAAAACGGACAGAGGTATGGCCATTTGAAGGTTATAATCCCACAATATGACCAATACAACTGTATTATGACAGGATACTGTTGTACTCTGATTATGAGGTGTCAAACAGACAAAGAAGCATTTTGATACTTCAATACCTCATAAGTCACTCAATACTGTGGTACCATACAGTTTCTGTACACCATTCTACGCGTCATACACGTCACAATCAGGCTGTGAGGTCCCCAGATGGAAATTTTCACCCTGTATTGGTAAACACTGCCCAGATGTGGTTTCAAAACCACATCTGGGCCCAATACAGGCTATAAAGGCTGTTTGCAAACCACAAGCCAGTCCTAGAGAGTGAAAAATCTTCGCTTCCTCTATGTGGAAAGGTCTAGCACCCTTTCCACCCCATTTCAGGATAAAAAGGAGGCTTTTCACAGCCAGAATTGTCTCCTCATCCTGCTCTTGAATACCCTACGTAGTAAACTGTCAAAAACAGTTTTACTCTTGGTTAATAATCAGGTATACTCTTAATTTAAAAGTATTGTAGTCTTTATTATTGTAACTGTGGGCCTTAGAGGTAATTTCATATACCCAAAAGACCACAAATATAAAAAATAACATATTAATATAAATAAAATAAAAATCAAAAATATAAATATAAAATTATATTAAAATTAAAAAATTAATTACAATTTAAAAATAAAAATACATTAAATTTTGTAAGTATAAAATTACATTTATACTTGAAAAAATTAAGTAAAAATGGAATTTTAACAAAATTGTGAAAAAATAAATAAAATTGGAAAAAAGTTAAATAAAAATTATTATAACTTTTTATCCAATAAATAAATACATAAAAATTATTTCACCATTGGATTCCTCATTAAAAATCAGGTGGGGTCACCTCTGAGTGAAATTCTTGTAACTCAACTCTAAATAAGCTTAAATTAAGTTTTTAGTATTTTCAATACAAAAGTTGAAAATCCTCAAAACCTTAATTTAATTCACACCACATGTGGTGTTAACCATCAATTTTTGTGTTAAAATTGAGGTGTTGTGTTTAATTTAGAAGTTATGAGGAATTGAAGTATTTTCAATTGAATTCAATTGAAATGTCAAAATGTGCGCGTGTATTACATAAGTGAATTTTGATTTACATATGAGGTGTCAATTATTACCGTATTGTACTGTACAATTGAATTGAATTACATATGTAAATTATAAGTATAATACATGATGAGGAATTAAAGAAAAATCAATTGGAAAGATTAAATTTGGGGGGGAAAAGGAACTCCAGCTCAAAGGGGGAGCTAGACCCCCAAAATCCTTGCTGACAGGCGTGGGATGTCAAAATTCACGCAAAAGTTCATCACTTTTGGCCTGGAATTGAGTTACAGGGTCTGTGGACTCAATTGATGATGAGGTTTTGATACCAACTGGGGTAGTTTTAGCTGTTGCCAAGAGGGTAAAACTACCCTTAAGATAAAACAATCATAATAAAAACAGTTTTAACTGGTTTCTACGCCTCTGACACACATTCTGACGTGTTTTGAAGGCTCTAGGCCTGGTATTGCTATAGTAATGGCTGATTTAAGGGTCTAAAATGGCTTAAACCAGCCCTTTTTGGTCTAAACCAGGGTTCAATGATGCCATAATTGGATTTTCTGTTGTCAGACTGTTTTTCACGACTGACGAGAGTAAAATTTACTTTTGGAGTAAGAGAATTGATGGCTATAAAAGAATGTCTTCTTTGCCCCACTTTTCTCTTCATGTTAGAATATTTTCCTTTTATTAATTAGTTTAAGCACTGTTAAACCAATCAATCAAAGATTCCAAGCACCATTTTTTAATCATTTTAATCCTTTTAACCACGTGAAAAAATCATTATAATCATTGTTTGCAACTCTTATAATCATTTTTACCCCTGAACCACCCCAAAAGTGAATTAAAGCATCTTTCATCACTGTTAACTTTGTCACTTTGTTTCCAAATTCACTCTGGTCACTTTTCGGCGTGTTTTCTCTTTAATATTCTTTTTAAAGACTTTGTTCTTTAATTAATTGCTTGCAGTTCTTTGCTCAATTAATTCCAATTGAAATTGCTCTTGAAGAAATTTCTTTTGTAGCCTTAAAATATCTCTTGTAGAGTATTTTTTGGATAAATTTTTATTGTTGGTAAAACAATAAATTTTTATAATATTATTTTTTTATACTAATAAAGCTATAAACAATAAAATTGGTGTGTTTTCTCTTAAAAATAATATTTCATACTATTTTTAACTGAATTTTACCTTATACAAATTTTGAGGACAGGAAAAGTACTTGATTTTTAATCAAAGTTTCATATCCACACCTTACAGTAACCCAACAGGTAAAGCTGCATCCAAGGCTTTCAACAGGGCTCACCACCACTATATTACTTATAGTAAATCCCTCTTATTATTAAATTAAACCATCTTTAAACCCTTATAAAAGTATTTTAAACTATTTTCTACGTGTCACAGTCATAGTTTTAGTTGTAAATAGCCTTATTACCACTTCAACATAGACTCATCCTGATAGTGATGGGACTTTTATATTTGGAAAGGGGTGAGTTTCCTCTTTTTTTAATACATATTGAGCTTATTTGGCTCAGATCCATGTTTTGGTGGTATCTTGGCTATATCATTGATTTATGGTATTTGGCTGTCATGCTTGTGCTCTGGTTTTGAGTCACAGGCTGACACTTCCACAGATTTAAGGAGGGTATAATGATGAATTCTTTGTAGATAAAAGAGCAATTTTTACTCCACATAATTTATCAATGATATTTCTTAACCAAATAATATTTGATAATTTCTCAGGAACCTACATACACCTTCCTTGATTCAGTTGATTAGGATAAACAAAAACTGGACCAACCTAGATTTATGACCTGGCTCACTCTTTCAATAATTCTAAAACACATTTTAAATATCAAAAAATAATTCCCAATGATCATTTTTGAAGACCTAGAATAGAAAAATTGCCTCTTAAATAGAAGTTTTTTAATCTTTAAGATATTGAGAACAAATATCATTGAGGCTGACATCTTCATTGGGAGAAAGAAATGTTAATTAACATATATTATATGGACATCATTACTATTTGAGTCAGAAGAATCAGTTTTAACACTAAATATGTGATGTAATAGCTTTCCAATACAACTTCCATTTTTTTTCAAACTGAATAAGTCTCAAGTGCAAGATCTGGTGATAGAATCAATACACGTTCAAGGGGAAATACTCTCATATGGGAGGCTATATTCTGTAATTTATAAATTAGATGAAGAGCTAAAACAAAGAATATGGATACTATAAGAATAATATTTCAATGTAAGAAGCAGGGAAGGTGGTATTCCAAGAAGGTATCCTGAATTTGGATTAAATTGGAATATTTTTGGCTTTAATATATAGTTAAATTAACCTTGTGCTTATGTGCAATAAATTCTATTAATTCATTTTTATTTAAATGTTAAGATTTTTAAGGTAAATTATATTTAGGAATAGCTGAAGCTTACTTCATTTTATTCATGAGTTATTGAATAATACTAAATACAATTGTTTCTGGTATTCTTTCTTTGAAATAGCAAATCATAGGCTTTTTTCCTCATTCAAGAATAAATGCATCTGAGCCACAGGACCTGGTGTTTTGAATTCCACAGTATAAAATGAAAATGGAATGGTGATGGAGGTATGAGTTATTATATTGAAAGGACAAAAATTTTCATATTTATCTTTCAAATTCAAATTCTCATTTCATCTTTCTATAGATTAATATAGGTAGAACAATATTTAGGGCTGAAATATAGAATTTCCCCCATTCCTAAATACGAAAATATGGTTTGATATCCACCCAAAAAAGTTTTATTTGAATTATTAAAAATATTTCAAGACTGTAATTAGTAGTAGGTATTTTTAAAATGGGTAAGCTCATATATAAACAAAAATAACAAATGAAATATGATCTTTGTGAATAGAAGTATTCTATCGAGATTTTTGTAATAATTCTACTTATTTGGAATATATTCTTCTTCAATTATTGAGAATCTGTTTCAATATACTATAGTATGCTGTGGTGAAAATGTTAAAATCCATTCATTCAGAATGCAATCAGTATACAATGATTCCATGCACATTAAAAGGGAAATCAATTTCATAATTCATATACCATAAAGACATCAAATGTTTGGAATAAATTCCTGTTTTGGGTGGTTTAGCCAATATTCATAGAAAGGGACAGTTTATCTCTATTGGAAACCATTACAAACTGGTCCCATTTTATCATTATTTTATGAAAATTCATGAGGGACTTAAGCAGAACTATAGCATTTAACATTTCAATAAGCCTATCATAAAATGAATTACACCCTTTTTATGTCTAAGTGGGTTAGGAATTTAATTAATAAGCCTTTGAATATACTATTTGGATATATAATCCAAATGGAAATATCATACTGGTAGGCTATGAGGCCTCAATATTGTGTTACTTTATCAGAGAGTACTATCTCTGGGGTTCTTCCAGAGAGTTATGATTCTAATTTGGATTCTTTCACCTTATACTTTGATATATAAGCTTATAACTTGTGTATATTTACTATAATCATGTAATAATCTATAATTAGGCTTTTTTTATTAAAAAATCATTGTTATATTTTGCTCATTTTTATGATTCCTAATGGCCTATGAGTATTCTGGAGAGATTCTACTTTTTTCTTGAGAATTTTTTTTGAGTTTGAATTATAATGTAAGCTTGATTGTATAGCCCAATCTTCTTTGAAATAGTGACCTTAATTGTGAGATTATTAATTTTGATGCCCAACCAAGCTTTATTTTTCACTTCTTTCAGTAAAAGAATCTTGAATATGCTTAATAAGCTTCCTCTTTAAAGCTATATAAAGGTGAGTTAAGGCCTTTTTTTTAAATTCTTTCCAAATAATATTGTGAACCTTCATCAAATTCCTATGTAAATTAGTTCTTCAATGATGAAAATTTTAAAACTAACTAATAATATAAAATAATGAAAGAAGAATTTGATTGTGTATCACTTCCTTGATTTCTCAGACCACCCCTACTACTGAGTATTTTTTTATTTTGTGAGACAAAGGAATCTAAATTTCATTTATGAGTTAAGTTTCTATACTTTTTCTTCCACATATTTTCTTTTTTAATTAATGTACCATTGGATATCTGTATAAAAGGTGCTTTTAAGTTCTTTGATTAAAGTAACTTAGTGTTTGTATCTTATGATGAATTTCAAATATGAAATTTTGGAATTAAATTGGAAGGTCTCTAGTAGAATCATGAATAAATTACTTCAAGTGGAGGTGGAGTGATTGAGATTGAGACCTTTATCTATTGACAAGATTTGGATTCTGTATGGCCAAGCAGTTAAATCTTTCTTCCTTTATTTACTGTGAGCCTTGAGGTATATTTTACATACCCAAATAGGCCACAAATAATCTTAAACAGACGTTTTCATATGAAGAAACCATATTTCATGTGAAGGTCCCAAATTCCTCATTTTTATTGATAAAAAAGATGAATAAACTGCTTTTGAGCAAGTGAATCCTTGGATTTAAGACCAGATCCAAACTATACAAAAGTTTCTATCTAGGGAAGCTCCATGAGGTCTATAAGACTGAATTCAATCCAACAGGTGGTAATATGGAAAATAATTCAAAACTTCATCCTCAATACCACATAAAATATTGGGGTAATTTCTTTGCACTTTTATGCCAAGATAATGGGATTCTGGAAAGTTAAATGTCATGTATACCCTAAAATTAGTGTTATTTATGCTTATGGAAGTTTAATTTACTTATTTCTACATACAGTTTTGCTACAAAAATAGCGGATATCAGTCTCAAAGCCTGAATTACTATTTCTTACATAAAAATAGCTAATGGAGACAAAAGACCTCAGATAGAGTCATGGTGCCCCAATTTCTGAGGCCTCTAGGTTGCTTACAGTATAAAATCTTAGATCCAGATTTCATAATTAGTTCATTCTTCAATTAATACCTTTCAGAAACCTTGTAAATAATGTCAAGTCGCAGCAAGTCTTGTCAAAAAAGCAAATCAGCTACCATTTTGTTGTGAGAAGGAGGTAATGAGAAGCTATGACTCCTGTAACCATGTAGATTTCTAATTATTTTCAATTGAAAATCCCAAAGAGATTAATTGAAAGCCTTTTCAGGACCAGAATTCATGGGATTACCTCATAGCAACTAGCTGTTGCTATGTTATTAGCTTGCATCATATGGAAAATGGGGTTAAACTTAAAAAATACATTGAAAATAAAGTTCTTGATAAATCTCTCTGGAAACTTCATAACCAATGGTGAAAATCAGCACTCACAAAAAACTAAGAAATAACTATAACTTCATAGTTACAATCAACAGCTTTACTTGAAGTCTATTTTTGATAATTTCATCTGAAACACTGAATGTTCAAAAATTTGCATAAAATAAAACCTGTGATTAAAATTCCAATGATATTTATAAATTTAAAAAATAATTTTCTTTTTTACAAAAAGGATATTTACTGAGCTAAGTTCATCATTTATCAAGCATAAATTGGTTGGTAGCCACATAAAATGACTTAATCAGGTAATTATGATGATCTTACATGGCAAAAAGTGATGTAATTATTAATAAAAATGAATTACTTGTTTTTTTGGAAAATCTTATTTGATTTACCTCAACAAAGAACTTCTGTGAGTTTCTTCATACTTGAAAGAAGCCTACTATTTCTGTTTTTTAAATATTAATCATTATCATTTAGTGACGTCGTCAAAGGGTTCATGAAATAAGTAATTAATAGTTATTGAATTATTATTAAGTATTTTTATATTTCAAAATGAAACATCAAGACATGAAATTCAGGAATATGATTGTTTGAAACAGTGTTTTAACTATGATTTTGTATTATTTCTTTATATCAACTTCTGATCCTTTAAATCCACAAATAATGGGTCAAATAACTATTTCAAATCTTTGCAAGGTATTTTTCATGATAATTGACTGAGTTATTAAATCCTTGAGGTTATTTCTATAGTGTTTGTAGTTTTATTTAATAATTTATAATAACTACTCTTGCAAAAGATAATTATTGATTACATTGATTACATGTCATTTTAGTAAGAAGTTAGATTCTTATATATTCCTGTAATTGATTGTAGTACATTAGTCCTGATTATTTTTATAATCACTAGTAGTGTATAAAAATGAAGATGAATTAATATTTGAATAATAATTTTTTCTCCAAAATAAGTTTATTTATTATATTTCCTAAGAACAGTCATAGTACTCTTGATTAATAGTAATATTATAAAGAGGTTCATAGAGAAATTGTACAATTGAAGTATTTTTATTTATCAGCTCATGGAACTGAGTAATGTTCAGAGCTTTACTCAACTTTTTGAGAATTATCATGAAGCTTATCATTTTACTTCATATTTATCAAAAAAATGATATGTGATAATATTATGATTAATATCAATTATGGCGCTTTGGGTAAAATCACTCTTGGAAAAGATTTATTAAGTGTTAAATATTTGTTTTTCAATATTTTCTCTCAAAGAAATAATTCTTATTGACAAGGGGTTTTTTTGGTGAAAAATATTCAAAATTTTAATTTTATTTTTTCTTTTTAATTAAGGACTCAATGCCCAGAATAAACTGAAAATATTTTGCATAATTGCTAATTTTGGATACCTTCTTGTGTAAATTAAATACAGTGTATATATCTCTTTAAATAAAATTATATGATATATACTGTAAGGTGTGGGTATGAAACTTTGATTGAATATTAAGTACTTCTCCTGTCCTCAAAATCTCTTTAAGGTGAAATTATGAAAAAATAGTAATTTAAAGATTTTTAAAAGAAAAATGCATCAAAATTATTGTTTTTAACTCTGTTAGTATAAAAAAATGATTTTAGGAAATAGTTATTGTTTTACAGAAAATGAAAACTTATCCAAAATGACTCTGCAAGAGATATCTAGGGATAAAAAAGAAATTCAATCAGACGCAATCTCAATTTGAATCATGTGAGAAAATAACTGCAGGAGATTAATATAGAAGCAAAGTTCTTAATATGAACATCAAAGAGAGACCACACCCAAAGGTGACCAGAGTGAATTTGGAAACAAAGTGAAAAGATTTACAGTGATTGAAGATGCTATAATTAACTTTTGGGGTTGTTCAAGGGTAAAAAAGATTGTCAAGAGTTACAAAAAATTATTGAAATGATTTGAAACATGGTTAAAAGGTTAGAAATGATCTAAAAGTGGCTGTTGAAATCCTTTATTGATTGGTTTAACAGAGTTCAAACTGATTATAAAAGGAAGAGAGGGGCAGAGAAGAAAGTTTTTTTATAGCCACCGATTCTCCTCCTCAATGAGTAATATTCACTCTAACTAGTTTTTAGAAACACAATTCCAACAGGAAAGTTGATTATGGCATCATTGAACCCTGGTTTGGCCTAAAAAAGGGTTAGGTTTTTCCATTGCAGTCCCTCAAACCAGCCATTTCTATAGTAATAGTTGGTTTATAGTCTTCAAAAATATGTCGGAATGGGTGAAAGAGACCCTTATAGCAGGTAAAACCCTCTTTATTGATTTTTTGTTTAACTTGAAGGTAGTTAAGCCTCCTGGAAACAGTTACAACTGCCCTGGTTTATATAAAACACTTATCATCAATTGAGTCACAGACCCTGTGACTCAATTCCAGGACAAAAGTGATTAAATTTTGTGTTCATTTTGAAACCTCATGCCTTTCAGAAAGGAATTTGGGGGAGTCTGGAATCCTTGGAGCCAAGATTACTTTACCCCCTGTCAGCCTGTGACTCAAAACCAGAGCACAAGCATGACAGCCAAATACCATAAATCAATGGTATAGCCAAGATACCACGAAAACATGGAGTTGAGCCAAGTAAGCTCAAAAGATATCAAAGGAAAGAGAAAACTCACATGTTTCCAAATATACAACTCCTATCATCATAGGAAAAAGAATAACAAAGTTATTCCTGCCAAAGTTGTTGCCAAGCATAAACCTTAATTTTCACCTCTCATCTAACATACAGAGGGGGACGCTTAACTCCATCAAATGGGTATTAAAAATGGAGCTCTAAGTCAGGAATATCAAATGGTACTAGCCAAACTAAGCTAGCACCAGGATTACAAAAGCTATGACCAAAATAAGGTCAAATAAGGGTGATTAAAATATTCACCTCTCATCTAATTTCTACAGCTTTAGTGTGAGATGCCTAAAGTGGGGTCTTTTTGAAAAGAGCACTATCAGGGCTATCTGATGGTGCCATCCATTTCCCGCTATCCCATTTAGAACAAAAGATATGGAACAAACAAGCTCCATACAGCTTTCGGGCAAATCATAAATGTGTATGAGAAAACTTGTACATGGCATACCTTTGCCATATTTAATGATAGCCATACCAAATGAGGTACCAGTGTGTAGAGCACATCCAGTACTACTCAATGAACTAGCTTTGAGCTTGATATCTCAAAAACTGACAAAGGTATGGAAGTATTAAGCTCAAAGTCCCAAAATTAGACCAATACAGTCCTACTACGGGATACTCTACCATAAGTATGATTATGAGGTGTCAAACCGACAAAGGAGCTTGTTCATACTGCAATAACTCATAATTAATTCAATACTGGGGTCCCATACAGGTTCTGTACAGTGTTTTATGCATCATACACGTCAGAAGAGGGCTATGTGGTCCCCAGGTGAAAATCTTCACCCTGTATTGGTGAAAACGGCCCAGATGTGGTTTCAAAACCACATCTGAGCCTAATACAGAGCATAAAGGTACTATGAAAGCCACAAGCCAGTACTCTGAAGTTGAAAACACTTCACTTCCTCTGCGTGGATGGTCTAGAGTGCCATTCCACCCCATTTTAGGAGAAAAGGAGGCCTTTTCTCCACTAGAAAAGGTTTCCTCATCCTGCTCATGAATTCCTACATAGTAAAACTGTCAAAAACAGTTATACGTTTGGAAGATAATCAGGTATACTTCCAATTTTAAGTATTGTAGTCTTTATTATAATAATACAATTGGTAAAGCTGAACCCAGGGCTTCCAGCAACGCTCACCACCACTAAAATTCTTTTAGTAAAGCCCTTATATTTCAAATAAGAACTTTTTTATACTTATTATCTGTGTCACAGTCATAGTTTAGGTTGTAAATACTATTATTATCACCTCTTCATAGACTCAGCCTGACACCCCCAGAATTAATCTTTCCAATTTATTTTTTCTTTAATTACTCATCAAGTATTATACTTGTAATTTGAACATGTAATTAAATTGAGTTTTTACAGTAAAAAACTGTAATTATCAACTCCTAATATTTAAATTTAAGTTCACTTATTCAACACATATACACATTTTGAAATTTCAATTGAAAATACTTCAATTCCTCATACCCTCTAAGCTACACACCACACCACAATTTTAACACAAAAATTGATGGGCAGAACCACATATTATTTAAATTAATTCAAGCTTTTGAGAATTTTAAGATTTTCATACAGAAAATTCTAAAAGCTTAATTTAAGCTTAATTAGAGTTGAGTTACAGAAACTTCACTCTGAGGTGACCCACCTGATTTTCTATGAGAAATACAATGGTGAAATGATATTGGTATGTTTATTCATTGCAAAAAGCTATCATAATATTTATTAACTTCTTGTTCAAAAAATATTTCATTTTTATCATTTTTGTTAAAAATATATTTTTATATTTTTTTATACAATTTTCAATTTTACATAAACTTATTATTAAAATTCCATTATAGGTTTTATTTTGGCTTTTATATTGAAAAATGATTTTAGGATTTTTAATTATATCTTATTTCAAGCTTTTGTGGTCTTTTGAGTATATAAAAATACCTCTAAGGCTCACACATAAGACCACAATAAGCTGCTAATAAGTCAAATAACAGAAGAATAAACATTTCACGAAGAATAATAGGAGAAGTCTAAGGCTAATTTATGAAAAATAAGTAAATGATAATTCAGAACAAATTATCTTATGGAAATCTAAGAAATCAATCATCTTAGTCAAAATATATTGTTCTCTATTTATAAAATTAATACTTATGAATTAGTCTCCAATAATATAATGAACATATGGCTATAAGAGAAAAAAGTCTCAATATATATATTGAAGATATATTCAATTAGTGAGTTATTTTACCAAAAAATATTATGATAATGATTCAGAATTAACCTACCAGAGTTGATAATGAGAAATACTGAATCTTTGAGATCACAGAAACATCTCAAGGACTAAATGTGATGGAGATATCTTTTACAAGGAATAATAGTAATAATATTTCCTTATAAAAAGTCTTAGAAGAGGGCTTTTACAGAAGAAATAAAGCCAAATCATTAATAAAGCTTCTGACAAAGGCTCAGAATTGCAGAATTCAAAGAATTATAAACAGAGATAAACCAAATATGGGATATGAAGGTCACCAGTTGAGCCAAATTCAATTCAATTATTGAGCATTTTTATTACTATGAGGATTCTCTTATGGACTTGAATAATAGATATCATTTAATAATATCATAATATAAAAAACTTATTTATAAGGGTATACTCATAATATAGGATGAAAAACCTAAAAAATTCCAAGTTAAAAATAATTTTCTCTTTGAAAAAGCTCAAGTGTGGGATTTCAAGGTACAAAAAACCCCTAATTTTGGTACTAAATCATGGATGCAAGAGCCAAAAATTCATATTCTACTATTTAAAATGCTATTTTTACCAAAAACAAATCATTGAATAAATATTAATCTTCAGTTTTGATTGAAAATAAATAATCCTTTAGATATTAGTAAAATGAAAACTATTTGAATTCTCTATCTTAAATAAAAAGCTCACAAAAGTGATATTATAAAGAGATAACATTTTTGAAAAAGAGTTTTCAAATTGAACTACAATTTTTTGGCTCTAAAGAATGATAAGCTATCAATTAAGAATAATAATTGAAAGGGAAAATTGAGGAATAATTCAAGGCTATATGAAGTATTTTGAGAAATGACTTTTTGTTCAGTTTATGAATTGGTTATGTTATTGTTGAAGTTATTTTTATATTCCAAAAGGAACACAAAATTCAAAAGAAAGTTTGAAAGATATTTGTTTTTAATTAAGATCAAGCTTTTAAATAAATATAATAGAATAGTAATTAATTGCAAAAAATAAATAAGATCAAGAAAAGAATAGAAGTGAAATTTTCCTGATGAAAATTAAACAAAAACAAAATTTTATTGAGAATTTTCAAAAATTTATATTTTTAAAAAAAAACATAGGAAATATACTCTACGTTTGTTGCTTATTTGAAAGAGTACCAACTGTATTAAAAAATTGGATACCTCATGAAATTTCCCCATGGGTCACATCTTGGTGAACATTCTGCAACCCACCTGTAACAAAGATCAAATTAGGTTTTGAGGATGTACAGTATGAATATATGGAAATAATCATGTTTTAACTCAATTAATGACACATTTTATGTTAACCATTGTAAGGCTGAGTCTATGATTAAGTGGTAAATAGATGTATATAAAACTTCAAATCTAACTGTGACACTGATTATTAAGTTAAAAAGAGTTTATAATTGAATATGTAAGGGCTTTACTATGAGGAATAGTGGTGGTGAGCGCTGTTGAAAACCCTGGGTGCAATCTTACCAGTTTGGTTACTATAATAAGAACTACAATACACTAATTTAAGGTATACCTGGTTATTTTACAAGAAAATAATTTTTTGGGACAGTTGTACTACATAGGAATTCCTTTTCTGCAAGAGAAAAGGCCTCCTTTTCTCCTGAATTGGGGTGGAAACGTCCTCTAGACCATCAACTTGGAGGAAGTGAAGATTTTTCACTTCAGATTACTGGCTTGTGGTTTTCACAAGGCCTGTATACTATGTATTGGGCTCAGATTTAGTTTTAAAACCACATCTGGGCAGTTTTACCCAATACAGGTTGAAACGTTTCATCTGGGAACCACACAGCCCTCTTCTGATGTGTAGGAAATGTAGGAAGCTGTACAGAACCTGTATGGAATCCCAATATTTAATGAACTGTGAGGTATTGAAGTATAATAAAGCTTCTTTGTCTATTTTCCATCTCAAAATGATAGTTATGGGATAGTAACCCACCATAAAGGTGTATTTACCAAGCTGTGGGATTTTAGCCTTAAAACTGCTATACATTTGTCAGCTGTTAAGATATTGAGCCCAAAGTGGTTCATTGTGTATCCATGGATGGGTTCTTCAAAGTGGTACTCAATTTGATATGGGTAACATTAAATATGGAAAAGTTATTCCATGTTCAATTTATGTTATCCAGATATATGATTTCTTCAAAATCTGTATGAAGCTTGTTTGCCGCATACCTTTTGTTCTAGATGAGATATGGGGTAATGGATGGAACCTTCAGATAGCCCTGATTATGCCCTTCCCAAAATGACTTCACTTTAGATATCTCATACAAAAACTGTAGAAGTTAGATGAGCGGTGAATATCTTATTCACCCTCATTTGACCTTTTTTTGGCCATAGCTTCTGTATTTTTGGTCCTAGCTCAGTTTGGCTAGTACCATTGGATAGCCCTGACTTAGAGTTTCAATTTGAATACCCATTTTCTGGGGTTAAGCCACTTCCTCTGGATGTATCATATGAGAGATGAAAATTAAGGTTTTTGCTCAGAAACTTCTTTGCACAGAAGTAACTTTTTTATGCTTTGTCCTATGATGATTGGGCTTGTATATTTGGAAACAGGTGAGTGTCCTCTTCCTTTTGATACCTTTTGAGCTGGTTTCTCTCAGATACACTTTCTGATGGTATTTTGATCTACCATTGGTTTATGGTATCTGGTTGTCATGCTTGTGCTCTGACTTTGAGTCACAGGCTTACATACCCTCCCTCCAAAAAAGGCTCATCATTGATGAGACTGTTAAGCCCTCCTAGAGGCTCTGAATCTTCTCAGGTGAAGGTTACCATCTGGTATGCATCTGATCCCAACCATTTATCCTGATCTGCTGTTTGGTTCTTGCATCTGGTCTTTACCATTCAGTCTGATCTTCCTGGCTTTGATGATCTTGTTAACAGAGCCAGGGGAGTCCTCCACCTCCGCTATGTCTTGTGGGGTGTAGTTCTTATTCCTGAAGGGGAACTTGTCCTCTCCTGTCTGGAAGTAGGTTTTGACATAACTTACTGGGAATACTTGGTGTTTCCTGAAGAATTCCTCTGTAAGTCTAACCTCCATTGCATTTTACCCTATCAATTTGATAATAGTGTAGGGTCCCACAAATGAGTCTCTCATTTTATTTGGTCCCTTAAGGTTATTGAAGCTGAGTGTAGATACTAACACTTGGTTCCCTTCTTTGTAGTCTGGTTCCATGTATGTCTTTTCATACCTCTTTTTTTTGTATTATTGAGCATCAGGTAGGCACTTAGTAGCTGTGTAACATACTCTCTTCCAAATGTCATGGGAGTCTTTGGATGTTGGGTGGATATTCAAAAGATCTTTCTTCAAGTGATCCACAGGCAATAGGGGGCTCCACCCTTTTTCTACTAGTAAGAGTGATTTCCCTGTGGTAGAGGGCTGGCTGGTGTTGTTAGCCAGTTGGACTTCTGGCAGAAGTGTGACCCAGTCATGGGTGTAACCTTCATGGTCCTTATATTCCATGCCATATGCACAGAATCTTCTTATGATGTCCTCCATTGTCTGGATCATCATTTCAGCTGAACCATCTGTGTGTAGATGATAAGCTGTAGCAAATGAAAGCTTTGTTCCAAGAATTCTGTAGAGGTTGGTCCAATATTCTGGTGTGAATTTTGGGTCCCTATCACCAATGATGATTTCAGGTATTCCACATGTGGATATGATTTTATTCCAGAATAACAAGCCTGTATCCATAGCTGTGTCTTCCTTGTGAAGTGGTAGGCACCTTACACCGTCAATGTACCTATCAACTATGACAAGGAAGTCATTGAAGCTTTCCTTGCCTCCTGGGACTAGTCCTGTGACCCAGTGCATGTTGATGGTTTCCCATGGGTGTTTGGGTTCTTCTTTATGTTGAAGAAGCACATATCTCTTCCAATGATTTTTGTTTGCCTTCTGAAAAATTTAACAAGTATTGATTTATTCACTCGACTCTTGTCCCCATTGGGGCCACCAAGCTGTGCTTGCTACCCTCTCTTTGGTCCTGTCTTCACTCATATGTCCCATTTAGGGGCAGTCAGGTCATTATTGCAGGATGAGGGATATGTGGTCCCTGTATACCACTGTGAGGGAACTTGTGTGCTTATCTCTGTGATAGAGTAGTAGCTCTATAAGGAAATATTTACTGTCCTTATAGTCCCTCAACCCGGGATCCTCTAGCTGTGATTCCACTTCTAGGCTCCTGTACTTCTGTTGAAGGAGTTCTAACATGATGCTATGCTGTTTGTGCTTGGAAAAAGGTTTAGTAACTGAACTGAAAAATTCATTATGCAGTTCTGAGGAAATCATTCCCAATATGGGAGTTTCTGTCCCTTCTGGTCCAGTGTTATCACTGTCTGAGGTACCAAATTATGGTGCTCATTCAAAAATTTGAACTTATTTCTCCTGTCTATTTCCCTGAAATGAATACAAATTTTGGAAGCTAATTAAGGGTCATAAGCTGTTTTTCTTCTGACATTGTCCAGTGAACATCTGCATTGGTGTAGCGTTTGCCTTATTTGTATATAATTTTAATGTTACATCTATACTCTTGGATTTCTATTTTCCACCTCAACATGTGTCTATTTGTAGTGTTCATTTCAAGTAAAGACTTCAAGGCTTTCCAGTCTGTGTAGACTTCAATGACTGGACCATCCAAGTAATAATGGAGTTTTTTCAGAGCCCAGAATAAAAATAAGCATTCAGCCTGAGTGGCTCCATACCTGGATTCTGAATCATTAAATTGCTTGGAGATGTAGCATATCACTCCTTCCCATGGTTCACCATCCATAATTTGTCTTTGGTGAAGAGCTGCTCCTAGGCCTTGACTAAAAGCTGCAGCTATATATAGCTTGAATGGTAGTTCAAAGTTAGGTAATATGAGGAAAGGTGCGTTGGTGAGCTCATATTTGATCCTATAATATGCATCTCTCCTATCCTGGGTTATCTCAAAGACTACATAGTTTGAGCATGAACTGTATGAAGTACTAGTTATATGAGAAATATCTTTGATGTGGTTTCTGTAGTAGCTAGCAAATCCAAGAAATGATTGCATCTCTTTTATTTGTCTGGGTACTGGTTTCTGGAGTACTTCTTCTACTTTGTTTTGCTCTAAGGCCAGGCTAAGGCCTGAGACTTTATATCCTCATGCCAATAGTTTTTTTTGGCAAAAATTACACTCTTTAAGTGAAATTTTTAGATTAATGGGTATGAATTTACCTAGTACTGTGTCTATGTATTGTACATGATCTTCCCATGTCTCTGAGTATATAATAATATAATCAATATATACCACCATCCATCCTTCCAATATTTATTCCTGAAATATTGTGTCCATCATACTTTGGAAATGGGCTGGATGATTTTTGATGCCAAATGGCATTCTAGTGTACTCATATATTCCCATATGACATATAATCCTTAGTAGCTTCATAGAGTTTGGTTTAACTTCCTTCTGGTGAAAGCCTTTCATACAATCCATTGGGTTTATGTATTTGGCTTTTGCCAGCTTGTCTGGAGCATGAGGTATCCTTGGTATAGGGTAACTATCAGCTTTTGTGTAGTTATCCAGGGCTCTGAAATCCTCCCCACATCCTAGATTTGTCATCATGCCAAGTGATAAGGACAGGAGTGGTGATTTTGACTTTTTTATCTTGTCCTATCTTCCTGACAACATTAATATCTATTATTTCATTGAAGTGTTTCTCAATTTCTCTCCTAGTTTCCAGGTTTTCTGGATAAGAAGGTCTCCTGAGAATGGGTGGATAAGGTCTTTCCACATTAAGATATATTTCTATATCATGTCCTCTGATCTTTCCCAAAGGTTTTTCACCAATCGAAAAAGCTTGTCCATTTTTCCTGCATCTTTTCAGTAAACTAAGTTTATGTTTACTGGTGAGGTTCACACTTAATTGGCCCTCCAAATTCATTGAGGAATTCTTGTAGAGGGTCTTGGTTAGACATATGGTATAAATCAAGTGAACATTTCTTTTCCTTGTTTGTACCTATGTTAATGTGCCTGTTTTTATTATTGTGAATGTCAATGCCATACATCCTTTGGTAGTCTGTTCCCATTAAGGATCCCTGGATGTGAGAATCTTCAAGCACTCAGAACTCTGGGTGAAGTCTGATATTAACTTTCCTATAGGGTATTATCATCTCTTTGATAATGGTCCCAATGAATATCATCTTTCCTGATGCACTCTTAGAGCTCTTTGCCTTGATTGGAAATAGTTTCTTCTCCCAATTTGGGAAGTTGTTTTCCAGGTATCCTCTGGCCCCTATTGAGCAGTGTGCACCACTAACAATGGTCAATGAGTGTTGAGAATTGTCAATACAAAGAATTGTCTTTGTGGCTATTCCAATTATATATGGCATTCTTCTAGTTGGTGTAACTAGGGGGGTCTGTGAATCTTGTGCATTTAAACACATTTTTGTTTGCAGTACTTGTGGAATTCCTGCTTCCAACTGTATATCCTGAGTTTCTAGTTGTGTTTCCTCTCAATACTCCACTAGAAATTCTGCTTTTGGGTCTTGGTATTCACCAGATCTTTCTCTGATGGAATTACCCATAGAGTCTGACTCAGAATCCTCTGTTGGGGATTCTTCCTCTGGGACTTGTTCAATGGAATAGAATTTCATTTTTTCCTTTGGACAGTTATTAGCATAGTGGTCTGTTGACCCACAATTCTGACAAGAGTTTTTCTTCTTGGTCACTTCTGCCACTCTTTCTTTGGTTTTGTCTTTTATTTACATCTCAAAAGGTTTTTTCTCTTTGAAACTACTGCTTTTGTATGGGAAATATTTCCCTATATTTTTTGTTATCCTTACATCTTTTAAGGTATTGGCAATGTCATCTAGAGTGAAACTCTGGTTGAATATGCATTTTATTGCATTATCTAGCTCTCCTGGCATCTGTGTCAAGAGCTTGTGATTCCTCATTTGAATTTTTATTTGAGGATAAATGGCTTTAAGGTGTTTAGACTGTCCAAGTCAATATCCAAGTACCATTCCCATTCTTTTGGATGATTTGGCTCTCCCACCATGGCCAGCTTCTTCTTCCATGGATTTCCTTCATTTCTGTGTACCAAATACTAGCATGTCCTTTGAATGCTGTTGTTAATCTAGCAGTAGTGCAGTAATCTGGTATGCTTGTTACATCAAGGAAGAGTCCATAAATATAATCAATGAGTTCCATTTGATCATATTCTTCTACAACAGAGAAATTTGGCCATCTTGAGGTGTCTGGAAGCTGTTTCAGTGCTTCCTTCTGTGAAGAAGTCATGTTATCTCCATCTTGGTCTTGTGATGGAGATCTTGAATTATTATCCAACAAGACATCTGGTTTGATGTCCTCTTGGCATGAATTATCCTAAGCTTAGCCTTGTGGTTCAGGATTCATGTTTTGGCAGACATTAAACAATTTTTTCATGTCCTGATCCGAAAATTCCTTGTCCCTCTTTCACTGGTATTTCTCTTCAAGAAATCATAATTGTCCCTTATTGATTTCTTCAGAGGCTTTGAAAAATTTAGCATAGCTCTCTTGGTTGGCTTTTATTTTAGCCTCATTTAAGGTTTTAAATTCTTTCAAAATTTCATTTCTCCTATGGAGTTCATCAAAATTCTCTTGAGTTTTCACTGCAAATTGGGACATTTGTAATCACAGTTGATCACTGTTTGAGCTACTATCAGGTGCAACAACATTGTGTTCATTCTGAGTGGGGGTAATATTTCTATTAATAGGGCTCCTTATTCTAGAAGTATTTACAATTATATAGGCCTTGTGTGCTTATTTCACCAAGTCCAACAGCCTCTGGATCATTGGGTCCAACTATTTCTTCCTGTGGCTGAAAGAGGTCTTGTTTTTCCCTTTTTATCCTTGTCTTCTGCCGGAAATTACCTGGGATTGTGAAGAATGGTTACTCTTGGCCACTCATCTTCTGGTGCCTGAATGGTTTGAAGCTACTGGAGATTTGTGCTGGTCTACTCCATTTGGGCCTGACAGAATCAGAGTAGGCTCTGTCTGGTTCAATTGTTCTTCTATAGCTTGGACAGTGGCTTGATTTTCCCTTATCCTGGTGGTCCTCTCCTTCAGGAGTTTGAACTGCCTGTTGGGATTCCATCCTTTGGTGATTACCATAAGATCTTTGAAGGGTATCTCTTTGAGACATAACCTCTGGCAACTTGCTCCAAGCTCTTCCCAGTGTGATTCTAGGTTGAGAATCTTGTTGTCCATGCTCCATTGTAATGGATCTTGGAGGAGTTGGTGGAGCTGAAGATCTTGATCCATATCCTTCCAGTCCTCTGGTTTGAGGTTTCTGTTGAATTGGAGGGTAAATGAAATAGTGGGTCTTATTTCCCTCAGTGTCTTGCCATCCACCACTGTGTCAAAGATGTCCTGTTTGTGGTATTCTGGTTCTGCACAGGCCTTGTCTGTCCTCTGACTGATTTCTTGGGATTCCAAGGTTCCCAAGGTGTACAGGGGACATATCAGTGTATGAAAGAAGTCAAAAAATCTATGTTATTAGGGTGTTTACCTTTGACTGTGCCTTGTAAAAATCTGGCTTCTACTGCTTTCGGCAATTTGCCTTTAGAAGTTACAACTGGTTTAATTACTGTAATATTCCCTGTAAAAGGTATCAAGGTTGGTGTCAGCCTGTGACTCAAAACCAGAGCACAAGCATGACAGCCAAAATACCATAAACCAATGGTATAGCCAAAATACCACCAAAACATGGAGCTGAGCCAAATTAGCTCAAAAGGTATCAAAAGAAAGAGGAAACTCACCTCTTTCTGAAAATATAAGTCCCATAACCATAGGAAAAGAAAGAACAAAGTTATTCCTGCTCAAAGTTACTGCTGAGCATAAACCTTAATTTTCACCTCTCATCTAAAATCTAGAAGGAGAAGCTTAACCCCATCAAATGGGTATTCAAAATGAAGCTCTAAGCCAGGGCTATCTAATGGTGCTAGCCAAACTGAGCTAGCACCAGTATTACTTGAGTTATGGTCAAATTCAGACCAAATAAGGGTGAACAAAACATTCACCTCTCATCTAACTTTTACAGTTTTAGTGTGAGATACCTAAAGTGGGGTCTTTTTGGAAGGAGCACAATCAGGGCTATCTGATGGTGCCATTCATTTCCTCATAACTCAACTACAACAGAAGTTATTGGCCAAACAAGCTTAATACAGCTTTTGCCCAGACCATGCCAATGTACAAAAATACTTGTACATGGGATAACTTTGTCATATTTAATGATAACCATGTCAAGTTGGGTACCATTGTGTAGAGCGCATACAGAGCTATTCAATGAACCAATTGTGAGCTTGATATCTCAAAAACTGACAGAGTTATGACCATTTTAAGGTTAAAATCCCACCTGCTGTCATATACAGCCTTACCATGGGATAATATCCCATAACCATGAATATGAGGTGTCAAATAGACAAAGAAGCATGTTTTTACTTCAATACCTCATATGTCAGTCAATACTGGGGTCCCATACAGTTTCTGTACAGCATTCTACGCATCATACACGTCAGAATCAGGCTGTGAGGTCCCCAGATGAAAATTTTCACCCTGTATTGGTGAAAACCGCCCATATGTGGTTTCAAAACCACATCTGAGCCCAATACAGGGTATACAGGCTGTTTGAAAACCACAAGTCTGTCCTAGAGAGTGAAAAATCTTCACTTCCTCTACGTGGAAAGTTCTAGCAGCCTTTCCACCTCAATTTCAGGATAAAAGGAGGGCTTTTCACAGCCAAAATCACTTCCTCATCCTGCTCTTGAATAACCTACGTAGTAAACTGTCAAAAACAGTTTTACTCTTGGTTAATAATCAGGTATAATTATAAGTTTTAATTCTTGTAGTCTTTTATTATTGTAACCCAACAGATAAAGCTGCACCCAGGGCTTTCAACAGAGCTCACCACCACTATAACCACTATAGTAAAGCCCTTTAAATTTATTTTTAATCATCTCAAAACCTTCTTAAAGCATTTTTACCGTGTCAAAAACATAGTTTGAGTTGTAAATAGCCTACATTACCACTCTTTCATAGTTTCATCCTGACAGTTGGTTTACCTTGTATTGAGGCAGCTTTTTGTGGTTTTTTACTCCTCTGAGTGGCAATTGGTGTCCACTTCTTGGCGGTAATGAGGCTTTCACTGTGCCTTTCTCCTTTTATCTTGTTTCCTTCTGTTTCTGAACGTATCACTGGGGTACTTCCTTGTGACTGGGTTTCAGGTGGTATGAAGTTTTCTTCCAATGAATCAAAGTAAATGAGGTCTTATGTCAGTTAAGAACTCTTTAAATTCTGTTTGCACATCTATGAACGGCCTCTGGGCAATATATTACTATGTTATTCCTTTGTATTACAATATGTAATTGAAATCATCAATTACATGTCAACAATACTGGTATGTGGATGTATGGTGTACAGTATTTATCCCAATGTCTCAGGTATCAAATTTTAATTAACAAGTGTATTATTATTAGTGGTTATGTAATGGACAATTGAAATTATCAATCTGTCCAACCATGCCTCTGAGCTGTTATTTAATATACAGAGAGTTCTTTTTAATTGAAAAATAATTTATTAAAGGATTTTAAGTGTTTTTATATCAGAAACACACCCAAAATAGGCTTGTGGTGATTAAATTGTAATCAAACCACATGAAAATGCAATAAAAAAGGAAACAACAGTGGCATATGATAAGATACCACTCAAAAAAAGTATATGATATGTAATATTTTTTTTTAAGATTTTACACCTAAAAAAGAAACAGTGATGTCAAAGAAGAAAAATAAGAGAATAAACTCACTTTTGTGCCAATGTTTTGTCAAAAGAGGTCAAAAAACACAGCCAGGACCCCAAATTGTCAGCCTGAGTCTATGATGAAGTGGTGAATGTATATAAAACTTTAAATTTGACTTTGACACAGATTATTAAGTTAAAAAAGTTTATAACTGATATTTAAGGACTTTACAATGAGAAATAGTGGCAGCGAGCGCTGTTGAAAGCCCTGGGTTACTATAATAGAAGCTACAATACACTAATTTAAGGTATACCTGGTTATTTTACAATAGTATAACCGTTTTGGACAGTTGTACTATGTAGGAATTCAAGAGCATGATGGGAATTGATTTTCTGTGAGAGAAAAGGCCTCCTTTTATCCTTCTGTCAGCCTGTGACTCAAAACCAGAGAAGAAGCATGATAGCCAAATACCCTAAACCAATGGCAAAACTAAGATACCACCAAAGCATGGATCTGGGCCAAAAAAGCTCAAAATATATCAAAATAAGGAGGAAAATCAACTCTTTCCAATTATACAAGTCTGATGAACATAGGAAAAAGAATAAAAAAAAGTTACTCCTGCTCAAAGTTGGGTCTGAGCATAAACCTTAATTTTCACCCCTAACCTGAAAAACACAGGAATAGTCTTAACCCAAGAAAATTGGTATTCAAATTGAAGATATAAGTCAGGGCTATTCAATGGGACTATCCAAATTCAACTGACACTAGAATTACAGAAGTTATGACCAAAATAAGGTCAAATAAGGGTGAATAAAATAATCACCTCCAATCTAACTTCTACAGTTTTAGTTTGAGATACTGAAATTGGGGTCTTTTTTGGAAATAGAAAAATCAGGGCTATCTGATGGTGCCATTCCTTTCTCCATATCTTATCTAGAACAAAAGTCATGGAGCAAACAAGCTCCATACAGATATTGGAAAATCATATATCTGAATAACAAAATTTGTAAATGGCATAACTTTGCCATATTCAATGTTACCCATACCAAACAAGGTACAATTGTGTATATCCTATCCAGGGCTACACCATGAAAAAACGTTGAGCTCAATATCTTGGAAACTGACAAAGTTATAGCAGTTTTAAGGTTAAGGTACTACAATCGGGCCAATACACCTTTTCTGTGGGATAATATTGCATAAGCATTATTATGAAGTGTCAAACAGACAAAGGAGCATGTTTATATTTCAATACTGGGGCCTCATACAGGTTCTGTACAGCATTCTATGCATAATACATATCAGAAGAGGGTTGTGTGGTCCTCAGATGGAGGTCTTCACCCTAAATTAGTGAAAAATGCCCAGATGTGGTTTCAAAACCACATCTGGGCCCAATAGAGAGTATAAAGGCCTTGTGGAAACCACAAGCCAGTACTCTGAATTGAAAAATCTTCACTTCAACCACATGAAATGGTGTAGAAGACCTTTTCACCCAATTGCAGGATAAAAAGGGACCTTTCTCTTCACAAAAGAGGAATCCCCATCCTTCTCTTCATTTTTCATGTAGTAAAACTGTCCAAAACGGTTATAATGTTTTAAATAATCAGTTATAATTATAATTTTATTTATTGTAGTCCTTTATTATAATAATCCAATTGATAAAGCTGCACCCATGGCTTTCAACAGCCCTCACCACCACTAAAATCTTTTAGTAAATCCCTTATGTTTTAATTAAAACCTTTTTATCATTATTATCTTTGTCACAGTCATAGTTTAGGTGGTATATACTATTATCATCACCTCTTCATAGACTCAGCCTGACAATTTGGGGGCCTGGCTGTGTTTTCTGAACATTCTTTTGGACTATATTCATGCAAAAGTGAGTTTTTTATCTTGGATTTTTTATATTAACACCATTGTTTATTTTTTAGCGTAAAATTATTAAAAAATATTATAGTTTAAATAAACTCTTATTTTTTTGAGTGGTATATTAATATATATACCACGGTGGTTTTTCTGATTTATATGTCGTTGATTAAGGTTTAATCACAATAAGTGGTATTTTTGGTGTGTTTTGCATATCAAAACACTCAAATTCCTTAATATATTTCTTTTTTAACCAAGAAAAACCCTATTTACTGTAAATAACAGTTTGGAGGCATTGTTTGGCATATTGATGATTTCAGTTCCTCATTACAGAACCACTATGGATTACACTTGATAATTACAAGTTAAGCTATGAGATACTGGGACACAAAAAGTGTACCAGAAAACCACAAAGAAGTATTTTTGAGGTGTGATTGATAATTTCAATTACAAAATCATCATACTAGGGCACAATAGAGATATATACTTCCTAGAGGCAATTCTTAGAGGTGCAAACAGCATTTTAAGAAGTCTTAACTGACATAAGCCCTCTTTTTCCTCTTTAATTCAGTAGAAGAAAGCTTAATACCACTTGAAACCCAATCACAAGGCAGTGCACCAGTGATACCTTCAGAGCCAGAAGGCAAGGGAAAAGGAAAGAGGCATAGTGAAAGCCCCATAAAAGCGACAAAGTGGACACCAATTGCCACTCAGATGAGTAGAAAACCACGAAACTCTGAATCAATACAAGGTGAACCAGCCTTGATAACTTGTATAGGGAAGATTACAGTGATTTACCCAGCTGTAACCTCTAAAGGCAAACTTCCCAAATTTGTAGAAGGCACAGTCAAAGTTAAATACCCTAAGAAAATTAAGTTTTTAACTTCTTGCAAACACTGATACATCACCTGTACACCTCAGGAACCTTGGAGTCCCAAGGAGCCAGCCAGAGGACAGATAGGGCCTGTTCAGGACCAGAAGACCTGGAAGAGGATACCTTGGACACAGTGGTGGATGGAAAGACACTGAGAGAAATCATACCCACTCTGCTGTTAACCTTCCAATTAAACAGAAGCCTTAAACCAGAGGACTGGAAGGATATGAATCAAGTTCTTCAGCTCCACCAACTCCTGAAATATATTTTCCAATGGAGTATGTACAACAAGAGGTTCAACCTAGAATCCCACTGGTAAGAACTTGAAGCAAGCTTTGAGAAGATATGTCTCAAAGGGATACCCTTCAAAGACCTTATGGTAATCACCAAAGGATGGAATACCACCAGGAAGTTCAGACTCCTGGAGAAGAGGGCAACCAGGATAAGGGAAAATCAAGCCTGTCAGGGTGAGTCTATGTAGAAGCTTAAAAACAGTAAATACAAGCTAGTACTATGACTGTGACACGTCAAAATAAGTAATAAAATAATTCTTCAGGTCCTACTGCTACGTGGTAACAGTGGTGATGAGTCTATTGAGGACCTGGGTTGCAATGTTCTAATATCTTTGACTGTAAAGAGACACTACAATAATTATATTTAATTATATCTTTAAGTATTCTAAGGACACTACTGATGGATAACAGTCTTGTCACATAAGAATATATAATAAAAAGATAAGATGAGGATTTTTGAAGGCAAAAACCCTTCTTTTTATATCTTTCAAGACTGTCAAGAGTTATTTACTCTTCACACGTCAGAGGAGTGAAAATTTTCACTCCATTGGCCAGTCTGTGGTTCTGGATCCTCAATTCTGACGTCAGTAGAGGCAGAATTGTGGTTTTGGGACCACAAATGATCATTCTGGATCAATACAGGATGAAAAAACTTTTCACCTGCCACGTCAGCACTTGGATGACGTTGTTCTGGTGTTTGTATGACCAATACTAGTCATTCTGGGCGGGTTTAAGCTTTGAAAAACCATTATTTTGAGTATTAAGACTGTACTGGTTGGTACAGGTTTGGTACAGGCCAGTATTGGCCAAAATACTTCCAACCAAGATATCTTGGTCAGTTTTTGAGATATCAAGAAACTAAGAGCACAGAATTGAAGGGCTTAATGAGCTCTTCAATTTGGTATGCTTCATGTTAACCCTTCTTTAAAATAGCAAAAGCTATAAGGGTTTTAAGTTTTTGGATGTATTTTTGTACATCAGTATGAGGCTTCAAAAACTTCCATACCAGATATCTTCTTCAGTTTGGAAGATATCTGTATTCTGATGATACAGTTTTGTAGGGCTTGATTAGCCCTACAGTTTGGTATATGACACTGTACAGTTGTATGAGTGTATGCCAAAGATACAGGGGTTTGTTTATTTTCTTATTTTCAGAATATCTGTATTTTGTTTATTAAACCTTTGAACCAAGATCCCTCAGTCAATTTAAGAGATACAGAGGTCTAAGGTGTCTCAAATTAAAGCTCTTGTTGAGATCTTTAATTTGGTTATACTTTTGTACAGTTTTGTACAAGCCCTCTTTGACTTTCAGGGGGACTTGGTTTTGAAAATGAGGTTATATGGTATCTCCAGTTGTAGTGGTGTTACAACAACATGGATGATATCATTGTGTAGCTCTCTATGTGAGCTTTAAGAAAAATACCATTTTGGTATAGGATAACTTAAATATGCATAAGTTAGATGAGAGGTGAAAATAAGGGTTTTGACTTGTTTATTCTCCTCTAGGTTTCCTTATTCTGTTTGGATAAGGTTGGTGTTTAATGTAAGAGGGTTGTTTTCTCTTAATTATTACCTGTATTGACTATGTTTGTTCAATACTTGTCATACCATTATTTATGGTATGTTGGATGTCATGCTAGTGCTCTGTTTTGAGTCACAGGCTGACATACCCTCCCTCAAAAGAAGGCTCATCATTGATGAGACTCTTCAGCCCTCTTGGAGGCTCTTAATCTTCTGAGGTGTATTTGTCCATCTGGGATTTCTTTCTCAGTTAGCCATTTGTCTTTATCTGCTGGTTGATTCTTAAATCTAACCAGGTATTGCCTGTTGTCTTTCCCATTGATTCTGATCTTCCTGGCTTTAATGATCTTTTTCACTGGTCCAGGTGAGTCATCTTCCTCTACCAATCTTTCATGGGTGACTGTCTTCTTCCTGTCAGGGAATTTCTCCTCATCTGTCTGGTGATAAGGTTTGACCAGGCTCACAGGGAAAACTGGGTGTTTCCTAGAGAACTCTTTGGTCAGGTTGACCTCTACTGCATTCTTTCCTATCAATTTAATAATGGTAAATGGTCCTATGAATGAGTCTCTCATCTTCTTGGGTCCTTTTAGGTTGTTGAAGTTAAGAGTTGAGATTAGAACTTGGTCTCCTTCTTTGAAATCAGGTTCTTGGTGACTTTTATCATATCTCTGTTTGTTATATAATTTGGCTTCAGCCACACATTGCTCTGCTTTCTCACAGGCAGTCTTCCACATTGTGTGAAAGTCTTTAGCTGTAGGATGTACTGAGAGGAAGTTCTTCTTCAAGTAATCTACTGGAAGTAGTGGGTTCCATCCTTTCTCTAATGTGGCAGGGGTTTTTCCTGTCACTGAGTGTATACTTGTGTTGTATGCCAATTGCACAGCTGGTAGGAGGGTTACCCAGTCATGGGTATATCCCTCATTGTCTTTATATTCCATGCCATATGCACAAAACCTTCTAATGATGTCTTCCAATGTTTGGATCATTCTTTCTGCTAGACCATCTGTTTGTGGATGGTAAGCTGTGGAAAATGCTAGTTTGGTTCCCAGCATCTCATATAGATTAGTCCAAAATTCTGATGTGAATTTAGGGTCTCTGTCACTAATTATAATTCTTGGGACTCCACAGTTAGCTATCACATTGTTCCAGAAAAATATGGCTGTGTCCATTGCTGTGTCCTCTTTGTGACAGGGGAGACATCTGACACTCTTGCTATACCTGTCTACTACTACTAGGCATGCATTAAAGCTGTCTTTTCCTCCAGGGACCAGGCCTGTTACCCAATCCATGTTTATTATTTCCCAGGGGTGTTTGGGCTCCTCTATACTCTGGAGTAATCCATATCTTTTGCCATGACTTCTGTTGGCTTTTTGGCATCTGGTACAAGTGTTGATGTATTCACTCAAGTCTTGTTCCCACTTTGGCCACCAAGCTGTGCTAAAGACTCTTTCTTTAGTTCTTTCTTCACTCATATGTCCCATGTATGGGCAGTCATGGCATTCCTGTAGTATGAGGGAAATGTGTTCTCTACTTATTATTACCAGGGCACTTGTGTGTTTTTCCCTATGGTACAGTAGGTCATCTATCAGAAAAAATCTATTTTCTTTAAAGTTTTTGAGCCATGGCTCTTCCAATTGACTCTCTAGTTCAGGACTCCTGTACTTTTGTTTTAGTAGTTGTATCAATATACTACACTGTTCGTGTTTATTGTATGCTGATTGTACTATGCTAAAGAATTCTGTATTCAGATTAGAGGAGCTGATTCCCAGTATGGGTATCTCTTTAATCTCCCCATAGCTCTGTGCTGGGTTTGATGAATCATTTCCTAATGCCCAGTTTGATAGTTTGAAGTTCTTTCTCCTGTCTATCTCCATGCATTGTATAGGTATCTTGGCCCCATTTTCTGGGTCATATGCTGGATTTTCTTGGTCATTCTTCAGTGGCCACCTGCTGAGACCATCTGCATTAGTATGACTTTTCCCTTCTTTATAGATGATAGTCATATTCCCTCTGTATTCTTGTATGGCTATTTGCCACCTAAGCATGTGTCTGTTTGTTGTTTTCATGTTCAACAGTGACTTGAGGGCTGTGCAGTCAGTAAAAACTTCAAATACTGCTCCTTCTAAGTAGTAATGGAGTTTTTCTAATGCCCATACCAATCATAGACATTCTGTCTGAGTAGCTCCATATCTAGCTTCTGAGTCTTTCAGTTGTCTTGAGATATAGCAAATTACTCCTTCTTTGGGTATGCCATCTACTAGTTGCCTCTGGTGTAGTGCTGCTCCTAGCCCTTGGCTACATGCTGCATCTATGTATAGTTTGAATGGTAGTTCAAAATCAGGCATCATTAGGACAGGGGCATTGGTCAGTTCATGTTTGATCTTTTCAAATGCATCCCTTCTTTCCTTGGTAATTTCAAAGACCACATCTTTTGAGCACAGTTTGTATAGGCTACTAGTGATGTGTGCAAAGTTCTTTATGTGGCTTCTGTAGTAGCTGGCAAAGCCCAAAAAAGATTGCATTTCTTTGATGTTCTTTGGTACTGGTTTCTTTAGTACTGCAGCAACTTTATTTTGGTCTATAGCTAGACTTAAACCTGAAACTTTGTGTCCTAGGACTAGCAGTTCTTGCTGTCCAAAGTTACATTTCTTAAGAGATATCTTCATATTGATTGGTGTGCATTTTCCCAATACTTTATCAATTTTCTTCACATGGTCTTCCCATGTTTCTGAGTATATTATGATATCATCAATGTACACTACCATCCACCCTTCCATTATTTCATCTTGAAATATGGTATCCATCATCCTTTGAAAATGGGCTGGTGCATTCTTAATGCCAAATGGCATTCTGGTATATTCATATATGCCCATATGGCATATAATTCTTAGCAATTTGATGGAATCTGGTTTTACCCCATTCTGGTGAAAACCTTTCATGCAGTCCATTTTTGTAATGAACTTGGCTTTTGCTAGTTTATCTAGTGCATGTGGTATCCTTGGGATGGGGTACCTATCTGCTTTGGTGTAATTATTCAAAGCCCTGAAGTCACCACATAGTCTGGATTTACCATCATGCCATGTTATAAGGACTGGTGTAGTGACCTCTACTATCTCATTATGTCCTATCTTTCTTATTACCCCCATTTCTAGGAGTTCATTGATGTGTTTCTCAATTTCTTTCCTAGTTTCCATGCTGGCTGGGTATGGTGGTCTCCTAAGCATAGGTGGATATGGTCTTTCTACATCCAGATATAATTCTATATCATGTCCTTTGATTTTTCCTAGTGGTTCATCTCCTATTTCAAAAGCTCCTCTGTGCTTTCTCAATACTTTCAGTAAGTTGAGTTTCATCTTACTGGTGAGTTGAGTGCCATATTGGGCCTCTTTGAATTCTTCCACTAGTTCTTTCAAGGTGTTATCATTTGTTATATGGTTAATGTCAAAGGAAAATTTTTTATCTTTGTTTGTACCTATGGTAAGATATCTGTTTTTACTATTGCAAATATCCATACCATACATTCTTTGGTACTCTGTACCTAGTAAGAATCCTTGTACATGTGCATTTTCTAGAACTACAAATTCAGGTTCCAGTCTGATATTTCCTTTTTGGTGTGGGATAATTATCTCTTTGATTATTGTCCCTAGTGAGTGCATTTTGCCTGATGCACTTTTGAAGTTTCTGGCTTTTGTTGGGATTATATCATCTTCCCATTTGGGGAAATGTTGTTCCAAGTATTCTTTTGCCACTATGCAGCAACTTGCTCCTGTGTCAATGATCATTGGGTGTTTACAGTTCTCAATATAAACTGTCAATTTTGTAGGTGTCCAATGAATGAATCCCATCCCTCTATTGGGGGTTACCAGGAATGTTTGTGCATTCTGTGTGTGCTTACAGAGCTCTTTGTCTGTTGTTATTTGTGGTATGCCTGAATCCAATTCAATGTCTTGTATATCAAGTGAACTTTCTTCATTGCATTCCACTATGTATTCTTCTATGGTATCAGGTTCACTTTGTGATTCTACTCTCATACCATTTCCCATGCTGTCAGAATCAGATTTTTCACCTGTTTGTTCTTCTTCTGATTCTTCATCAATTGCATATATTTTCTTTTTTGGTTTTGTGCAATTGTTGGCATAATGGTCTGGTGAACCACAGTTGTGGCACACATATTTCTTTTTTGGGGTTTCTTTCCCTTTTTCTTTGTTTGTCTCTTTAACTTCAGACCTCTTGTCTTTGAAGTTTGGTTTGAAAGATGTGTACCTTCCTATGGAGGTCTTTTTTCTCACATCTTGTATGACATTTGCTATGTCATCAATGCTGCTGATGTTGTTGCATCTGCATTTGACTGCATGTTCTAGATCTCCTGGCAATTTTGTCAGGAGTTTATGGTTTCTCATTTCTATTGTCATATTGGGATCAATAGCTTTTAGCCTCTTTGTTTGTTTGAGGCACCATTCATAAGGGTCTTTTTCTGTGGAGTATCTATCACTTTCAAAGGACATGGTTTTTTGCCAGATCCAGCTACCATTGCTATACTTTTGTATAATATGGTTCCTCCACCATGGCCAGCTTTTCCTGCCATGTATTTCTTTCATTTCAGTATACCATATGTTTGCATGGCCTCTGAATGCTGTGTTGAGTCTTGTTGTGATCCAGTAGTCTGGTATCTTTGGGACATCAACAAAGAGTCCATCAATATAGTCAATGATCTCCATATGGTCATATTCCCCTATTCCTGAGAACTTTGGCCAATTTGTTACTTCTGGTAACTGTTTCAGTGCCTGTTTCTCTGAATAGTTGAGATTTTCCCCATCTTGGTACACTGACTCTGATCTTAACTTTGGAATCTGATATTCAGGTTCCTGGTCATAGTCTTTGTCCTCTTCTTTTAATTTTGTAGAGGTAGTAGGCTGACCTTGTGTTGGAGGGTATTGATTGTCTTCCCTGTCATAGAGGTAAACAATTTCTTTGTCAAGGTTATCCTGCTGCTGCTGGATATTCCTCAGATCCCTCCTCACAGTTTGTTGTTCTTCTAGAATTGAATTCAACTGTCTGTTGGTTTTTTCAAATTCTGTCCAAATTTTGGCCAGATTTGAATTCAAGTCTTTTATGACTGTTGCTTGGAAAGCATTTTCTTCTTTCAATGTTTCCACTTCTGTCCTCATTTTTTCTGAGGTTTCATGTGTCCACTCCATGAATTGGGCCAATTTGGTCCATGTGAATTTGTTTTCAAACTCATGAGTGTGCATTGTAGTTTCAGTTATTAATTCTGGGTCTATTGAGTCAGAACTAGAAAAACTATTTTTAGGTACAACTATTTCTTGTTTTTGTGTACTTCTTGGACTAAGTCCATCAGCTTTTTCATCAATGGGTCTGCTTCTTTCTTCCTCTGGTTGATAGAAGTTTTGTTTTTCCCTTGGGCTCCTTTTCTCCTGTTGGAAACTACCTGGAATGGTGGGGGAGCTTTGGATGAAGTTTCCTTTGGCTTGTAAGGCCTGGAACTGCTGGATGGTTGTGGGGAAGATGGGGCTTCTTCTTCCATTTCTGGGGGTGCCTGAATCTGACTGGGCTCTTCCTTGTGCCAAGATCTCTCTATGGCTTGTATGGCTGCCTGGTTCTCTTTGATTCTGGTTGCTCTTTCTTCTAAGAGTTTGAAATTCTTGTTGGGATTCCAACCTTGCATTTCTGTCATAAGTTCCATCCAAGCCATTTGCTTGAGACAGATCTTCTGGGTTGTTATCCCCACTTCTGCCCATGATGCTGCCATGGTGAACATTTTGTTGTCCATGCTCCATGTGAAGAGGTCTCTCAGGAGTTTGTGTATTTGGAGGACCTGTTCTGCATCTGTCCAATCTCCTGGTTGGACTCCTGGGTTGAATTTGATTTGGAACAAGACTTTGGGTAGGAGTTCCCTGATGGTAAGTCCTTTGCTGGTCATCTGCTCCAGTTCTTCTTCCTCTGTGTCTTCTTGGCCAGTGTTCTGGTTGATTTCTTGGGAATCCAAGATCTCTAAGAAGTGGAGGTGTCATGTTAACAATGTTAAAAAATGACAGACAATAAAAAATGTTGTATTTTTCAAGGTTTATTTACCTTTGGCAGGCCCTTGTACAAATTTATGATCTATACTCTTTGGCAATTTGCCTTTGGAGTTTACAACTGGGTTGATAACAGTGATTTTCTGTTTCTCAACTTGTTTTGGTGATCCAACTGGTTTTGTTGGAGCTTTTCTGGGTTTTTTGGCCCTTGGCACAGCTATTGGTGTCCAATCTTTTGAGTTGATTGTCACTTCACTGTGTCTTTTCTGCTTGCCCTTGGTGTTTGGCAGCGCCTCTCTGTCTTCTGAGGCTGTCACAGATGGGTTTCCTTGTGACTGGGTTTCTAATGGAATGTAGTCCTTTTCCACTATTCAGAAAAGATATTTCAGATTGTATATCAGTATTTTATGATAAAACAAAATGATTATATTCAATTCTACTGTTATTTTTCGAAATTTTCAAGTGTTTTTATGTTTTTTATTGTTTTTATATGTTTTTGTTTGAAAAATAACAGTTTTGAGTTTTTCACTTATGTTTTATAAGTGAAAAAACTGTAATATCCAAGTGTTTTGTGAATGATTCACTTGGATATTATTGTGTTTTTGTGTAAACACGTCAAATTTATTAAATTATAATAAATTTGATTTTTTATTATAAATATTATAAATAATATTTATTATAAGACTTTGATATTAGTTAAATATCAAGTAATTACAAGTTTTCACGTCAATTTGAGTGATATCTTGTTTTAAAGGAAATATTTAATTAAAATATTCCTTGTAAAATAATAAAAAATTATTTTATTATTTTATATTTATTAATTATTAATTAATAAATGTTTATATATTAATTTTCACGCACTTTGGTGAAAAATAATAGTAAAATAAATAATATACTGTTTGTATATTATTATTTATATTGAAATTTAAATAATACAGATGTATTATTATGAAATTTCGTGGAATTTATTGCAATAAAAAAAAAATAAAGAGGATATGTACTCTTATTCTCAACAAAAATATTTCATAATATATATTTTTGGAGTAAAAAAAGAATTTTATATAAAAAAAAATGATAATAAAATAAAAATTTTACTCACTTGTAGTGAAATACCTTTTAAATAGCTGAATTTTACGCCTAATTCAGTTCAAAATACGTCCAATAAGGTTGAATAACCACGGCCAGGCCCCCAAATTGTCAGGGTGAGTCTATGTAGAAGCTTAAAAACAGTAAATAAAAGCTAGTACTATGACTGTGACACGTCAAAATAAGTAATAAAATAATTCTTCAGGTCCTACTGCTACGTGGTAACAGTGGTGATGAGTCTATTGAGGACCTGGGTTGCAATGTTCTAATATCTTTGACTGTAAAGAGACACTACAATAATTATATTTAATTATATCTTTAAGTATTCTAAGGACACTACTGATGGATAACAGTCTTGTCACATAAGAATATATAATAAAAAGATAAGATGAGGATTTTTGAAGGCAAAAACCCTTCTTTTTATATCTTTCAAGAATGTCAAGAGTTATTTACTCTTCACACGTCAGAGGAGTGAAAATTTTCACTCCATTGGCCAGTCTGTGGTTCTGGATCCTCAATTCTGACGTCAGTAGAGGCAGAATTGTGGTTTTGGGACCACAAATGATCATTCTGGATCAATACAGGATGAAAAAACTTTTCACCTGCCACGTCAGCACTTGGATGACGTTGTTCTGGTGTTTGTATGACCAATACTAGTCATTATGGGCTGGTTTAAGCTTTGAACAACCATTATTTTGAGTATTAAGACTGTACTGGTTGGTACAGGTTTGGTACAGGCCAGTATTGGCCAAAATACTTCCAACCAAGATATCTTGGTCAGTTTTTGAGATATCAAGAAACTAAGAGCACAGAATTGAAGGGCTTAATGCGCTCTTCAATTTGGTATGCTTCATGTTTACCCTTCTTTAAAATAGCAAAAGTTATAAGGGTTTTAAGTTTTTGGATGTAATTTTGTACATCAGTATGAGGCTTCAAAAACTTCCATACCAGATATCTTCTTCAGTTTGGAAGATATCTGTATTCTGATGATACAGTTTTGTAGGGCTTGATTAGCCCTACAGTTTGGTATATGACACTGTACAGTTGTATGAGTGTATGCCAAAGATACAGGGGTTTGTTTATTTTCTTATTTTCAGAATATCTGTATTTTGTTTATTAAACCTTTGAACCAAGATCCCTCAGTCAATTTAAGAGATACAGAGGTCTAAGGTGTCTCAAATTAAAGCTCTTGTTGAGATCTTTAATTTGGTTATACTTTTGTACAGTTTTGTACAAGCCCTCTTTGACTTTCAGGGGGACTTGGTTTTGAAAATGAGGTTATATGGTATCTCCAGTTGTAGTGGTGTTACAACAACATGGATGATATCATTGTGTAGCTCTCTATGTGAGCTTTAAGAAAAATACCATTTTGGTATAGGATAACTTAAATATGCATAAGTTAGATGAGAGGTGAAAATAAGGGTTTTGACTTGTTTATTCTCCTCTAGGTTTCCTTATTCTGTTTGGATAAGGTTGGTGTTTAATGTAAGAGGGTTGTTTTCTCTTAATTATTACCTGTATTGACTATGTTTGTTCAATACTTGTCATACCATTATTTATGGTATGTTGGATGTCATGCTAGTGCTCTGTTTTGAGTCACAGGCTGACAAAGCCACTATCCAAGATATAGAAGAACACCTGAGCCAGACAGGGCCTACTCTGATTACTTTAGGCTCACAAGGAGTAGACAAACCCACCTCTCCAGTGTCTTCACACCATTCAGGCACCAGCAGATGAGTAGCGAAGAGTAAAAAATCTTCACAATCCCAGGTATTTTCCAGGAGAAGAGAAGGATACAAGGTCAAAAACATGACATCTTTCAGCCAAGGGCAGAAAGAGTCAGACCCAATGATTGAGAAGCTGTTGGACTTGGTGAATGAAGTACACAAGAACCAGAAATATCTGTGTATACTTCTAGAATAGGTAGCCCCAATAATAGAAATATTACCCCCACTCAGAATGAACACAGTGTTTTTAAACCTAAGAGTAACTTAAACAGTGATGCACTGTGGTTACAAATTTCTCAATTTTCAGTTAAAACTCAAAAACACTTTTCAGAACTCTAACAAAGCCATGAGAGGATAAAAACATTAACCGAATCCATGGAAAAAATTGTTAAAACTCTTCAAGAATGCCATTCTCAATTGAGAAAATATTTTGAAGGAACCAATAAAAGAGTAAATCAATTTTTTAAGAACAAGAAAACTGCAAAAGGGACAGGGATTGTCTGGATCAGGACTAAAACAAATTTTTCAATGTCTACCAAAACATGAAGCCCCAACCACAAGGCCATGTTTTGAATAATCCATACCACCAAGAGGAAATCAAACCAGATGTTTTGTTGGAGAATAAGACAAGGCGTCCATCTCAATACTGAGATGGAGATAAAATGTATTATTCTGAGAAGAAATAATTAAAACAGCTCCCAGAAGCCTCAAGCTGGCCCAAATTCTCTGGCACAGAGGAATACGGTCATATGGAACTCATTGTTAGAATTGATGTACCAAGCATACCAGATTACTGTATTACTGCTAGAAGTAATACAGAATTTAAAGGAAATGCTAGTATTTGGTACACAGAAATTAAAGAAATCCATGGCAGAAGAAGCTGGCTATGGTAGAAGGATTAAATAGTCTAAAAGTACAGCAATGGTACTTGGATATGGCAAAAAGCTATGTAATTTGAAAATGACAATTACTCTGTGGAAAAAGATCCATATGAATGGTGTCTTAGATAGTCTAAAAGACTTAAAGCCATTGATCCTCAAATTAAAATTGGATGAGGAATCACAAACTGCTGACAGAACCTCCAGGAGAAGTAGAGCATGCAGTAAAATGTGGATGCAACCAAAGCTGTACTCTAGATGAAATTGCAAACACCCCAAAAGATGTAAGGAAAAGAACAAACAGGGAAATATTCTCAATTTAAAAGCAGTAGTTTCAAATTGAAAAAACCTTTCAGGGTGGACTTCAAGGATAAACCCAAAGAAAGAGTGGCAGAAGTGACCAAAAAGAAAAACTCTTGTCACAGTTTGGGTCAACAGACCCCTATGCCAGTAACTGTTCAAAGGAGAAAGAGAAAGTCTATACAATTGAGCAAGTTCCAGCGGAAGAATCCCCAACAGAGGATTCTGAGTCATACTCTATGGGTGATTCCATAAGAGAACAATCTGACGAAGACTAAGAATCAAGAGAAGAATTCCTAGTGGAGTACCAAGAGGAAACACAACTAGAAATTTAGGACATATAGTTAGAGGCAGGCATCCCACAAGATAATGCAAAAAAAACTTGTGTAAACACACACAAGATGCACAAACAGTCCTGGTTACACCAACTAAAGGAATGGAATATATACATGGGACAGCCACAAAGATAACTGTTTGTATTGACAATTCTCAATATCAATTGATCATTGAAATTGGTGCACACTTCCCAATAGTGGCTAAAGATTATCTGGATGACCACTTCCCACATTGGGAGAAGCAGCTCTTCCCAACCAAGGCAAACAATTCTAAAAGTGAATCAGGTAAGATGACATCCATTGGGACAATTATCAAAGAGGGAATTATACCCCATATGAAAGTTAATATAAGGCTAAAACAAGAGCTTGTTGTGCTTGAATATGCCGACACACAGCAATTTTTACTGGGAACAGATTACCAGAGGATTTATGGCATTGATATTTACAATAGTAAGAATAGACACATTAGCATAGGTACAAACAAATAAAAGAAATTTTCACTTGACATATACCAGATGTCCACCCATGAACCTCTAGAAGAATCACTGAATGAATTCAGAGAGGGAAAATCCAGTACCAGCCTCACCAGTAAACAAAAACTTAGTTTTCTGAAAATACTGAGGAATAATATACCAGTATTTGCCATTGGTGAAGAGCCTTTGGGAATTATAAGAGGCCATGATATAGAATTATATCTAGATGTGGAAAGGCATTATCCACCCATTCTGAGAAGACCTACATATCTAGCAAGCCTGGAAACTAGGAAAGAAATTGAGAAACACATCAATGAACTGCTATACATGGATGTCATCAGGAAGATAGGACATAATAGAATAGTGGAAATCACCACTCCTGTACTTATCACCTGGCATGATGCAAAATCTAGCTTGTGTGGGGATTTAGGAGCCTTAAATAACTACACAAAAGCTGCTAGGTACCCCATACCAATAATACCTCATTCCCTAGATAAACTGGAAAAAGCCAAATACATAACCAATATGGATTGTATGAAGGTTTTCCATCAGAATTGAGTTGAACCAAACTCCATGAAGTTACTCATAGTTATATGCCATATGGGTATATATGAGTACACAAGGATGCCATTTGGCATCAAGAATGCACCAGCCCACTTCCAAAGGATGATGGACACAATATTTCAAGACAAAATATTAGAAGGCTGGATGGTAGTATACATTGATGACATCATTATATACTGAGAGACATGGGAAGAGAATGTGCAGTACATAAACAGAGTACTAAGTAATCAGAAAACTTCACTTAAGAAGTGCAATTTTCTCCAGGAAGAATTACTGGAACTAGGATGTAAAGTCTCAGGCCTTAGTCTGGCCATAGACAAAAATAAACTATCAGCAGTACTGCAAAAGCCAGCACCAAAGAACATCAAAGGGATGCAATCTTTCCTTGGGTTTGCTAGCTACTAAATAAACCACATCAACAGGTTGGCTCATATAGCTAGTAGTCTATAAAAGTTATGTTCAAAAGATGTAGTTTTTGAAATTACCAAGGAAAGAAGAGATGCATATGAGAGGATCAAACATGAACTAACTAATTCAACTGTCCTGACACTCCCTGACTTTGAATTACCATTCAAGTTGTACATAGACACAGCTTGCGGTCAAGGATTGGGAGCGGCCCTACAACAAAGACAAATTGTGGATGGTGAACCAAGGAAAGGGGTAATATGCTACATATCCAGGAAGCCAGAAGATTCAGAAGCTAGGTATGGATCAACCCAGACTGAATGCTTATGCCTAGTCTGGGCCCTAGACAAAATCCACTATTATCTGGAGGATGCAGTCTTTGAAGTCTATATACACTACACAGAACTAAAGGCTTTATTTGATATGAAGACTACTAATAGACACATGTTGAGGTGGAAAATAGCCATCCAAGAGTATAGAGGTAACATGAAAATCATATACAAGGAAGGCAAAAGACACACCAATGTAGATGGCCTCAGCATATGGCCAATGGATAATGTCAAAAGAAACCCAGCTTATGACCCTGAAGTAGCAACTAAGATCCCTATCCATTTGATGGAAATAGACAGGAAGAAAAGCTTCATATTTTCTGAATGGGAACCAGAAGGTGGTACCACAGACAGTAAATTCACTGAATCAGAAGGGACAGAAACTCCCATATTGAGGATAAATTCCTCAGAACTACACAATTAGTTCTTAAGTGCAGTAATGAATACTTGTGCCAAACACAAACAGTGTGGCATATTTTTGCAACTCCTTCAACAGAAATATGGGACAGTGGAGCTGGAATCCAAGTTACAGGACTATAAGGATAACAGGTTTTTCTTTATAGATGGACTACTATATCACAGAGATAAACACACAAGTGCCGTCATAGTGGTAGACAGGGACCAAATATTCCTGATCCTGCGGGAATGTCATGAATTCACCTATATAGGACACATGAGTGAAGACAGGCCCAAGGAAAGGGTAGCAAGAGCAGCTTGGTGGCCCAAATGGGAGGAAGAGTTGGGTAAATATATCAACACTTGTGAAAGATTCCAAACAGAAAAAAGAAAAAATGGGAGTAAATATGGGCTACTTCAACACATAGAAGAACCCAAACACCAATGGGAAACCATTAATATGGACTGGGTCATAGGACTTGTCCCAGGAGGGAAAGAAAATTTGAATGTCTGCCTAGTCATAGTTGATAGTTATAGCAAAAGTGTGAGGTTCTTACCATGTCATAAGGAGGACACAGCACTGGATACAGCTTTGTTATTTTGGAATAACATCATAGCAACATGTGGAGTCCCAAAAATCATCATTAGTGATAGGGACCCAAAATTCACATCAGAAGTTTGGACCAACCTCTAGAAATGGTGGGGACAAATATTGCATTTTCTGCAGCTTACCATCCACAGACAGATGGTTTAGCTGAATGGATGATCCAAAATTGGAAGGAATAATTAGAAGGTTATTTGCATATAGAATGGAATAGAAAGACCATGAAGCATATACCCATGACTGGGTTACACTTCTACCAGAAGTACATCTGGCGTACAACACAAGGCAGAAATCTACCACAGGGAAATCTCCCCCACTGGTAGAATGTCAGCTGGAGTCTATGTTGAAGCAGTAATTAGGCTATTTACAACTAGAACTATGACTGTGACACATGAAAATAGTTTTAAAATAAGATTTTTTAATGATATGATGGTTTTATAATATAATAAGAGGGTTCTACTATTGAAAAATAGTGGTGGTGAGCGCTATTGAGAACCCTGGATGCAGTCTTACCAGTTGGATTACTATAATAAGAACTACAATAATTAAGACTATAATTGTACCCTTATTATTACCCAAGAGTAAAACTGTTTTGGACAGTTTACTACGTAGGATATTAAAGAGCAGGATGAGGAAACAATTCTGGCTGTGAAAAGCCTCCTTTTTATCCTGAAATGAGGTGGAAGGGGTGCTAGACCTTTCCACGTAGAGGAAGTGAAGATTTTTTCACTCTCTATTACTGGCTTGTGATTTGCAAACAGCCTGTATAGACTGTATTGGGCTCAGATGTGGCTTTGAAACCACATCTGGGCAGTTTTCACCAATACAGGGTGAAGACTTTCATCTGGGGACCTCACAGCCTGATTCTGACGTGTATGACACGTAGAATTCTGTACAGAAACTGTATGGGACCCCAGTATTGACTAACATATGAGGTATTGAAGTAAAAACAAGCTTCTTTGTCTATTTGACACCTCATATTCATGGTTATAGGATATTATCCCATGGTAAGGCTGTATATGACAGCAGGTGGGAATCTAGCCTTAAAACAGCCATAACTTTGTCAATTCTTGAGATATCAACCTCAAAATTGGTTCGGTGTGTAGCCCTGTATGTGCTCTACACAATGGTACCTCATTTGATATGGGTATTATTGAATATGGCAAAGTTATCCCATGTACAAGATTTTTGTACATTTGTGTGTTTTAGGCAAAAAGCTGTATTGAGCTTGTTTGCCCCATAACTTCTGCTGTAGTTGAGATATGGGGAAATGGATGACAACATCAGATAGCCCTGATTGTTCTCTTTCCAAAAAGACCCCACTTTCAGTATCCACACTAAAATTGTAGAAGTTAGATGAGAGGTGAATGTTTTGTTCACCCTTATTTGGCCTGAAATTGACCATAACTCCAGTAATATTGGTGCTAGCTCAGTTTGGCTGGTACCATTGGATAGCCCTGGCTTAGAGCTTCATTTTGAGTGCCGATTTGATGGGTTTAAGCCTCTTCTTATAGATTTTAGATGAGAGGTGAACATTAAGGTTTATGCTCAGCAATAACTTTGAGCAGGAATAACTTTGTTATTTCTTATCCTATGGTGATGGGACTTATATTTTCAGAAAGAGGTGAGTTTCCTCTTTCTTTTGATACCTTTTTAGCTGTTTTGGCTCAGCTTCATGTTTTGGTGGTATCTTGGCTATACCATTGGTTTATGGTATTTTGGCTGTCATGCTTGTGCTCTGGTTTTGAGTCACAGACTGACATACTCTCCCTCTAAAAAAGGCTCATCATTTATGAGACTGTTCAGTCCTCCTAGAGGACCTGAATATTCTTAGATTAAGGTTCCCATCTGGTATGGCATCTTCTGCCAATCATTTGTCTTTATCAGCTGTTTGGTGCTTGAATCTAACTAAGTATTGTCTTTGATCCTTTCCATTAAGTCTGATCTTCCTGGCCCTGATGATCTTACTCACAGGTCCTGGGGAGCCGGCCACTTCCACTATACCAGGTGGTGTGGGGTTCTTCTTCCTGGAGGGGAATTTATCCTCCTCTGTTTGGAAATATGGTTTGACCAAACTTACTGGGAAGACTGGGTGCTTCCTGTAAAATTCCTCTGTAAGTTTGACTTCCACTGCATTCTTTCCTATCAGCCTAATGATAGTGAAAGGCCCTACAAATGAGTCCCTCATCTTCTTGGGTCCTTTAAGATTATTAAATTTCAGTGTAGACACTAACACCTGGTCCCCTTCCTTAAAGTCAGGTTCCATATGTGATTTGTCCCACCTCTGCTTATTGTACTCTTTTGCCTCAGCTATGCATTTGGAAGCTGTGTCACAGGCCCTCTTCCACAGATCATGGAAGTCTTTGGCTGTGGGTTGGATGGTTAGAAGCTTCTTCTTTAAGTGATCTACAGGTAACAGGGGATTCCACCCTTTCTCTACCAGTGCAGGTGTTTTTCCTGTGGTGGAGTGCTGGCTTGTATTATAAGCCAGTTGGACTGCTGGTAAGAGGGTAACCCAATCATGGGTGTATCCTTCATGGTCCTTGTATTCCATGCCATAGGCACAGAATCTCCTGAGGATGTCCTCCATTGTTTGGATGATCCTCTCAGCTAGGCAATCTGTTTGTGGATGGTAAGCTGTGGAAAAAGCAAGCTTGGTGCCAAGCATATCATACAAGTTGGTCCAAAATTCAGATGTGAATTTTGGGTCCCTATCACTAATGATGACTTTAGGGACTCCACAGGTAGATATGATGTTATTCCAAAATAACAGGGCAGTATCCATGGCTGTGTCCTCTTTGTGGCATGGTAGACACCTCATGCTCTTGCTGAACATATCAACTATGATCAAGCAGGCATTGTAGTTTTCTTTACCTCCTGGGACAAGTCCTGTAACCCAGTCCATGGTGATGGTTTCCCATGGGTGTTTGGGTTCTTCTATATGTTGAAGTAACCCATACTTCTTGCCATGCTTCCTATTTGCCTTTTGGCATCTTTCACAAGTGTTGATGTATTCTCCCAACTCTTGTTCCCACTTGGGCCACCAAGCTGTGCTTGCTACCCTCTCCTTAGTCCTGTCCTCACTCATGTGTCCCATATAGGGGAAGTCATGGCATTCCTGCAGGATCAAGGAGATGTGGTCTCTGTCTACCACTGTGAGTGCACTTGTGTGTTTCTCCCTGTGGTAGAGCACGCCATCTATAAGGAAGAACTTGTTATCCTTATAGGCCCTCAACCAGGGTTCTTCCAGCTGGGATTTCAGTTCTGGACTCCTGTACTTTTGTTGAAGGAGCTGTAGCAGTATGCCACACTGTTTGTGTTTGGCATATGACTTCAGTACTGCACTAAAAAATTCATTGTGCAGTTCAGAGGAGTTTATACCCAACATGAGAGTTTCTGTCCCCTCTGAATCAGTGTTTCCACTGTCAAGGGTACCATGTTCTGGTGCCCATTCAGAAAATCTGAAGTTCTTCCTCCTATCTCCTTCCATGAAATGGATAGGGATTTTGGCTGCAACTTCAGGGTCATCAGCTGGATTGCTTTTGACATTGTCGAGTGCCCATCTGCATTGGTATGACTTTTACCTTCTTTGTATATGATGGTCATATTCCCTCTATACTCCTGGATGGCTATTCGCCATCTCAGCATGTGTCTATTTGTAGTCTTGATGTTTAGTAAAGACTTCAAGGCTGTGCTGTCTGTGTAGACTTCAAAGACTGCACCCTCCAAATAATAATAAAGATTCTTTAGAGCCCAGACTAGACATAGACATTCAGTCTGGGTGGCCCCATACCTGGCTTCTGAATCTTTCTGCTGTCTTGAGATTTAGCAAATCACTCCTTCTCTAGGTTCACCATCCACAATTTGTCTTTGGTGAAGGGCTGCTCCTAGGCCTTGACTGCATGGTGCATCTATATATAACTTGAATGGTAGTTCAAAGTCAGGTAAGATGAGCACAGGTGCATTGATGAGTTCATATTTGATCCTCTCATATGCATCCCTCCTTTCCTTGGTTATTTCAAAAACTACATCTTTTGAACATAACTTGTATAAACTACTAGTTATGTGTGCAAAGTTTTTAATGTGGTTTCTATAGTAGCTAGCAAACCCAAGGAAAGATTGCATCTGTTTGATTCTCCTTGGTACTGGCTTTTGCAGTACTGCTTCTACTTTATTCTGGTCAATTTCCAGACTAAGACCTGAGACTTTATGTCCTAGAGCCAGTAACTCTTGTTGGCCAAAATTGCACTTTTTAAGTGAAAGTTTGAGGCTTATGGATGTGCATTTACTTAGTACTCTGTCTATGTATTGCACATGGTCTTCCCATGTCTCTGAGTATATAATGATATCATCAATATATACCACCATCCAGCCTTCCAGTATTTCTTCTTGAAATATGGTGTCCATCATCTGTTGGAAATGGGCTGGTGCATTTTTGATGCCAAATGGCATTCTGGTATACTCATATATGCCCATATGGCATATTATCCTGAGTAATTTCATGGAGTTTGGTTTAACTCCATTTTGGTGGAAGCCTTTCATACAATCCATTTGGGTTATGTATTTGGCTTTTTCCAGTTTATCCAAGGCATGGGGTATCCTGGGTATAGGGTACCTGTCTGTGTTTGTGTAGTTATTCAGAGCTCTGAAATCTCCACATAGTCTAGACTTGCCATCATGACAGGTGATTAGGACAGGGGTGGTGATTTCCACTATCTCATTATGTCCAATCTTTGTGATGACATCCATATGCAGGAGTTCATTGATATGTTTCTCAATTTCTTTCCTGGTTTCCAGGCTTGCTGGATAAGGAGGTCTCCTAAGCATGGGTGGATAAGGTCTTTCCACATCCAGATATAGTTCCATATCCTGGCCTTTGATCTTGCCTAATGGGTCTTCACCAATGGCAAATGCTGGTCTGTTCTTTCTCAGCATCTTCATTAAGCTTAGTTTTTGTTTACTGGTGAGGGTAGTGCTCAACTGTCCCTCTATGAATTCCTTCAGAATTTCTTCTAGTGGGTCTTGAGAAGATATCTGGTATACATCAAGTGAAAATTTCTTTTCCTTGTTAGTACCAATGGTGATGTGCCTATTTCTACTGTTGTAAATGTCTATTCCATACATCCTCTGGTAATCTGTTCCCAGTAAAAACCTTGGATGTGGGCATCATTAAGCACTACAAATTCTGGGTCGATTCTGATATTACCCTTCCTGTGGGGTATAATTATCTCTTTGATAATTGTCCCAATGGAAGTCATCTTCGATGATGCACTTTTAAAGTTCTTTGCCTTAGTAGGCCAGAGCTGTTTTTCCCAGTTTGGGAAGTGGGTATCCAGATAGCTTCTGGCCACTATGGAGCAGTGTGCCCCACTATCAATGATCAGTGGATGCTGAGCATTGTCAATGCAAAAAGTCATTTTTTTGGCTGTTCCATGTATATATGCCATTCCTTTGGTTTGTGTAACCAGGAATGTTTGTGCATCTTGTGTGTGTTTGCACAAGTTTTTATTAGCAGTGTCCTGTGGCATGCCTGCTTCCAACTGTATGTCCTGAATTTCTAGTGGGGTTTCCTCTTGGTATTCTACTAGAAATTGCTCTCTTGGGTCTTGATCATCATCAGATGGTTCTCTGATGGCATCACCAATGGAGTATGATTCAGAATCCTCTGTTGGAGGTTCTTCCTCAGGGACTTTCTCTATGGCATAGACTTTTTTCTTTGCCTTTGAAAAGTTGTTGGCATAGTGGTCTGTTGAACCACAATTGTGACAAGAATTCCTCTTCTTTGCCACTTCTGCCACTCTTTCTTTAGGTTTGTCTTTAAACTCTACCCTGAAAGGTTGTTTCTCTTTGAAACTAATGCTCTTATATGGGGTGAATTTCCCTATATTAGTCCTTTACCTTATGTCTTGTAAGGTGTTGGAAAAGTCATCTAGAGTGCCATTTTGGTTGCATCTGCATTTTACTGCATGCTCTAGTTCTCCTGGCAATTGTGTCAGAAGTTTGTGATTCCTCATTTGGATGTTCATCTGAGGATCAATGGCTTTAAGTCTTTTGGACTGTCTAAGTCACCACTCATATGGATCTTTGTTCACAGAGTATTTGTCATTTTCAAATGACATGGTCTTTTGCCATATCCAAGTTCCATTACTGTACTTTTGGATGATTTGACTCTTCCACCATGGCCAGTTTCTTCTGCCATGGATTTCTTTCATTTCTGTGTACCATATACTGGCATGACCTTTAAATGCAGTATTCAATCTAGCAGTGATCCAGTAGTCTGGTATGCTTGGTACATCAATGAAGAGTCCATCAATATAATCTATGAGCTCCATATGATCATATGCTCCTGATCCAGAGAATTTGGGCCAGCTTGAAGCCTCAGCAAGATGTTTCAAGGCTTCCTTCTCTGAATAAGACATTCCATCTCTATCCTGGTATTGTGATGGAGATCTTGCCTTATTCATCAACATGGCATGTGGTTTGATGTCATCTGGTTGATATGGATTCTCCATAACTTGGCCTTGTGGTTGGGGCTTCAAGTTATGGTAGACATTAAACAATTTTTTATGTCTTGGTCCAGACAATCCCTGTCCCTTTTGCTGTGGTGTTGCTCTTCAAAGAATATATTCAGTCTTCTGTTGGTTTCTTCAGAGGCTTTTCTCAGTTGAGCATATCCTTCTTGAAGATTCTTAACTATCTGTTCCAAGGAGGCTTGAGTTTTTCTCATCCTCTCTTGGCCAGCTTTAATTTCTTCAAACTGCTTTGCAGATTGTTCAGCATATTGGGACATTTGTAACCACAGTGTATCACTCTTGATGTTACCCTCAGATGTGACAATGTTATTTTCAGTCTGAGTGGGGGTAATGTTTCTATTACTAGGACTACTGATTCTAGAGTGGTTTACAACTAATTCTGGTTCTTGTGTACTTCTTTCACAAAATCTAACAGCTTCTGGATCATAGGTTCTGACTCTTTACTCCTCTGGTTGAAGGAGGTTTTGTTCTTGCCCTTCTTTCCTTGTCTTCTCCTGGAAACCTCCTGGAATTGTGAAGAATGGTGACTCTTGGCCACTGATCTGCTGGTTTCTGAATGGTGTGAAGCCACTGGAGAGCTGATTTGGCCTGCTCCTTGTGAGCCTGAAGGAATCTGAGTAGTCCCTGTCTGGGTTAAGTGTTCTTCTATAGCTTGGATAGTGGCTTGATTCTCCCTTATCCTCTGTGCCCTTGCCTCCAGGAGTCTGAACTGCCTGGTAGGATTCCAACCTTTGGTGATTTCCATCAGATCTTTGAAGTCTATCTCTCTGAGACAGATCTTCTGGAAACTTGCTCCAAGTTCTGCACGGTGACTTGCCAGGTTGAACCTCTTGTTGTCCATGCTCCATTGGAATAAGTCCTTGAGGAGTTGGTGGAGCTGAAGAACTTGATCCATGTCTTTCCAGTCCTCTGGTTTGAGGTCTCCATTGAATTGGAGTGTGAATGGCATGGTTGATATTATCTCCCTCATTGTTTTGCCATCCACCACTGTGTCTAAGGTGTCCTCTTTCAGGTCTTCTGGTTCTGGACAAACCTTCTCTGTCCTCTGTTTGGTTCCTTTGGAAGCCAAGATCTCTGAGGTGTACAGGTGACATGTTAGTGTTTTCAAGCAGTCAAAAGCTTTATGTTCTTAGGGTATTTACCTTTGACTGTGCCTTGTACAAATTTGTTATCTGCTGATTTGGGCAGTTTGCCTTTGGAGGTTAAAACTGGGTTAATAATTGTAATTTTTCCTGTACAATTTATCAAGGTTGGTTTACCTTGTATTGATGCAGAATTTTGTGGTTTTCTACTTTTCTGAGTGGCAATGGGTGTCCACCTCTTTGCTGTTATCAGGCCTTCACTATGCCTCTTTCCTTTGCCTTTGCTGCCCTCTGGTTCTGAGGGTGTCACCGGTGTTTTGGCCTGTGACTGGCTTTCAAGTGGTATGAAATTATCTTCCACTGAATCAAAACAGGAAAAAGAGGGCTTATGTCAGTTAGGACTTCTCAAGAAATGCTGGTTTTGCACGTCTAAGAGTGGCCTCTGGGCTTGTATATTATTACAGTGTGCCCTTGTACAATGACAGTGTGATTGAATTAACAATTCCACATCAGAAATACAGATCAATGATATTTGGTATACTGTTTGTATTCCAATATCTCACAGAAAAACTTGTATTTAGCAAGTGTAATCTGTCAAAAAGTGGTGTATAAAAGGGAAATTGAGTTAAAGATTTGTCCAACCACCCCTCAACTGTTGGTTTATTAGTATGAGGTGTCTTATTTTACTTAAAAAATAAGACTGTCTTAATGGCTTATGTGTTTTTATATGTAAAACACGCCAAAAATAAGGGTCTTGTGGTTATTAGCCACGTGACAGGTACTCTTTCAAATGTGAGTAAAAAAGGTGGTATATGTACCAAAAGGAGAAATATACATATAATATATATATCTTTAAGAAATATTACGCCTACAAAGAATAAAAAAAATGTCAGAAAGTGAGGAATAAGATAAAAACTCACTTATAAGGGTCCAAAAAGGTTTAAAACACGGCCAGGCCCCCAAAATGTCAGCTGGAGTCTATGTTGAAGCAGTAATTGGGCTATTTACAACTAGAACTATGACTGTGACACGTGAGAATAGTTTTAAAATAAGAGTTTTTAATAATATGATGGTTTTATAATATAATAAGAGGGTTCTACTATTAAAAAATAGTGGTGGTGAGCGCTATTGAGAACCCTGGATGCAGTCTTACCAGTTGAATTACTATAATAAGAACTACAATTATTAAGACTATAATTATACCCTGATTATTACCCAATAGTAAAACTGTTTTGGACAGTTTACTACATAGGATATTCAAGAGCAGGATGAGGAAACAATTCTGGCTGTGAAAAGCCTCCTTTTTATCCTGATATGAGGTGGAAAGGGTGCTAGACCTTTCCACATAGAGGAAGTGAAGATTTTTTCACTCTCTATTACTGGCTTGTGGTTTGAAAACAGCCTGTATAGCCTGTATTGGGCTCAGATGTGGTTTTGAAACCACATCTGGGCAGTTTTCACCAATACAGGGTGAAAATTTTCGTCTGGGGACCTCACAGCCTGATTCTGACGTGTATGACGTGTAGAATGCTGTACAGAAACTGTATGGGACCCCAGTATTGACTGAAATATGAGGTATTGAAGTAAAAACAAGCTTCTTTGTCTATTTGACACCTCATATTCATGGTTATAGGATATTATCCCATGGTAAGGCTGTATATGACAGCAGGTGGGAATCTAACCTTACAACAGCCATAACTTTGTCAATTCTTGAGATATCAACCTCAAAATTGGTTCAGTGTGTAGCCCTGTATGTGTTCTACACAATGGTACCTCATTTGATATGGGTATCATTAAATATGGCAAAGGTATACCATGTACAAGACTTTTGTACATTTGCGTGTTTTAGGCAAAAAGCTGTATTGAGCTTTTTTGCCCCATAACCTCTGCTGTAGTTGAGATATGGGTAAATGGATAACACCATCAGATAGCCTGATTGTGCTCTTTCCAAAAAGACCCCACTTCAAGTATCCCACACTAAAATTGTAGAAGTTAGATGAGAGGTGAATGTTTTGTTCACCCTTATTTGGCCTGAAATTGACCATAACTCCGGTAATATTGGTGCTAGCTCAGTTTCGCTGGTACCATTGGATAGCCCTGGCTGAGAGCTTCATTCTGAGTACCCATTTGATGGGGTTAAGCCTCTTCTTCTAGATTTTAGATGAGAGGTGAAAATTAAGGTTTATGCTCAGCAATAACTTTGAGCAGGAATGACTTTGTTATTTCTTGTCCTATGGTGATGGGACTTATATTTTCAGAAAGAGGTGAGTTTCCTCTTTCTTTTGATACCTTTTGAGCTGTTTTGGCTCAGCTCCATGTTTTGGTGGTATCTTGGCTATACCATTGGTTTATGGTATTTTGGCTTTCATGCTTATGCTCTGGTTTTGAGTCACAGGCTGACATAGAAAAAGGGTGGAACCCTATATTTCCTGTGAATCACCTGAAGGAAAATCTTCTAAATATCCTCCCACAGCCAAGGACTTCCATGATATGTGTAATAAAGCTTGTGACACAGCTGCTAAGTGCATAGCTGAGGATAAAAAACACAACAAGAAAAGGTATGGCAAAACACATATGGAACCAGGTGGTAGTGTGTCAGCCTGAGTCTATGATGAATGTGTATAATGGTATTTACAAGCTTTAACTATGACTTTTACACAGTGAAAATGATATAAAAAGCTTACAATAATGATAATAGATGGTTTAAAATAAGATATTAAGGGCCTTACTATAATAATATAGTGGTGGTGAGCGCTGCTGAAAGCCCAGGGTGCAGTCTTACCAGTTGGGTTACTATAATAAGGACTAAAATACTTACGTTTAAAGCATAAACTGTTCATTTTGCAAGGGTATAACTGTTTTTGACAGTTTTACTATGTAGGAATTCAAGAGCAGGATGAGGAAACCTTCTCTGGCTGTGAGAAGGCCCCTTATCACCCTAAAATGGGGTGAAAAGGCTTCCAGACCTTTCCACATAGAGGAAGTTAAGATTTCTCACTCTCAAGGACAGGCTTGTGGTTTGAAAAAGGCCTGTATATCCTGTATTGGGCTCAGATGTGGTTTCAAAACCACATCTGGGCAGTCTTTACCAATACAGGGTGAAAAGTTTCATCTGGGGACCACACAGCCTGATTTTGACGTGTATGAGGCATAGAATGCTTTACAGAACCTGTATGGGACCCCAGTATTGAATGAAATATGAGGTATTGAAGTAAGAACAAGCTTCTTTGTCTGTTTGAAACCTCATACTCATGGTTATGGGATATTATCCCAATATAAGGCTGTATTGGCCAAACTGTGGGAGTGTCACCTTTAAACAGGCATAACATTGTCAGTTTTTGAGATATCAACCACAAAATTGGTTCTTTGTGTAGCCCTGGATTTTTTCTACAAAATGGTACCTCTTTTGATATGATTATTATTAAATATGGAAAAGTTATGCCATGTACAAGTTTTTTTGTACATATGTATGTTTTGGCCAAAAGCTGTATGGAGCTTGTTTGCTCCATAACCTTTGTTCTAGGTGAGTTATGGTAAAATTAGTGGCACCATCAGATAGGCCTGATTGTTCTACTTTCAAAGAGGCCCCACTTAGGTATCTCACACCAAAACTTTAGAAGTTAGATGAGATGTGAATATTTTGTTCACCGTTATTTGTCCTGATTTTGGTGATACCTTTTATAATACTGGTGCTAGCTCAGTTTGAATAGTACCATTGTGTAGCCCTGATGTAAAGCTTCATTTTAAATACCCATTTGATGGGGTTAAGCCTCTTTCTTTGTATTTCAGATGAGAGGTGAAAATTAAGGGTTATGCTCAGCAACAACTTTGAGCAGGAATAACTTTGTTATTCTTTGTCCTATGATGATGGGAGTTGTATATTCAGAAAGGGGTGAGTTTCCTCTTTTTTTGATACCTTTTGAGCTGATCTTGCTCAGCTCCATGTTTTGGTGGTATCTTGGCTATACCATTGGTTTATAGTATCTGGCTGTCATGCTTGTGCTCTGGTTTTGGACTCACAGGCTAACAGCCATGATAGTTTTTGTTAAAAGTGAGCTGTGGTTCCCAACTTGAAAGTTGTGAGAAATGGAATTATTTTATATTTATTTGGGAAAATGTGAGCATGTATTACAGAATTGAAATCAAATGCACATATAAGAAATTAATAATTTCAATTTGTACCATAAATTTATAATTTTAATACATTCCAAGGAATTGAAATGAATCAAATTGAAAAAATTGATTTTGAGGGGTAAAATAGACCATGGATTCAAGGGCTCTAGCTTTCATAAAATTCCTTTTTGACAGGCCCTGGATTGCAAGATTGATGAGTAAGCTTATTGAGTTTGTTCTGGAATCTAGTCACAGGCTCTATGGCTAAATTGATTAAAAGATGTTTATTTTAACCAGGCCATTTTCAACTGTTTTAAAGTGGGTAAACCTTCTGTTAACCTTAAACAAACAGAACCCAAAGATTTTTCACTCTTTCTGAAATGTCTTGAAACTAATTTTGACTTGTTTTGGATACTAAAAATCAGCCAATACTACATTGTTAGCTGGTTTATAGGTCCAAAATGTCTCAAAAAATCCCTTCTTTGGTTGAATACATGGTGCAATTATTTCCTGAATGGTTTTTTTTCTGCCTATATTCTTCTCATTATTTGTAATAAACAGTTTAGATCTTGGAAGAAGATTTGAGGCTGTAAAAGAATGTCTTTTTTGTGAGCTTGTGAGGTATGTATAACATACCCATAAGACCACAAATAACTTTATACAAAGTCAATTTAGTCTTGAACAGACTTATCAATTGAACTTAAAAGAAAAAATAAGAAAAAAAAAGTATAACTTTTTTTGGATAAACAAAGCTATAAGCATTATGTCAATTTTGGCTTCTACACCAAAAATAAGCTAGGGTAGACCCATTGGGTGTTATACCCAAAAATTATTATCTATTAGGTTATTGAAGGATTTAAGAATCTCACGGTACAATTGAAGCTTTTTTTAAAAAATTTCAAAAATTGGTAAATTCAAGCTTAAATAACCTTAAATTAAAATTTGCATAGGCTTTATGCAAACTTACCAACATTTCAGTTAAAATTGAAGTTTTGTGTATATTTACTGAATGTCACAGCCACGAGTAATGACCCTTTTTCATGGGTGTTGCGGCGATCCAGCCTGGAACCAAGCTGGGTCCAATTGGACTCACCATATCTTTTATGGCCAATTGGCCCCCTTTGGCCATAGCACCTTCCCCTAAACTCAAGGGGGATTTTCCCATTCCTCCATGCATCCTGTACTCAAGGTTGCAGGAGTGGTGCATATATGGTATTATATACCATTATGAAACATTTTTGCTAAGCAATTCAATGGTGCCGTTTTCAGGACCAAATTCAATGATTCCAAATCAAGGTCCCAAAATCCAACACCCATTTCTAAGGAGGACTCTTCAGCTCATCAGTATGGCAATCCATGGTGGCTATCAGAAGACTATTCAAGGACCCCAACCACCTGGCCCTGCAGGAGTTGGATTGGCAAGTATTTCAGGATTATTCCAAGGGCCATTCTCAGAGGTTATTCATCATTCAATCAGTTGTCAAGGGAGCAAGTACTTCAATAATCCTTGGAAAACTCAATTGGTCCATACAGGCAGCAATCAATTATACCTGTATGTCCCTGGCCGAATTGGGCCAATGCATATTCCACTGTTGGAATTCAATCACACAGTTCAATTCTCAAGATGGCCAGAACTGTATTGACTCAATTCAGACAATACAGCCGGTGACTCACCTTCCAGGATTGGCCCCTCAGCTTTTCACATATATTGGCCACCTTTCATCACCTGGGGACTTTTGCCCCATTTAATTGATATATTGGATTTATTTTTCTTCTTATTTTCTTTTACCTTATTGGAGTAAATACTGATAATCTTAGGTCAATCATTTGCACCTTTTCTTCTTTGCCTGTCAGTGAATATTGGTGGTCACATCCTTTACTAATTCCATTTCTGTAAGGTGTGGATATGAAACTTTGATTAAAAATCAAGTACATTTCCTGTCCTCAGAATTTGTATAAGGTAAAATTCAGTTAAAAATAGTATGAAATATTATTTTTAGGAGAAAACACGCCAATTTTATTGTTTATAACTTTATTAGTATAAAACAATAATATTATAAAAATTTATTGTTTTACCAACAATAAAAATTTATCCAAAAAATACTCTACAAGAGATATTTTAAGGCTACAAAAGAAATTTCTTCAAGAGCAATTTCAATTGGAATTAATTGAGAAAAGAACTGCAAGCAATTAATTAAAGAACAAAGTCTTTAAAAAGAATATTAAAGGGAAAACATGCCCAAAAGTGACCAGAGTGAATTTGGAAACAAAGTGACAAAGTTTACAGTGATGAAAGATGCTTTAATTCACTTTTGGGGTGGTTCAGGGGTAAAAATGATTATAAGAGTTACAAAAAATGATTATAGTGATTTTTTCACGTGGTTAAAAGGATTAAAATGATTTAAAAATGGTGGTTGGAATGTTTGATTGATTGGTTTAACAGTGTTTAAACTAATTAATAAAAGGAAAAGATTCTAACATGAAGAGAAAAGTGGGGCAAAGAAGACATTCTTTTATAGCCATCAATTCTCTTACTCCAAAAGTAAAATTTACTCTTGTCAGTCGTGAAAAACAGTCTGACAACAGAAAAGCCAATTATGGCATCATTGAACCCTGGTTTAAGCCATTTTTAGCCATTTTCAGCCATTTTAGACCCTTAAATCAGCCATTACTATAGCAATACCAGGCCTAGAGCCTTCAAAACACGTCAGAATGTGTGTAAGAGGCGTAGACACCAGTTAAAACTGTTTTTACTATGGTTCTTTTATCTTAAGGGTAGTTTTACCCTCTTGGCAACAGCTAAAACTACCCCAGTTGGTATCAAAACCTCATCATCAATTGAGTCCACAGACCCTGTAACTCAATTCCAGGCCAAAAGGGATGAACTTTTGCGTGAATTTTGACATCCCACGCCTGTCAGCAAGGATTTTGGGGGTCTAGCTCCCCCTTAGAGCTGGAGTTCCTTTTCCCCCCCAAATTTAATCTTTCCAATTTATTTTTCCTTTAATTCCTCATCATGTATTATACTTATAATTTACATATGTAATTCAATTCAATTTTACAGTAAAATACAGTAATGATTGACACCTCATATGTAAATCAAAGTTCACTTATGTAATACACGCGCACATTTTGACATTTCAATTGAATTCAATTGAAAATACTTCAATTCCTCATAACTTCTAAACTAAACACAACACCTCAATTTCAACACAAAAATTGATCGTTAACACCACATGTGGTGTGAATTAAATGAAGGTTTTGAGGATTTTCAACTTTTGTATTGAAAATACTAAAAACTTAATTTATGTCAGGGTGAGTCTATATAGTAGCTATAAAGTGTAAATACAAGCTAGTATTATGACTGTGACACGTCAAAAATAAATAAATTTAATTCTTCAGGTCCTACTGCTACATGGTAACAGTGGTGATGAGTCTATTGAGGACCTGGGTTGCAATACTCTAATATCTTTGACTGTAAAGAAGTACTACAATAATTATGCTCTAATTATCTCTTTGAAAATTCTAAGGACACTACTGATGGATAACAGTTTTGTCACATAAGAATATGGGTAAATAAGATAATGATGATGGGTTTTCAAGGAAAAAACCCTTCTTTTTATATCTTTCAAGACTGTCAAGAGTTATTAACTCTTCACACGTCAGAGGAGTGAAAATTTTCACTCCAATGGTCAATCTGTGGTTCTGGATCCTCAATTCTGACGTCAACATAGGCAGAATTGGGGTTTTGGCACCACAAATGATCATTCTGGGTCAATACAGGGTGAAAAAACGTTTCACCTGCCACGTCAGCACTTGGATGACGTTGTTCTGGTGTCTGTATGATCAATATTAGTCATTCTGGGCGGGTTTAAGCTTTAAACAACCATTATTTTAAGTATCAAGACAGTACTGGTTGGTACAGGTTTGGTACAGGCCAGTATTGGTCAAAATACTTCCAACCAAGATATCTTAGTCAGTTTTTGAGATATCAAGAAACCAAGAGCACAGAATTGAAGGGCTTGATAAGCTCTTCAGTTTGGTATGCTTCATGTTTACCCTTCTTTCAAATAGCAAAAGTTATAAGGGTTTTAAGTTTTTGGATGTAATTTTGTACATCAGTATGAGGCTTCAAAAACTTCCATGCCAGATATCTTCTCCAATTTGGAAGATATCTGTATTCTGATGATACAGTTTTGTAGGGCTTGATTAGCTCTACGGTTTGGTATATTACACTGTACAGTTGTATGAGTGTATGCCAAAGATACAGGGGTTTGTTTACTTTCTTGTTTTCAGAATATCTGTATTTTTGGTTGTTAAACCTTTGAACCAAGATCCCTCAGTCAATTTAAGAGATACAGAGGTCTAATGTATCTCAAATTAAAGCTCTTGTTTATGTCTTTAATTTGGTTCTACTCTTGTACAGTTTTGTACAAGAACTCTTTGACTTTCAGGGGGGTCTTGGTTTTGAAATAAAGGTCATATGGTATCTCCAGTTGTAGTGGTGTTACAACAACATGGATGATATCATTGTGTAGCTCTCTATGTGAGCTTTAAGAAAAATACCATTTTGGTATAGAATAACTTAAATATGCATAAGCTAGATGAGAGGTGAAAATGAGGGTTTTGACTTGTTTATTCTCCTCTAGGTTTCCTTATTCTGTTTGGATAAGGTTGGTGTTTAATTTAAGAGGATTTTTTTCCTCTTATTTATTACCTGTATTGACTATGTTTGTTCAATACTTGTCATACCATTATTTATGGTATGTTGGATGTCATGCTAGGGCTCTGTTTTGAGTCACAGGCTGACATACCCTCCCTCAAAAGAAGGCTCATCATTGATGGGACTCTTCAGCTCTTCTGGAGGCTCTGAATCTTCTGAGGTGTATTTGTCCATCTGGGATCTCTTTCTCAGTTAACCATTTATCTTTATCTGCTGGTTGATTCTTAAATCTAACCAGATATTGCCTGTTGTCTTTCCCATTAATTCTTATTTTCCTGGCTTTAATGATCTTTCTCACTGGTCCAGGTGAGTCATCTTCCTCTACCAATCTTTCATGGGTGACTGTCTTCTTTCTGTCAGGGAATTTCTCCTCATCTGTTTGGTGATAAGGTTTGACCAGGCTCACAGGGAAAACTGGGTGTTTCCTAGAAAACTCTTTGGTCAGGTTGACTTCTACTGCATTCTTTCCTATTAATTTAATAATGGTGAATGGTCCTATGAATGAGTCTCTCATCTTCTTGGGTCCTCTTAGATTGTTGAAGTTAAGAGTTGAGATTAGAACTTGGTCTCCTTCTTTGAAATCAGTTTCTTGGTGACTTTTATCATATCTCTGTTTGTTTTATAATTTGGCTTCAGCCACACATTGTTCTGCTTTTTCACAGGCAGTTTTCCACATTGTGTGGAAGTCTTTAGCTGTAGGGTGTACTGAGAGGAGGTTCTTCTTCAAGTAGTCTACTGGAAGTAGTGGGTTCCATCCTTTCTCTAATGTGGCAGGGGTTTTTCCTGTCACTGAGTGTATACTTGTGTTGTATGCCAATTGTACAGCTGGTAGGAGGGTTACCCAGTCATGGGTATATCCCTCATTGTCTTTATATTCCATGCCATATGCACAAAACCTTCTAATGATGTCTTCTAATGTTTGGATCATTCTTTCTGCTAGACCATCTGTTTGTGGATGGTAAGCTGTGGAGAATGCTAGTTTGGTTCCCAGCATCTCATATAGATTAGTCCAAAATTCTGATGTGAATTTAGGGTCTCTGTCACTAATTATAATTCTTGGGACTCCACAGTTTGCTATCACATTGTTCCAGAACAATATGTCTGTGTCCATTGCTGTGTCCTCTTTGTGACAGGGGAGACATCTGACATTCTTGCTGTACCTGTCCACTACTACTAGGCATGCATTAAAGTTGTCTTTCCCTCCAGGGACCAGGCCTGTCACCCAATCCATGTTTATTATTTCCCAGGGGTGTTTGGGCTCCTCTATACTCTGGAGTAATCCATATCTTTTGCCATGACCTTTGTTGGCTTTTTGGCATCTGGTACAAGTGTTGATGTATTCACTCAAGTCTTGTTCCCACTTTGGCCACCAAGCTGTGCTAAAGACTCTTTCTTTAGTTCTTTCTTCACTCATATGTCCCATGTATGGGCAGTCATGGCATTCCTGTAGTATCAGGGAAATATGTTCTCTATTTATTATTACCAGGGCACTTGTGTGTTTTTCCCTATGGTATAGTAGATCATCTATCAGAAAAAATCTATTCTCTTTGAAGTTTTTGAGCCATGGATCTTCCAATTGGCTCTCTAGTTCAGGACTCCTGTACTTTTGTTTTAATAGTTGTATCAATATACTACACTGTTTGTGTTTATTGTATGATGATTGTACTATGCTAAAGAACTCTGTATTCAGATTAGAGGAGCTGATTCCCAGTATGGGTATCTCTTTGCTCTCCCCATAGCTCTGTGCTGGGTTTGATGCGTCATTCCCTAATGCCCAGTTTGATAGTTTGAAGTTCTTTCTCCTATCTATCTCCATGCATTGTATGGGTATTTTAGCCCCATTTTCTGGGTCATATGCTGGATTCTCTTGGTCATTTTTCAGTGGCCACCTGCTGAGACCATCTGCATTAGTATGACTTTTCCCTTCTTTATAGATGATAGTCATATTCCCTCTGTATTCTTGTATGGCTATTTGCCACATAAGCATGTGTCTGTTTGTTGTCTTCATGTTCAACAGTGATTTTAGGGCTGTGCAATCAGTAAAAACTTCAAATACTGCTCCTTCTAAGTAGTAATGGAGTTTTTCTAATTCCCATACCAAACAGAGACATTCTGTCTGAGTAGCTCCATATCTGGCTTCTGAGTCTTTCAGTTGTCTTGATATATAGCAAATTACTCCTTCTTTGGGTATTCCATCCACTAGTTGCCTCTGGTGTAGTGCTGCCCCTAGTCCTTGGCTACATGCTGCATCTATATATAGTTTGAATGGTAGTTCAAAATGAGGCATCATCAGGACAGGGGCATTGGTCAGTTCATATTTGATCTTCTCAAATACATCTCTTCTTTCTTTGGTAATTTCAAATACTACATCTTTTGGGAACAGTTTGTATAGGCTACTAGTGATGTGTGCAAAGTTTTTTATGTGGCTTCTGTAGTAACTAGCAAAGCCCAAAAAAGATTGCATTTCTTTAATGTTCTTTGGTACTGGTTTCTTCAGTACTGCAGCAACTTTATTTTGGTCTATAGCTAGACTCAAACCTGAAACTTTGTGTCCTAGGGCTAGCAGTTCTTGCTGTCCAAAGTTACATTTTTTAAGAGATATCTTCATGTTGATTGGTGTACATTGTCCCAATATCTTATCAATTTTCCTCACATGGTCTTCCCATTTTTCTGAGTATATTATGATATAATCAATGTACACTACCATCCACCCTTCCATTATTTCATCTTGAAATATGGTATCCATCATCCTCTGAAAATGGGCTGGTGCATTCTTAATGCCAAATGGCATTCTAGTATATTCATATATGCCCATATGGCATATAATTCTTAGCAATTTGATGGAATCTGGTTTCACCCCATTCTGGTGGAAACCTTTCATGCAATCCATTTTTGTAATAAACTTGGCTTTTGCTAGCTTATCTAGTGCATGTGGTATCCTTGGGATGGGGTACCTATCTGCTTTGGTGTAATTATTCAAATCCCTGAAGTCACCACATAGTCTGGATTTACCATCATGCCAAGTTATAAGGACTGGTGTAGTGACTTCTACTATCTCATTATGTCCTATTTTCCTTATTACCCCCATTTCTAGGAGCTCATTGATGTGTTTCTCAATTTCTTTCCTAGTTTCCATGCTGGCTGGGTATGGTGGTCTCCTAAGCATAGGTGGATATGGTCTTTCTACATCCAGATATAATTCTATATCATGTCCTTTGATTTTTCCTAGTGGTTCATCTCCTATTTCAAAAGCTCCTCTATGCTTCCTCAATACTTTCAGTAAGTTGAGTTTCATTTTACTGGTGAGTTGAGTGCTATATTGGGCTTCTTTGAATTCTTCCACTAGTTCTTTCAGGGTGTTATCATTTGTTCTATGATTTATGTCAAAGGAAAATTTTTTGTCTTTGTTTGTACCTATGGTAAGATATCTATTTTTACTATTGCAAATGTCCATACCATACATTCTTTGGTACTCTGTACCTAGTAAGAATCCTTGTACATGTGAATTCTCTAGAACTACAAATTCAGGTTCTAGTCTGATATTTCCTTTTTGGTGTGGGATAATTATCTCTTTGATTATTGTCCCCAGTGAGTGCATTTTGCCTGATGCACTTTTAAAGTTTCTAGCTTTTGTTGGGATTATATCCTCTTCCCATTTGGGGAAGTGTTGTTTTAAGTATTCTTTTGCTACTATGGAGCAACTTGCTCCTGTGTCAATGATCATTGGGTGTTTACAGTTCTCAATGTAAACTGTCAATTTTGTAGGTGTTCCATGAATGAATCCCATCCCTCTATTTGGGGCTACCAGGAATGTTTGTGCATTCTGTGTGTGCTTACAGAGCTCTTTGTCTGTTGTCATTTGTGGTATTCCTGAATCTAATTCAATGTCTTGTATGTCAAGTGAACTTTCTTCATTGCATTCCACTATGTATTCTTCTATGGTATCAAGTTCACTTTGTGATTCTGCTTTCTTACCATTTCCCATACTGTCAGAATCAGATTTGTCACCTGTTTGTTCTTCTTCTGATTCTTCATCAATTGCATATATTCTCTTTTTTGGTTTTGTGCAATTGTTGGCATAGTGGTCTGGTGATCCACAGTTATGGCACACATATTTCTTTTTTGGGGTTTCTTTCCTTTCTCTTTGTTTGTTTCTTTAACTTCAGACTTCTTGTCTTTGAAGTTTGGTTTATAGGATGTGTACCTTCCTATGGAGGTTTTTTTCCTCACATCTTGTATGACATTTGCTATGTCATCAATGCTGCTGATGTTGCATCTGCATTTGACTGCATGCTCTAGATCTCCTGGTAATTTTGTTAGGGGTTTATGGTTTCTCATTTCTATTGTCATATTGGGATCAATAGCTTTTAGCCTTTTTGTTTGTTTGAGACACCATTCATATGGGTCTTTTTCTGTGGAGTATCTATCACTTTCAAAGGACATGGTCTTTTGCCAGATCCAACTACCATTGCTATACTTTTGTATAATCTGGTTCCTCCACCATGGCCAGCTTTTCCTGCCATGTATTTCTTTCATCTCAGTATACCATATGTTTGCATGGCCTCTGAATGCTGTGTTAAGTCTTGTTGTGATCCAGTAGTCTGGTATCTTTGGGACATCAACAAAGAGTCCATCAATATAGTCAATGATTTCCATATGGTCATATTCCCCAATTCCTGCAAACTTTGGCCAGTTTGCTACTTCTGGTAACTGTTTTAGTGCCTGTTTCTCTGAATAGCTGAGATTTTCCCCATCTTGGTACATTGACTCTGATCTTAACTTTGGAATCTGATATTCAGGTTCCTGGTCATAGTCTTTATCCTCTTCTTTCAATTTTGTAGAGGTAGTGGGTTGACCTTGTGTTAGAGGGTATTGATTGTCTTCTCTGTCATAGAGGTAATCAATTTCTTTATCAAAGCTATCCTGTTGCTGATGGATACTCCTCAGATCTCTCCTCACAGTTTGTTTTTCTTCTAGAATTGAATTCAACTGTCTGTTAGTTTTTTCAAATTCTGTCCAAATTTTGGCCAGATTTGTATTTAAGTCTTTTATGACTGTTGCTTGGAAAGCATTTTCTTCTTTCAATGTTTCCACTTCTGTCCTCATTTTTCCTGAGGTTTCATGTGTCAAATCCATTAATTGGGCCAATTTGGTCCATGTGAATTTGTTTTCAAACTCATGAGTGTGGATTGTAGTCTCAGTTATTTATTCTGGATCAATTGAGTCAGAACTATCAACACTATTTGTAGGTACAACTATTTTTTGCTTTTGTGTACTTCTTGGACTAAGTCCATCAGCTTTTTCATCAATGGGTCTGCTTCCTTCTTCCTCTGGTTGAAAGAAGTTTTGTTTCTCCCTTGGGCTCCTTTTCTCCTGTTGGAAACTACCTGGAATGGTTGGGGAGCCTTGGATGAAGTTTCCTTTGGCTTGTAAGGCCTGGAGCTGCTGGATAGTTGTGGGGAAGATGGGGCTTCTCCTTCCATTTCTGGGGGTACCTGAATCTGACTGGGCTCTTCCTTGTGCCAAGATCTCTCTATGGCTTGTATGGCTTCCTGGTTCTCTTTGATTCTGATTGCTCTTTCTTCTAAGAGTTTGAAATTCTTGTTGGGATTCAAACCTTGCATTTCTGTCATAAGCTCCATCCAAGCCATTTGCTTGAGACAGATCTTCTGAGTTGTTATCCCCACTTCTGCCCATGATGCTGCCATAGTGAACATTTTGTTGTCCATGCTCCATGTGAAGAGGTCTTTCAGCAGTTTGTGTATTTGAAGGACCTGTTCTGCATCTGTTCAATCTCCTGGTTGGACTCCTGGGTTGAATTTGATTTGGAATAAGACCTTGGGTAGGAGTTCCCTGATGGTAAGCCCTTTGCTGGTCATTTGATCCAGTGATTGGCTGTCTTCTTCCTCTGTGTCTTCTTGGCCAGTGTTCTGGTTGATTTCTTGGGAATCCAAGATCTCTAAGAAGTGGAGGTGTCATGTTAAAAATGTTAAAAAATGACAGACAATGAAAAATGTTGTATGTTTCAAAGTTTATTTACCTTTAGCAGGCCCTTGTGCAAATTTATGATCTATACTCTTTGGCAATTTGCCTTTAGAGTTTACAACTGGGTTGATAACAGTGATTTTCTGTTTTTCTATTTGTTTTGGTGATCCAACTGGTTTTATTGGAGCTTTTCTGGGCTTTCTGGCCCTTGGCATGGCTATTGGTGTCCAATCTTTTGAGTTGATTGTCACTTCACTGTGTCTTTTCTGCTTGCCCTTGGTTTTTGGCAGCACCTCTCTGTCTTCTGAGGCTGTCACAGATGGATTTCCTTGTGACTGGGTTTCTAATGGAATGTAGTCTTTTTCCACTATTCAGAAAAGATATTTCAGATTGTATATCAGTATTTTATGATAAAACAAAATGATTATATTCAATTCTACTGTTATTTTTCGAAATTTTGAGGTATTTTATGTTTTTGTATTATTTTTATATGTTTTTTTATTGAAAAATAACAGTTTTTTGAGTTTTTCACTTATGTTTTATAAGTGAAAACTGTAATATCCAAGTGTTTTGTGAATGATTCACTTGGATATTATTGTGTTTTTATATAAACACGTCAAATGTATTAAATTATAATAAATTTGATTTGTTATTACAAATATTATAAATAATATTTATTTTAACACTTGATATTGATTTAAATTATCAATTAATTACAAGTTTTCACGTCAATTTGAGTGATGTCTTGTTTTAAAGGAAATATTTAATTAAAATATTCCTTATAAATAATGAAAAATTATTTTATTATTTAATATTTATTAATTACTTATTAATAAATGTTTCTTTATTAATTTTCACGCACTTTGGTGAAAAATAATAGTAAAATAAATAATATACTGTTTGTATATTATTATTTATATTGAAATTTAAATAATACTGTTGTATTATTATCAAATTTTGTGGAAATTATTGCAATATAATGAAAAAAGAGGATTTGTACTCTTACTCTCAACAAAAATATTTTGTAATATATATTTTTGGAGGAAAAAAATTTGTATATAATATATGATGCTAAAAAAAAATGATAATAATATAAAATAAAATAAATTAGAAATTTTACTCACTGTTAGTAAAATACCTTTTAAATAACTGAATTTTACGCCTAATTCAGTTCAAAACACGTCCAATAAGGTTGAAAAACCACGGCCAGGCCCCCAAAATGTCAGGGTGAGTCTATATAGTAGCTATAAAGTGTAAATACAAGCTAGTATTATGACTGTGACACATCAAAAATAAATAAATTTAATTCTTCAGGTCCTACTGCTACGTGGTAATGGTGGTGATGAGTCTATTGAGGACCTGGGTTGCAATACTCTAATATCTTTGACTGTAAAGAAGTACTACAATAATTATGCTCTAATTATATCTTTGATAATTCTAAGGACACTACTGATGGATAACAGTTTTGTCACGTAAGAATATGGGTAAATAAGATAATGATGATGGGTTTTCAAGGAAAAAACCCTTCTTTTTATATCTTTCAAGACTGTCAATAGTTATTAACTCTTCACACGTCAGAGGAGTAAAAATTTTCACTCCAATGGTCAATCTGTGGTTCTGGATCCTCAATTCTGACGTCAACATAGGCAGAATTGTGGTTTTAGCACCACAAATGATCATTCTGGGTCAATACAGGGTGAAAAAACGTTTCACCTGCCACGTCAGCACTTGGATGACGTTGTTCTGGTGTCTGTATGATCAATATTAGTCATCCTGGGCGGGTTTAAGCTTTAAACAACCATTATTTTAAGTATCAAGACAGTACTGGTTGGTACAGGTTTGGTACAGGCCAGTATTGGTCAAAATACTTCCAACCAAGATATCTTAGTCAGTTTTTGAGATATCAAGAAACCAAGAGCACAGAATTGAAGGGCTTGATGAGCTCTTCAATTTGGTATGCTTCATGTTTACCCTTCTTTCAAATAGCAAAAGCTATAAGGGCTTTAAGTTTTTGGATGTAATTTTGTACATCAGTATGAGGCTTCAAAAACTTCCATGCCAGATATCTTCTCCAATTTGGAAGATATCTGTATTCTGATGATACATTTTTGTAGGGCTTGATTAGCTCTACGGTTTGGTATATTACACTGTACAGCTGTATGAGTGTATGCCAAAGATACAGGGGTTTGTTTACTTTCTTGTTTTCAGAATATCTGTATTTTTGGCTGTTAAACCTTTGAACCAAGATCCCTCAGTCAATTTAAGAGATACAGAGTGTCAAAGGGGCTCTTATGGAAGCAAAAGGGCCTGGCACTCAGGAATCAAGAACTCACTTGGAGGGCTCCAAAAGATGATAAGAAATACTATGGAATATATTTCCTAAGCAGGAAATAGAGAGAGGACAAATATTCCAAAGATAACAAAGAATAAGAAGAATGAAGCCAGAGGCCAAAATAAAAGGAAGCCAAAGCCAAGAAGCCAACCAAGTGAATCCTCAATTCACTGTTTCAACCTGCCAGAAAGAACAATGGAATTAGTAAACGATATGACCACCAATCTCCACTGACAGGCGAAGAAAGAAAGAGAAGAAGGTGCTAATTACTGACTTAAGATTATCAGTATTAACTTTAATAATGTAAAAGAAAATAAGGATAAAAATAAATCCAATATATTAATTAACTGGGGAAAAAGTCCCCCAGGTGATGAAAGGTGGCTGGTATATGTGAAAAGCTGAAAGATTGATCCTGGAAGGTGGATCAATGACTGTATTGTCCGAATCGGGAAATACAGTTCTGGCCATCTTGAAATTTGAACTGTGTGATGGAATTCACACAGTGGAATAAGAAATGGCCCAATTGGGCCAAGGCCATACAGGTTGATTGAATAAGGCCTGTAGGAATGAATTGGGTTGTCCAAGGAGTAATGAATACTTGATGTCTTGACAACTGATTTAAATGATGTAATACCTCTTGAGAATTGACCTTAGAATAATCCTGAATGAATTGTACCAACCCAACTCCTGCAGATACAGGTGGTTGGGATCCTTGAATGAGCTTCTGAATTGCCGCCATGGATTTCCAGACTGATGAGCGGAAAAGTCCTCCTTCGAAATGGGCGTTGGAATTATGGACCTTGAAATGGAAAGGTGGAATTGGGTCCTGAAAACGTCACCATTGGATTGCTGAGTAAAAATGGTGCATAATGGTATATAATACCATATATGCACCACACCTGCAATCTTGAGTACGGAGTGCATGAAGGAAAGGAAAGAATTCCCTTTAAGTTGAGGGGAAGGCTTTGCTGAGCTGATCTGGTGGCCTCTGGTGGTTGCCAGAGGCCATGGTGGAAATATTGATCCATGGTGGTCCATGGCCAAAATTGGGTCCTACGGGATTTATGGCCAAAAGGGTGTCCAAAAGGGATTTGGTCATTTTTGGGTCCAAGGAAATCATGGCCAAAATTGGCTCAGGTGGGCCTAGGTGGCTGGCCCCTCTTGGCCTCATTGGATTAGGCCAAAAGGGGCCTAACTGGCCTACGGACCGCGGACCGCGGCCCACAGCCCGTACGGACCGTAGAAGCCGTAGGGGGCCTAAATGGCCCAAAAAGGCCATTTAGGCCAAAACCCCCATAATGAAAGGGGTTGGCTAGGGGGTCCAGAACCCCCTGGAAGATAAAAGGACCCCCCCAGGCCCAAAATAAAAGATGAAGGCCTGGGGATTGGTGAGGTGAAAATTGGCCAAGAAGGCCAATGATGGCAGGATATGGCCTGAGGCCATAAATGATGGTTGAGAGGGGCTATGGCGTAAAAACCATAAAACACCCAAGGGGGCCAAGTGGCCATAAAGGACATGACGTGACCAATTGGCCCCATCTGGGCTCCAGGTTGGATTGCCGCAGCCATCAAGGAGGAGGGCCAAAACTCGTGGTTGTGACACAGAGGTCTAATGTATCTCAAATTAAAGCTCTTGTTTATGTCTTTAATTTGGTTCTACTCTTGTACAGTTTTGTACAAGAACTCTTTGACTTTCAGGGGGGTCTTGGTTTTGAAATAAAGGTCATATGGTATCTCCAGTTGTAGTGGTGTTACAACAACATGGATGATATCATTGTGTAGCTCTCTATGTGAGCTTTAAGAAAAATACCATTTTGGTATAGAATAACTTAAATATGCATAAGTTAGATGAGAGGTGAAAATGAGGGTTTTGACTTGTTTATTCTCCTCTAGGTTTCCTTATTCTGTTTGGATAAGGTTGGTGTTTAATTTAAGAGGATTGTTTTCCTCTTATTTATTACCTGTATTGACTATTTTTGTTCAATACTTGTCATACCATTATTTATGGTATGTTGGATGTCATGCTAGTGCTCTGTTTTGAGTCACAGGCGGACAATTTAAGCTTATTTAGAGTTGAGTTACAAGAATTTCACTCAGAGGTGACCCCACTTGATTTTTTATGAAGAATCCAATGGTGAAATAATTTTTATGTATTTATTTATTGGATAGAAAGCTATAATAATTTTTATTTAACTTTTTTCCAAATTTATTTATTTTTTCACAATTTTGTTAAAATTTCATTTTTACTTAATTTTTTCAAGTATAAATGTAATTTTATACTTACAAAATTTAATGTATTTTTATTTTTAATATAATTTTATATTTATATTTTTTATTTTTATTTTAATAATATAAATAAATTTATTTTATTTATATTAATATGTTATTTTTTATATTTGTGGTCTTTTGGGTATATGAAATTACCTCTAAGGCTCACCTTCCCTCCCCCTAAAAAAGAATATTACTTTGTAATATTGGTGTTTCTAGTGTGTCTGAATCTTCTGAGGAGTTTGGTAGATTCTGGTATATCCTTTTCTTCTAACCATTCATTTTAACAAGCTGGGTCACTGTACCTAACAAGGTATTCCCTTACTTTCTTGGTTCTTAATTTCCTTTCTTTAAGAACTTTGGTAATTTTCTTAGTACCAGATGTCTCAATAGGAGGTATAACTTGGGGAATCTTATTCCTCAAGGGAAATTTCTCAGCATCACTAGATTTATATGGCTTTATCAAGCTCACTGGAAATGTAGGGTGCTTATTGCTAAGTTCTTCAGATAACTCTACTTCAACAGCATTTTCTTCATGGAGGGCCTTAATCACAAAAGGTCCTGCAAAGGAGTCTTTCAACTTTTTACATCCTTTGATGTTATTGAATTTAGTGGTGGATACAAGAACTAGGTCCCCCACTTTGAAATCTGGAGTTGCATGTGATTTATCCCATTTATCTTTAGCATATGCAAAGGAGTCCTCCATGCATCTTACTGCATGCTTTCTAGCTTTGTCTAGCATTCCTTTGAAGCTAGCAGCTGTGGGATGTATTTCAATTAAGTCTTTCCTCAAGGAATCTTGGGGTAACTTGGGGTTCCATCCTTTTTCTAGAATAGCAGGAGTCTGATTGGTACTGGCATGGATTGATGTTTTATATGCTAATTCCAGTGCTGGCAACAGAGTACACCAATCATGGGTAAATCCATCACAATATTTGAATTCAAGGCCATATGCACAAAATCTTCTCACCATGTCCTCTAAGGTTTGGATCATCCTTTCAGCCAGGCCATCAGTTTGTGAATGGGAGGCTGTAGAGAAAGACAGTTTAGTGCCAAATAATTGGTGAAGATTTGTCCATAGTGCTGAAGTGAATTTGGGATCTCTATCACTGATGATATTTGTAAATATCCCAGTCCATGACACTACTCTATTCCATATCAGAAGAGCTGTATCCATGGCTGTATCATCTTTGTGACATGGTAAAAAGATTGGAGTTTTACTGAATCTGTCCACAATTACTAGGCAAGCATTATAGCTCCTGTCACCTCCTGGTGGTAGGCCAGTTACCCAATCCATATGGAAAATTTCCCAAGGTCTGTTTGGTTCTTGGATTTTTATCATATTTCCAAGTCTTTTGCCAGTGGACTTATTTGCCTTTTGGCATCTGTCACAGGTTTTGCAATACTCTGCAACATCTTTCTGCCACATTGGCCACCATATGCAGGTCTTTACTTTCTCTCTTGTTCTGTCTTCAGACAGATGTCCTGAAAAGGGACTATCATGGCATTCTTTCAGTACAAGATTGATTAATGACCTGTCTACAACTGTCATGACACATGTGTGCTTGGTTCTGTGGTAAATTATACCATCCAGTAGGTGAAATCTTCCTTCATCATAAGATCTTCTCCATACTTCATCCAAGGCATGTATTAGAGAGTTGTTTTTACAGTCTTTGTTAAGTAATTGGCATAAGATGCTACAATTATTATCTTGAGTGTAGCTGCTTCTGACTTCTTTGAAGAAGGTGGTGTTCAAATCTGTAACACTTATTCCTTCTATTGGAATTTGTGGTGAAGCTTCTTCTGGCACATAAGCAGGATTATCAATATTATTTGGTAATGGCCATCTGCTTAGTCCATCTGCATTCTTATTAAAATTCCCATCCTTATGAACAATAGTCATATTGCCTCTGTATTCTTGTATGGCTATTTGCCATCTGAGCATGTGTCTGTTGGGTGTTTTCATGTTCAAAAGTGATTTGACAGCTGTACAATCTGTTATCACTTCAAAAACACATCCCTCTAAGAAGTAGTTCAATTTTTCCAAGGCCCAGACGAGGCATAGACATTCCATTTGACTTGCTCCATATCTGGCTTCAGTTGGTTTGATTTGCCTGGATATGAAACATATGGGTCCTTCTACAGGCTTATCATTTATGATCTGAACTTGGTGAAGTGCAACACCCAGTCCATCCCCTGATGCATCAATATACAGTTTGAAAGGCAATTTAAAGTCTGGCATAAGTAAGAGTGGAGCAGTGGTCAATGCTTCTCTTAGAGACTCAAAAGCTTTAACTCTGTCAACAGTCATCTCAAACACTGTGTCTTTGTCACACAACTTATAAAGTGGTCTTGCTATGGATGCAAAATCTTTAATGTGTTTCCTGCAATATCCTGCAAAACCTAAGAATGACTGAATTTCCTTCTTATTCTGAGGCATGGGTTTTAACAATACTGCTGCAACTTTGTTTTTGTCAATTCCAAGGGACAAACCAGATACAACATGTCCTAGTGCTTTAAGTTCTTTAAATCCAAAATGACATTTCTTCAAGGAGATTTTCATGTTTACTGATTGGATTTTTGTCAAAACTCTTGATAATCTGTACATGTGCTCTTCCCAAGTTTTTGAACAGATAATAATGTCATCAATGTAAATGATTAACCATCCCTCTGAGAGTTCTTCAGGGAAGATTTCATTCATCATTCTTTGGAAGTGTGAAGGTGCATTTTTGATACCAAAGGGCATCCTTAAGTATTCATACACCCCACAATGAACAATAATTCTCAAGTATTTTCTTGCTCTTGGTGTTACCACATTTTGATGAAATCCTTTAAGGGCATCCATAGTGGTTATATACACTTCTTGAGATATTTGAGTAAGGGCGATTTGGATATTTGGTATTGGGTATATGTCTGGGACAGTGTAAGTGTTCAGAGCTCTAACGTCCCCAGCCATTCTGGATTTTCCATTATGCCACGCCACTATAACTGGTGTAGTTATTTCTACTTCCTCATTGTGGCCTACTTTTCTTATTACACCAAGGTCCAGAAGTTCTTTGATATGGATTTGTAGAGCTTCTCTTGATTTTGGACTTGCTGGATAAGCAGGTCTTCTTAAGAGTGGTGGATAAGGCCTCTCAATGTTAAGAATGATTTCAACTTCGTGACCAATAATTGCTCCCAGAGGTTCTTTGTCTGTAGCAAATGCTCCTCTGTGGTCATACAAAAGGGAAGAAAGTTCATTTTCTTGTTTATCAGTCAGATGAAGGCTTATCTCAGCCTCATTTAACTGTTCAGACTTGAATTTTTCTAACTCTAAGTTGACTGGTGATACTTTGTTTACTTTAATTTGTCTTTTAAATGGTAAAAAGGCAAATTTCTGCCGCTTATTGTCCCCAATTGTAAAGTATCTGTCTTTGTTATTATGTAAATCTATCCCATACATGATTCAATAGTCATTTCCCAATATAAAATGGGTACTAGAGGAATTTTCCATAACAACGAATTCAACTGTGATCCTTAAATTCCCATTTATGTGTGGGAATATGACATTGCTCTCAAAGATTCCTAATGCCTCCATTGGGTTACTTGCACTGTTGAATTTTATACCATCAACTGGTAACAATTGGTATTCAAAATTTGGTACACAAGTCTTAAGAAAAGATTTTCCAACACAAGAGCAGAAGGCTCCTGGGTCAAGCAAAAGTTTGGTGGGCTTGTTGTCAATCACCACTTCTGTTATACAGGAGTTACCAGCTGTATAACCTTTCCCTCTATTTGGTTTTGTCTTCATAAGCTGTGCATCTTGAACTTTTGATAAATCAACTTGACCATTGCTCAATTGTGGCAAGTGGGAATAAGATTCTATGATGTCAAAAGTGGCATTGATATTTTCTATATCTTTTCAAGATTCAGAAAATATGGATTACTTATCATCTGAATTGTCTTCAGTTATGTCTTCTTTTTCAACATCTGGTTCCTTTTCAATGTAAATTTCATTGATTTCCCCCCTTTTTGGACATGTATTGGCTAAATGGGTGGTGCTTTGGCAAATATGTCACTTTCTGACTGTATCTGCAGATTTATACTTAATATTACTAGAATTTGCTTTGGGGTTTTTGTCCACAGAATCTTTCCAAGGTGTATTAAACCTTGTTTTGAGATTCACCCTACTAGAACCAATTTTGGTTCTGGTGGTTACTTCTTCTCGTATATTGATAATATCCTCTGCTGAAGATTTTTCAGTAGTCCTGCTTTTGACAGCATGCTCTAAGTCACCTCCACATTGTCTCAGAATTTTTCTATGGATCATAAATTCTGACATGTCAGGATATAATGCTGTTAATCTGTCCTTTTGTTGGCAAAACCATGGTGAAGCTTTGTCTTTATCAGCATTAAATTTGGCAGATTCAAAGGCTGTTTCAACTTTAAACCTCCAAGCATCATTTGCCCATTTGTTGATGATTTGGGTTTTCCACCAAGTCCAACTCTGGTGTCCATGTGCTTGTCTTATTTTGATGTACCATCTGTGAGCTGATCTGGTAAACAAGGTGTTAAACCTGGCTGTTACCAATCTGTCTGGTAATTCAAAATCCTCTTTGATCATGTCAATACCTCTAATGAATTCCATATGGTCATACTCTCCTTCACCACTGAAGTGAGGCCATTCTTTAAGTTTTGGAACTTCTTTCAAGAGTGCTTGGCCCATTGATGGTTCCAAGTTATGAAAAGAAGTGGATAATTCATTTTTTAATTGTGAATTATCAGGATCCAATACTTGTGGATTGGAAATTCTTGTGCCCTCATTTTAATTTAGAGGTGTAGACATTCTTGGTAAGGTATTCAGTATTTGTTCAATGTCATTCATTTTACTATTGCTACACCTTTGGGAATTTCTGTATTCATGTTGGAAGCTTTGTATTAAATTTATTACTTCAATTTTATACGTGTCTTTATGTGTCAGTTCTTGCCATAACTCTGTCTGTCTTGTATTATCAGCAGTGATTGATTCAATTTCATTGATAATTTTGATACTTCTTCTTCTGAAGCATCAAAACACTTTTTCAAGGCAATGGTATATGTCTTTACTTCAGTAAATGAATTTGAAATGTCATCAAGGACTTTCTTGTTATCTGTATTGATAATATTTATGGCTTGTTTAATTCTTGTTTCAATTATGTCATCAATATTGAATTTAGAATATTTATCTGTTAATTCTTTAATAATGGCAGATTGTCCATTTATTTTATTGTTAGAAGAATTATCATTATTGGAATTTTTAATTTTTCTTAAAAATTTTTCAAAACACATAAGTGTTTCATTAATTTGGCATAGACTCAGGTTGTTTGTTTTAATGTTGTTACAAATGGTTTCATTTTTATCAGAAAGATGTTTTTTCATGTCATTTATAGCATTATACAACTCTGGGATGGAATCAAATATGTCAGAAATCATTTCTGGAATCTTAATCTGGCTTCCTCCTTCTTCTGTAATTCCATCATGGTTCTGGCCATCTGAAATACATTTTCCATGGCATCCTGCTGAATCTTTGGGATTCTGTAGCCCTGGCTGTAAGGTTTTGGGGCTGGTGCCTTCCCTTTGCCCTTGTTTGGAGTTTGTGGCTGCTTTTTCACATTGGAATTGCTGCTGCTGGCCACTGGGGCTGTTTTTGGCACTGGTTTGGGTGGTGGAGGGTTGTTTTTCCTCCATTCTAGTGTCAAAAGCATCATGTTTTTCTTCTCCATCAATGGATGCCATCCATTGAGCAATTTGCAAGTGTTGGGATGGCCCAAGAATTTTCTTACTGTCAGCTAAGAATTCATGCAATTCTTCCACAGGTCTGCAAGGATCTGGTACTCCTTGAATTGAAGTGCATTGTTGTATGCACTGTGGCTGGCTTTGTATATTTCCACAGAGGCTTGTTGTGGCAGTGTCAGCTCTTTTTGAAGGTAAAATAGTATTATCAACTTCAGAATAACCCAGTTTAGTTTTTTGGAAGTCATCAACTGACCCTTTTCCTTCTGTACCTGGTTGGCCTCTACCATAATCACATCTATTACCTTTTTGGGAGCTGCTTGAGGGGTTGTAGCTGGCTCCTGACCTGGTTGAAGGCATAATTATGGTTTAAAAAGGCTTAAAATAGTATTTTTACGTCAAAAAACTTACTATTGGCCAAATTCTTAGCTTTCTGAAGAGTATTGCTTATGTCCAATTAATTAATTCAGAAGATATTGGTTCAGGTTGATTATTTTGAGTCACAATTACAGTACTATTATGGTCTGAATTAATAGTGCTTGCAGGAACAATGCTGGTGACTGTTGAGGCTGTTTCAATGTTTTCTTGTCTTATCACGTTGTCAGACACTAAAATTAATGAAAAAGCCAATTAATTAAGTAAACAAAAGGTTATTTCAAAAAAGAAATAAAAATATAAGCCTCACTTATAATATGAAAAAAAGTTATTTTTTATGGATTTTTTGAATTATAAGTATTTTTTATATGTTTTTAAATTTTACAATATAAGAAAAAAGATTTAAAAATAGTAAAAAAATATGTCACAGGTAAAATATCACGGCTGGGCCACCAAATGTAAGGTGTGGATATGAAACTTTGATTAAAAATCAAGTACTTTTCCTGTCCCCAAAATTTGTATAAGGTAAAATTCAGTTAAAAATAGTATGAAATATTATTTTTAAGAGAAAACACGCCAATTTTATTGTTTATAACTTTATTAGTATAAAACAATAATATTATAAAAATTTATTGTTTTACCAACAATAAAAATTTATCCAAAAAATACTCTACAAGAGATATTTTAAGGCTACAAAAGAAATTTCTTCAAGAGCAATTTCAATTGGAATTAATTGAGCAAAGAACTGCAAGCAATTAATTAAAGAACAAAGTCTTTAAAAAGAATATTAAAGAGAAAACACACCCAAAAGTGACCAGAGTGAATTTCGAAACAAAGTGACAAAGTTTACAGCGATGAAAGATGCTTTAATTCACTTTTGGGGTGGTTCAGGGGTAAAAATGATTATAAGAGTTACAAACAATGATTATAATGATTTTTTCACGTGGTTAAAAGGATTAAAATGATTCAAAAATGGTGGTTGGAATCTTTGATTGATTGGTTTAACAGTGTTTAAACTAATTAATAAAAGGAAGAGATTCTAACATGAAGAGAAAAGTGGGGCAAAGAAGACATTCTTTTATAGCCATCAATTCTCTTACTCCAAAAGTAAAATTTACTCTTTTCAGTCGTGAAAAACAGTCTGACAGCAGAAAAGCCAATTATGGCATCATTGAACCCTGGTTTAGACCAAAAAGGGCGTGTTTAAGCCATTTTTAGCCATTTTCAGCCATTTTAGACCCTTAAATCAGCCATTACTATAGCAATACCAGGCCTAGAGCCTTCAAAACACGTCAGAATGTGTGTAAGAGGCGTAGAAACCAGTTAAAACTGTTTTTACTATGGTTGTTTCATCTTAAGGGTAGTTTTACCCTCTTGGCAACAGCTAAAACTACCCCAGTTGGTATCAAAACCTCATCATCAATTGAGTCCACAGACCCTGTAACTCAATTCCAGGCCAAAAGTGATGAACTTTTGCGTGAATTTTGACATCCCACGCCTGTCAGCAAGGATTTTGGGGGTCTAGCTCCCCCTTAGAGCTGGAGTTCCTTTTCCCCCCCAAATTTAATCTTTCCAATTTATTTTTCCTTTAATTCCTCATCATGTATTATACTTATAATTTACATATGTAATTCAATTCAATTGTACAGTACAATACAGTAATTATTGACACCTCATATGTAAATCAAAGTTCACTTATGTAATACACGTGCACATTTTGACATTTCAATTGAATTCAATTGAAAATACTTCAATTCCTCATAACTTCTAAACTAAACACAACACCTCAATTTTAACACAAAAATTGATGGTTAACACCACATGTGGTGTGAATTAAATTAAGATTTTGAGGATTTTCAATTTTTGTATTGAAAATACTAAGAACTTAATTTAAGCTTATTTAGAGTTGAGTTACAAGAATTTCACTCAGAGGTGACCCCACTTGATTTTTTATGAAGAATACAATGGTGAAATAATTCTTATGTATTTATTTATTGGATAAAAAGTTATAATAATTTCTATTTAACTTTTTTCCAAATTTATTTATTTTTTCACAATTTTGTTAAAATTTCATTTTTACTTAATTTTTTCAAGTATAAATGTAATTTTATACTTACAAAATTTAATGTATTTTTATTTTTATATTGTAATTGATTTTTATTTTTAATATAATTTTATATTTATATTTTGATTTTTATTTTAATAATATAAATAAATTTATTTTATTTATATTAATATGTTATTTTTTATATTTGTGGTCTTTTGGGTATATGAAATTACCTCTAAGGCTCACAATTTCCTTTTCTAGCAGGTTGAAACCGTGAATTGGGGATTCACTTGGTTGGCTTCTTGGCTTTTGGATTTCTTATTTCTCTGGCCATTGGCTTCACTTAATCTTTCTTATCTTTGACATACTTGTCCTTGCTCTTATTCTTATCCTTCTTAAAGAAATTTATTCTTCTTTATCTCTTTTATCCTTTTGGAGCCTTCCAAGTGAGTTCTTAATTCCTGAGTGCCAGGCCACTCTTTTTTTCTGTCCAAGAGCCCCTGTGACATTATATTAATTAACTCATAATTTCTTTTCATTTCTGTTCATTCATTCTTTTATCATTTTCATTCTTTCATTCATTGAAATTATGACTCTTTAATGCTTATGAGCTTAATGATTCTTTTGAACTTCTCAATTTTCTCTCATTCATTCTTCATTCTTTAAAGTTGATAACTGACCCATTTATTCTTTATTTTTATTCATCTTCTTTTTTAAATCTCAGTTTCCAATCATCAAATCTCATTTTAGTCATAATTCAGGGTTTTTTTGATTCTCAAATTGCTCATCAGATTAATTCAGACACCTTCTGCCCATCAAGATTCATTTTGATTTTTAAGGAAGAATTCACTTGATATTGATTGATTTATTGATTTGACATAATTGAAATTGACTTCAAGAAAATTGATTGACCTGAAGATTTCATTGATTTTGCTTATTACTCACATCAAGAATTTTGACATAAATTGATTTGTCCTCAAGAATTCATTTTGCTTGATTGATTTTCTGCAAGTTTTTACTTTGATTTACTTGACATATTTGATTCATTGACTTCAAGTTTTCATTTGGTATTTAATTGATTGACATACCTGAAGATCCTTATTGATTCATTATTTTCACTTCAAGCTTCTATTTGATTTGACTTCAAGCTCTCACTTTTGATTGCCTCAGGTTATCCATTCTAATTTTGATTCTTATTACTTTTAATTCATTTTAATTCATATCTCCCTGAAATCATGCCCATCCAGCATTCACCTCCTGCAAGTCAGACCAGAACTCAGGCCAGAACTCAAGCTGTTCTTACTCCAACTCCAAGAGCTCCTCTTGATGGCACCCCATAAGTTCCTCAACTGAGGGCCCAATTAGACAGAGGACCTATGATGGAAAGAGCAGCGCCATCAAGGAGGAAGGAAGAGGGCCAAGGAGATCAAGCTCATTTTCACCAGTAGTTGGCGGTTTTCCAGGACTTTCAAGAACCAGTCTCAAGGTTCCAGGTGAAGATGATGAAGAGGAGGAAGAGAATTCTGTGGAAGAGGAAGGGTCTGAAGGTACTGAGGCTGCTCCTGTGGGGGAATGTCAAGGTACTGGAAGACCAACTCTAGCCCAGTCTGATCAGCCTGTCTCTAATCAATCTGAACCATCTCTATTGGCCATTATGTAGCTGTCACAGGGGCTCTTGGACAGAAATACAAGAGTGGCCTGGCACTCAGCAATCAGGGACCTCACTTGGAAGACTTCAAAAGAATAAAGAATAAAAATAATAAGAATGAATTCCTCTAAAAGATATTCAGGTACAAGATGAGATGCAATAAGAGGAAAGGAAAGCCAAATGGCCAAAGAGCCAACCAAGTAAGTCCTTAATCACTGTTTCAACCTGCCAAAATGAACAATGGAATTAGTAAGGATATGACCACCAAATATCCACTGACAGGTGAGGACAGAATAAGAGAAAAGTGCTAAATGACTGACTTAATAATATCAGTATCTGCTTAACTTAAAATGAGAAGGAAATAAAGATAAAAATAAATCAAAGTATATTAATTAACTGGGGAAAACCCCCCAGGGTGAAAAGGGTAGCCAGTATATGTGAACAGTTGGGAGCTTGAGTTCTTCAGGCTGAAAACTGATCTGTATTGATCCTTGAGGCTGTATTGATTGTTTTGGGAATTGATACAGCTGACTAATATTGAAATTGAATTGGGTTGAATGAATTTCCCATGCTTGAAAATGAAATACAGTTCTTGATGGATCCAGACTGTATTGAAATGAATATGGTTGCCAAGATGGATTGAGTGGAGCTTTGACACTTGACAACTCCTTTTGGCACTTCCTCTTGAATACACCTTGAGAATGAATTGACAGTATTCCCTTGGAAGGAATACTTGGAGTGAGAATAACCAATGACTGCTTGATGGCGTCATTGGTATTTGATGTTTTGACACTTGCCCTTGAGCCTTGATGAATCCTCTTGATGACGTGACTGGATGGCCTGATGGAAGGTTGAAATAACCAGATGATATTGCCGCCAGTGGATTGCTGCTGAAAAAAAGATGCATAATGGTGTATAACACCATATATGGCATTTTGGTTATTGGAGGTTGAAAATGGCCATAAGTCTTTAGAGATGATGCCAGGAGGATATTGGTGAAATTTGGTTTTGGAGGGCTTCAGAGGTGTCAGAGTATCTTTTGAGGTATTTGGCCAAATACAGCTCATACAGCCTTAAGACTGTATTAGCGCAAAGTGAGCAAAAATGCACAAAATGCGCAGAAACCGTATTTAAAGCCAAATACAGCTTCTTGGTCTGTATTTCCCCTGTTGACTGGGAAATACCAAAATTGCCCAAAAGTAGAGAAAGGCCAGGAAAGGCCTGATGATGGTGAAGGGCCCAAGTTGGGCCCAGATGATGAAATGGCCATAAAAGGCGAAATGAGGTGAGATGGCCAATGTGGCCAATGATTTATGGATATGGCCAAATTGCCATATATTGGATGTGGCATGAATATGCCATATTGAAGTCCAAGGGGATAAATTGCCATGGTTGTGACAGTAGCAGATGACTCAAATTATGGCCAATCTTCAAGGAGCTTGTTCTTTTTAATCATCAAGATCACCACCCTTCAAGACTCCATCTATGAAGGCACCAGAATGCTTTGATGGGACTCAGCCTTTCAAAGTCAGAAGCTTTATTCAGTCTTGTCAATTAAATTTCCATAATGATCCGGCAAATTTCTCTCAACACAGGAGGAAAGCTCTTTATGCCACTTCATTTCTTATTGACAGGGCTGCAAAATGGATTGAGCCTTATCTTTCCAATCTCACTAACCAAGACCCAAGCTACCTTCTCAACTCTTGGAAATTATTTGAATCTCAACTGTTCACTTTATTTGGTGACCCAAATGAAGTCAGAAAAGCTGAAGCAGAGTTGAATTCTTTGAGAATGAAAGAAGGTGGGCATGTATCCTTATACATTGCAGATTTTAGAAGCTTAGTGTAAGGAATTGGGGATTGGGGTGAAAGGGCTCTCATTTATCATTTCAGGAGAGGGTTGGCCTCCAGGATTCTGGATTGATTGGCCTCCCATCCTTCAAATATTGATTCTCTTCAAGACTTAATGGATATTACCCTGGAGCTTAATACCAGGTACCATGAGAGGAAATAGGAGAGAAATAATCATCAAGAGAAGAAGCCTGAATCCTCAAAGTCAAACTCTTCTCATCCTCAAAATTCTTCAAGTTCAAGTCATAATAAGAAGAAGAATTTTCAGGAGAGGGACAAGCCCCATTCTTCTTTGTTGAAAAAAGACTTCAAGTTAATGAATCATGAAAAGAAAGAAGAATCAAGGAGGGCTTATGTACCTATTGTAGTGAGAAGCATAGTCTTGAGTCCTATTTCAAAAGGCCTCAAAACCAGCTTACCCAACCGTCAGGCAATTTTTCCAGCAAGGGAAAAGCCTGAGTGAAGATCATGTTGTGTTCAATGGTCTTCACAGTTTTCCATTCAGAGCACAATTGTGCATTCTGAATACTGGTGTCAAAAATTCTCTTAAATTCTTTGTTTTTTCTTCTCTCTCTGATATGTTTTACGGTATTCTCATTGATTCTTGTGAGCCTTGAGGTATATTTGACATACCCAAATAGGCCACAATTATTTTAAAAAGGAATTTTGAATTATGCATAACTCATAAGTCATGCATATATCCAAAATCCATCATTTTTGATTTCAGAAAAGATAAATAACCTTTTATTGAGTAAGTAAATCCATGGATTTAAGGCTAGATTTGGATTCTACACAAAAATTCACCTAGGGTAGCTCCATAGAGTGAATAAGCTCAAATTAAATATGTGAGGTGGTAACATGGAAAATACTTCAATACCACATCATCAATACCACATAAAAGATCTGTGAAAACTTTTGTTTTTCTTAATTTCACGCCAAAATAATGGGAAAGTGAGAAATCCCATGTTACATATACACTAAGAATAGTGTTATGCATGTTTTGAGCACTTAATATCATGGTATTCTTACATGGACTTTTGGTACACCCATAGTGGATATCTCACTTTCAGCTTAAATTTCTATTTTGATGTCAAAAATAAGCAAGGGGGACAAAAGACATCAAAGAGAGCCAGGGAACCCAAATTGTGAGGCCTCAGAGGTGTGGACAGCTCCAAAGCTTGGATCCATGGCTGATCTTGGCCTAATTGGTAAAATAAAACCTTTTAGGAACTTGGTTACCATGTTACAACTACTGTAAATCTTAAGAAAATAGCAAATAACTTGCTATTTTGACTGCCAAGGAGGTAAAAAGGTACTTAGACTGCTGTAAACATCTCAATTCTTAATGATTTTCCATGGATAAACCCCAATATAGTAATTAAAACCCTTTTTGGACTTTTATCCATTGATTTACCTCATAGCAACCAGTGAAACACTGATATTTGCAATTTTACATAGATATGAGGTAAAAACTTCAAAATTCATAAAAAATAGAGTTCTTGATGTATCTTTCTGAAACTTTCAGAACCAATGCAGAACTGTATTTTCTATGATACAACCAAAAATAATTACAGGTTGACTAGTGAAATTGAAAGTTTTACTGACAGTCCATTTTTGACTATTCTATGTGAAACACTGAATCTTCAAAAATTTACAGTAATTACATCCTGTGATGAAATTGGCAATAACATTGATAACTTTGAGAAATAAATGATCATTTCGGAATAAAAGAAGATTTACAGATGTTACTGCTTTTATTCTTAACCATATTGGGGTTGGTAGTCATGTAAAAGCATCAATTAAGTAATTATGATAATGTTACGTGACAACAGATGATGCACTCAATAATCCAAAAGGGTTTATTGCTTTCTCACTCACTGGTTTTTCAGTTTGCTCCATGGCACGCCTCTGTGAGCTGTTGTTGACTTAAAAGAGGCCTCTTCTTGCTGTTTTTTCCACATCATCATCTTATTATCATTTAAATCATTATTACCAACAAGTAAGTATTAGTTATAGCTATTCTTAAGTGTTTTAAATATTTCAGAATCAATCATAAAGACGTGAAATCATAGAATCCAACTGTATATTGTTGTAATATCGTTATAAATTCATTTTGATCCTTAAAATCCACAATTCTATGTCAAATCTCTCTATCTTATCCTTCAATAAGTTCTTTGGAATAGTAGTGAGTGATTTATTTTTAATTCTTGAAGTTTTTCTCTAAAAATAGTTTTCTTCAAGAATTACCATTATAATTATTCTTGCAAAAGATAATTACATATTAAAATAATTTTATTATTTTAATAAGAGAAGTTTTATTATTAAAATCATCTTGTAATTGATTCTTATAGACAATTACTTACTCACTGTTAAAATAACTAGCAGTGTTTAACATGTGAAAGAAATAATTCTTTAATCATTTAATTGTGGTTATAATAAAATTTTGTTATTATATTTCATAAGAAAATTCATAGTACTGTTGATTAATAGTAATATTATCATCAGTTACATAGAGAAATCTTACATTTGGGGGCCTGGCTGTGTTTTTTGAACCTTGTACCCTTAATTGATATATTTTTAAGCTTTAAAATATATTAATTTAATAATTTTTTCTTTCATTTTAAAGTTAAAATAGTTTGTGAGCCTTGAGGTATATTTTACATACCCAAATAGGCCACAATTATCTTAAAAAGAAATTTTGAACTATGCATAACTCATAAGTCATGCATATATCCAAAATTCATCATTTTTGATTTCAGAAAAGATGAATGACTTTTTATTGAGTAAGTAAATCCATGGATTTGAGGCCAGATTTGGATTCTACACTAAAATTCACCTAGGGTAGCTCCATAGAGTGAATAAGCTCAAATTAACTCTTTGAGGTGGTAAAATGGAAAATACTTCAATACCACATAAAAGATCTGTGAAAATTTTTGTTTTTCTTAATTTCACGCCAAAATAATGGGAAAGTGAGAAATCCCATGTTACATATACACTAAGAATAGTGTTATGCATGTTTTGAGCACTTAACATCATGGTATTCTTACACAGACTTTTGGTACACCCATAGGGGATATCTCACTTTCAGCTTAAATTTCTATTTTGAAGTAAACAATAGGCAAGGGGGACAAAAGACATCAAAGAGAGCCAGGGTACCCAACTTCTGAGGCCTCAGAGGCGTGGACAGCTCCAAAACTTGGATCCATGGCTGATCTTGGCCTAATTGGTAAACTAGAACCTTTTGGGAACTTGGTTACCATGTCACAACTACTGTAAATCTTAAGAAAATAGCAAATAACCTGCTATTTTGACGTGCCAAGGAGGTAAAGAGCTACTTAGACTCCTGTAACCACGTCAATTCTTAATGACTTTCCATGGATAGACCCCAAAAGAGTAATTAAAACCCTTCTTGGACTTGTATTCATTGATTTACCTCATAGCAACCAGTGAAACACTGATATTTGCAATTGTACATAGAAATGAGGTAAAACCTTCAAAAATTCATTAAAAATATAATTCCTAATGAATCTTTCTGAAACCTTCAGGACTAATGGAGAACTGTATTATCTATGGTACAGCCAAAAAGAATTACAGTTTTACTAGTAAAATTGGAAGTTTTACTTACAGTCCATTTTTGACTATTCTACGTGAAACACAGAATCTTCAAAAATTCACAGTAATTACATCCTGTGATGAAATTGGCAATAACATTGATAAATTTGAGAAATCAATGATTATTTTGGAATAAAAGAAGATTTAAAGATGTTACTGCTTTTATTCCTAACCATATTGGGGTTGGGAGTCATGTAAAAGCATCAATTAAGTAATTATGATAATGTTACGTGACAACAGATGATGCACTCAATGATCCAAAAGGGTTTATTGCTTTCTCACTCACTTGTTTTACAGTTTGCTCCATGGCACGCCTCTGTGAGCTGTTGTTGACTTAAAAGAGGCCTCCTCTTGCTGTTTTTTCCACATCATCATCTTATTATCATTTAAACCATTATTACCAACAAGTAAGTATTAGTTACAGCTATTCTTAAGTGTTTTAAATCTTTCATAATCAACCAGAAAGACGTGAAATCATAGAATCCAACTATATATTGTTTTAATACTGTTTTAAATCCATTTTGATCCCTTAAATCCACAATTATACGTCAAATCTCTCTACTTTATCTTTCAAACAGTTCTTTGGAATATTAGTGAGTGATTTATTTTTAATTCTTAAAGTTTTTTGCTAAAATTAGTTTTCTTCAAGAATTACCGTTATAATTATTCTTGCAAAAGATAATTATATATTAAAATAGTTTTATTATTTTAATAAAAGAAGTTTTATTATTAAAATCTTCTTGTAATTGATTCTTGTAGACAATGACTTGCTCACTGTTAAAATCACTAGTAGTGTTTAACACGTGAAAGAAATAACTTTTAATTATTTAGTTGTGGTTATAATAATACTTTATTATTATATTTCATAAGAACAGACATAGTACTGTTGATTCATATTAATATTATCATCAGTTTCATAGTCACATCTTACATAATTCTTATTTTTGAAATTGTTTTGGAAATATTTTCATTGAGGAATTTGGTTTAATTTTATACTGTTTTTACACGTGGCTTTTTCACATCCAAAAACTTATAAAATTATTCTTTGAGTTACTCTGAATCAATTTTCATTCAAAATCTTTATTTTTTTTCTTTATTTAAAAAGAATAATTTTTTTAATATTAAAAAATATAAAACTTATAAGAAATCTTTAAAAATATTTTAAAAAGTATAAAAAAGAAATTTTTTTCTCTTTTATAATTATTTCTAGTGTCTTTAATCAGATACTGCGCAGCTGGCAACAGACTCCGTAAAAGATATATCACTAGTCAAGAATCTTCAGAAGCAGAATCTGAAGACAGTATTGAGGTGCAAATTGCTAAAAGAGGCACCTTATTTGACTCAGAAAAGGTGTGTATTTTATCTTATATTTTCACCTTTTATCTTTAAATTGACATGAAAATGGTGCATACCAGAAATAGAAGCAACTATTCAGTCCAACCAGATGGATGTGGACAAAGAGATGGCAAGACCAAATCCAGAAGTGCCAAGTCTTCCTCAAGAAAGACACATTTGGAGGATGCCAGAGTTGCCCCCATTCCCCAAGGTCTGTATCCACAGATTTTGATGTGAATTCTGAGCCTGAACTGATTCATGACAATATCCCCAGGGCTGAACCATTTCCAAGTGGCAGAAATAGAAATATAGCAATTCCAGTACAAAAACTGGTTCAGAGCAGCCAAATAAGAGGATTGGGAAATATGCCCAAGCCTTTGGCAGGGGGCCATGAACTCCTACTTACACATCAAGAGCTTTCTGGGTCAGGAGAAGACCATAGAACTCTTAGGAAGATGGAGCCCCCTGTCTTGCAAAGACAAGGTCAAAAGAATAAAGAATTGGTTGAAGAACCAAAGTCTTTTATCCATAGACCAGAAGAAGGAACTAGAAATGACTCCAGCTTTGGAGACAGAAGCCCCAGTGGCGTCTACCAGCTCCAAACCAGCTCCAGAAATGTCCAAAGACAAGCCCAAAGGACCTCAGAAGAAGCAGAGAAGTCCCAAGAACCATCAAGGCAAGGGCAAATGCAAAGCCAATTGGCACAAACCTTACCCACAGGGGTACAGGATCCCCAAATTGGAGACTTCAGCTGTGGACAATGTGTTCAACATGGCCAGAACTCTCATGGAATTCATGGCCAAGGAGCAGGAAAGGATGAACAGAACCTTTCCACGCAAATATATCATGTACAAAGAAGTATTAATGTAGAAATTGGTAAACTTGATTCAAAGCTAACTAAAATAACATTGGATATTAATGATTTGAAAAAACATGACAAGAAATATACTGAATGGTATGAATTAACAAATGCCAAATTTGATTCAATTATCAATGGTTGTAGCAGAATTGAGAGTACATGTCAGATTCAGAATGATTAAATGGAATATCTTCCTATTTTTAAAATGAATGATCAACTTAAAACTCTACAAGATCATTTCTTGAAGATAGTTTAAAATACCAATCAGTTTTCTACACATTTGGAAAAAAGTGACAGTGAAAGGCAGAAGTTAAAAAATGAAATCATTGCAAATGTAGAACACATTCATAAGAATTATGAACCACATATGCCAAGACATTCTACACCTTTGACTGAAGAAAACATTCTGTTAAAGGAAGTTTTACCCCACTTTTAGGAGAAAATATTGTCTCCGTTAAAGATATTCCCAAATTGGAAGAATGGCCAACATTCTCTGGTGAAGGAGAATATAACCACATTGAGTTCATCAGGACTATTGATATGTTGAGGGAAGACTTTAATATACCTGATGAAATCATAGTGGGTAAATTATGCTTTTTGTTTACCAAGACTGCAAAGAAATGGTATTACAAGATGAGGATAGATCATGGGAAACATGATTGGTCTTGGTGGAAATTTGAAGTGATTACCAAATGGGCCAATAATTCTTGGAGGTTTAAAATGGAGAATGCTTTTGAAAGTGCAACTTTTAAATCAGAGAAAGATAAACCACTTACTTGGTTCTTCAAGCAAGAAGACAGATTATCTGCTTTACACCCAGATATGTCTGACACTATGATTAATATGAAAATATTAAGAAACTGTGGAGGAGAACTGGAACATGCTATCAAAAGCAGATGTGTAGAACCCTGTTCAACAGAGGACTACATTAATGCAATGGAAGATATCATTACCAGAACAAGAATTGGTAAAACTTGGACTAAAATACCTATGGAATCCAAGATGGTCCCAAAGATTCCCAGAGAAGATAAAAGACCAGAAAGACCTGTCTTGAAGTGTCATAAATGTGGAAGCACTTCACATTTAGCAAACACTTGCACCAAAAAGACAAAAGTCAATGAAGTTCAAGTCATTGAAGAAATTCAGTGTAATGAAGAGAAAGAAGAATCTGATCAATATTCTGCAGTCTCTGAGGATACACCAGTGGAGGACTATCCCATTTAAAACATTACAGCTTTCTTTGAAGTCACAGAAGTCCATACCCACTTGCCACAGTACAGTGAGGATTGCTGCAACCTGATCAATATCCAAGATGCCAGAATGTGTAAACCAAAACCTGCTAGAGGAAAAGGTTACACTTCTGGAGAATCCTGTATCAGATCAGTTTTGATGAGTGATATTGAAGCCAAAGTAAATTTGGATACAGGGGCATTTTGCACTTGTGTGGGAAAAGATTATCTCCAAGTTATACTTCCTGAATGGAAAAACCATCTATTACCATTAGAAGGTATGCAATTTAGTAGTGCCAGTAACAATATGTACCCCTTGGGTATATTAGACACTAATCTTGTATTTCCACACCCAACAGGAAGTGTAAGGATGAAAACTGAGATTGTAGTAATGGATAATTGCACATCTCAGCACATCATTCTTGGAAATGATTACTTAAATATTTATGTTATTGAAATCAATAACCACAAAGACAGATATTTCACAATTGGCAATAACAAAAGCCAAACATTTTCTTTTTCCAATATTCCAAAACAAATATCTGTGGTATTTTCTGTTAAGGATACTTATAAAGATGAATTTGTGTCTAATCAACTTGTTTAAGCACAAATTAATCCATCATTATCACCAAAAATGAGGAATGAACTTATTAATGTGTTATACACATACAGTAATGCATTTGCCTCTGATAATGAACCATTAGGTGCTATAAGGGGACATGAAGTTGATATTACTCTTAATATTGACAGACCATATCCTCCAGTACTTAGAAGACCAGCTTATCCAGCCAGTCCCAGAGCTAGAGAAGCCTTGGAAAAACATATCCAAGAGTTAATCCAGCTTGGTGTACTAAGGAAAGTAGGCCATAATGAGGGAGTTGAAGTAACAACACCTGTTATTATTTCCCGGCATAATGATAAGTCAAGAATGGTTGGATATTTCAGAGCATTGAATACCTACACAGTTCCAGATAGGTATTTAATCCCTAGAGTTCATGAAACCTTGACTCAATTGTCTAAAGCCAAGTATATAACATAAATGGATGCATTGAAAGGCTTTCATCAAAAATTTTTGACGCCTAAAGCTAAGAAATTACTTAGAATTATCACTCACTGTGGTATTTATGAGTATCTTAGAATGCCATTTGGCATTAAAAATGCTCCATCCCATTATCAAAGAATGATGAATACCATCTTTCCCACAGAATTGTCTGAAGGATGGCTTATCATTTATATTGATGATATTATCATATGTTCTGATTCTTGGTCCTTACACCTTGAAAGACTTGCAAGAGTACTTCACAAGGTTGCAGAAGTGAACATGAAAATTTCACTTAAGAAATACAATTTTGGTTTTGAGGAACTCAAAGCATTAGGACATATTTTTTCTGGTTTAAGCTTGGGTATTGACAAAAACAAAGTAGCAGCAGTGTTACTTAATCCAACACCCCAGAATAAAAAAGAAATGATGTCTTTTCTTGGGTTTGACAGTTATTATAGGCAACACTTAAAAGACTTTGCAATTCTAGCCAAGTCACTTTATAGAATCTGTGATCAACAGATTGTATTTGAGATGACACAGGAGAGAATCAAAGCTTATGAGAAGATAAGGAGAGCTCTTACAGAAGCACCTTTACTCCTCATGCCTGACTGGAATATTCCTTTTAAATTGTACATTGATGCATGTGGAGATGGATTAGGGGCTGCCCTACATCAAGTCCAAATTATTGATGACAAACCTACAGAAGGACCAGTTTGTTTTATCTCAAAACAAATCAAACCAAGAGGCCAGATATGGTGCAAGCCAAATGGAGTGCTTATTCTTGGTATGGGCACTTTGGAAATTACACTATTATCTTGATGGCAGTGTTTTTGAAGTGATAACTTACTGTAATGCAGTAAAATCACTTCTTAACATGAAAACTCCCAACAGACATATGTTGAGATGGCAAATAGCCATGCAGGAATATAGAGGAAACATGACTATAGTCCACAAAGCAGGAAACATTCACAAGAATGCTGATGGACTTAGCAGATGGGCATTAGCCAGCACTCCTGATAACCCAGCTTATGTACCTTTGGAAGCCAAACCACAGATTCCAATTGAAGGGCTTAACGTAACTGATATTGGGACTTACTTCTTTGAAGAGGTCAGAGAATCTTATAAACAGGACAAGAATTGCCATATCTTGACTTTTTTATTAGATAAAGACTGCAAAGATACATCTTTGGTCAATGCACTAGATGAAGTTTGGAGAAACTCCTATTCTGAGGGAAGATTTCACTTGTTTGATGGGATTATTTACCACAGAACCAAACATTCTTGTGTAATGACATTATGTAGCAGATTGCTTATTAATACCATTCTTCATTAATGCCATGATAGCATCTACTCTGGACACCTGTCAGAAGACAGAACACTTGAAAAAGAAAAGAACTGTGCATGGTGGCCATCTTGTAGAAAAGAAACCATTGAATATTGCCATACCTGTGACAGATGTCAAAAAGCAAACAGGAGTACAGGCAAGGAATTTGGACTTATAATCCATATTCAAGAACCAAAATCCCCTTGGGAAATTGTTCACATGGATTGGGTCACAGCACTTCCTCCAAGTGGTGACAAAAGCTATAATGGTTGTTTAGTCATTGTAGACAGATATAGCAAGACTCCCATATTCTTACCATGTCATAAAGATGACACTTCTATGGATACAGCTCTTCTTCTGTGGAGTAGAGTTATTTCTCATACAGGGTTATTTAAGAATATAATAAGTGACAGAGATCCCAAGTTCACATCTGCACTTTAGACCAATCTTCATAGATTGTTTGGGACTAAGTTATCATTCTCTACAGCATATCACCCTCAAACAGATGGGCTAGCAGAGAGGATGATTCAAACTTTATAAGACATGATCAGAAGATTTTGTGCTTATGGCTTAGAACTCAAAGACTCAGATGGCTTTACCCATGACTGGCGCACTCTGATACCTGCACTAGAATTGTCATACAAGACATCAGTCCATTCTTCCACAGGACAAACTCCTGCCATGTTAGAAAAAGGATGGAATCCAAGACTCCCAGCAGACACACTGAGGAACGACTTGATTGCCATTCATCCTACAGCTTCCAGCTTCAAAATAATGCTTGATAAAGTAAAACATCATGCAAAACAAAGTATTAATAATTCTTTTCATTATGCAAAACAGAAGTGGGACAAGAGTCATAAAGTACCAGACTTCAAAGTAGGGGACTTAGTTCTAGGGTCAACCTTGAATTTTAATAATATCAAAGGCCCAAAGAAACTCAAAGATTCTTATGTAGGACCTTTTGTTATTTTTTCCTTACATGAAGCCAATGAAGTTCAAGTGGACTTTATTGGTGAGTTGGAAAATAAAAACCCCACCTTTCCAGTCAGCTTGATAAAGCCTTATCAACCAGCTGATAAAGAATTGTTTCCTTTAAGGAACCCAATTCCTTTAACTGTTCCACCATTGGACCAGAATGAAGACAAAAGGATAAAGAAATTCATTACAGAAAGGAGACTTAAGGGGAAAAATCAGAGAGAATATCTTGTCAGATATAGAAATCCAGTACATGAAGATAAATGGCTGGCAGAATCAGATATACCTGACTCAGATAAACTCTTGAGAAGATTTAGACATGAAAGAAGGCCACAAGCCTGAATATGTCTATAAATGTGCTTTAAATTACTTGATCTGAGTGATGTAAAGAGGTTGGACAGTGGACATTAACCGCCCTTTGGGGCCTTTTACTCTTTATACCATTGATAAAATTGTAGTACAATTTTTTTTTTGGTGGGAGGGAATGTGAGCCTTGAGGTAGATTTTACATACCCAAATAGTCCACAATTATCTTAAAAAGAAATTTTGAATTATGAATAACTCATAAGTCATGCATATATCCAAAATTCATCATTTTTGATTTCAGAAAAGATGAATAACTTTTTATTGAGTAAGTAAATCCATGGATTTAAGGCCAGATTTGGATTCCACACAAAAGTTCACCTAGGGTAGCTCCATAGAGTGAATAAGCTCATATTAACTCTTTGAGGTGGTAAAATGGAAAATACTTCAATACCACATCATCAATACCACATAAAAGATCCATGAAAATTTTTGTTTTTCTTAATTTCATGCCAAAATAATGGGAATGTGAGAAATCCCATGTTAAATATACACTAAGAATAGTGTTATGCATGTTTTGAGCACTGAATATCATGGTATTATTACATGGACTTTTGGTACACCCATAGTGGATATCTCACTTTCAGCTTAAATTTCTATTTTGATGTAAAAAATAAACAAGGGGGACAAAAGACATCAAAGAGAGCCAGGGTACCCAAATTCTGAGGCCACAGAGGTGTGGACAGCTCCAAAGCTTGGATCCATGGCTGATATTGGCCTAATTGGTAAACTAAAACCTTTTAGGAACTTGGTTACCATGTTACAACTACTGTAAATCTTAAGAAAATAGCAAATAACTTGCTATTTTGACGTGCCAAGGAGGTAAAAAGCTACTTAGACTCCTGTAACCATGTCAATTCTTAATTATTTTCCATGGATAAACCCCAAAAGAGTAATCAAAACCCTTTCTGGACTTGTATCCATTGATTTACCTCATAGCAACCATTTAAACACTGATATTTGCAATTTTACATAGAAATGAGGTAAAAACTTCAAAAGTTCATAAAAATGGAATTCTTGATGAATCTTTCTGAAACTTTAAGGACCAATGCAGAATTGTATTATCTATGGTACAATCAAAAAGAATTACAGTTTCACTAGTAAAATTAACAGTTCTACTTACAGTCCATTTTTGACTATTCTACGTGAAACACTGAATCTTCAAAAATTTACAGTAATTACAACCTTTGATGAAATTGGCAATAACATTGATAAATTTGAGAAATCAATGCTAATTTTGGAATAAAGGAAGATTTGAAGATGTTACTCCTTTTATTCTTAACCATATTGGGGTTGGTGGTCATGTAAAAGCATCAATTAAGTGATTATGATAATTTTACGTGACAACAGATGATGCACTCAATAATCCAAAAGGGTTTATTGTTTTCTCACCCACTGGTTTTTCAGTTTGCTCCATGGCATGCCTCTGTGAGCTGTTGTTGACTTAAAAGAGGCCTCTTCTTGCTGTTTTTTCCACATCATCATCTTATTATCATTTGAATCATTATTATCAACAAGTAAGTATTAGTTATAGCTAATCTTAAGTGTTTTAAATCTTTCAGAATCAATCAGAAAGACATGAAATAGTAGAATCCAACCATATATTGTTGTAATACTTTTATAAATTCATTTTGTCCTTAAAATCCACAATTCTATGTCAAATCTCTCTATCTTATCTTTCAATAAGTTCTTTGGAATATTAGTGAGTGATTTCTTTTTAATTCTTAAAGTTTTTCTCTAAAAATAGTTTTCTTCAAGAATTACAATCATAATTATTCTTGCAAAAGATAATTATATATTAGAATAATTTTATTATTTTAATAAAAGAAGTTTTATTATTAAAATCTTCTTGTAATTGATTCTTGTAGACAATTACTTACTCACTATTAAAATCATTAGTAGTGTTTAACACGTGAAAGAAATAATTCTTTAATTATCTCATTGTGGTTATTATATTTCATAAGAACAGTCATAGTACTGTTGATTAATAGTAATATTATCACCAGTTTCATAGACAAATCTTACAATTCTGGTGCTACCAACTCATTTATTGCAAAGGAGTTTGTTCACAAGTACTCATTGACCTTGTCAGAACTCCCAGGGAAGATTCCTCTTATCATTTTGGACTCCTCTGAGTCCCCGCCTTTATTTGTGACTCACCATACTAAATATATGGTTGAGCTCCCTTCCTTCCCAAGCTTTGAATGGGAATTTTTAGTCATTGATACTCCCCAGAGAGAAGACCTCATAATGGGCTTTGACTTTCTTGATCATTTCAATCCTTCTATTGATCAGAAGCAAGGGCCAATCACCTTTAATTCTGCCAAAAGTACTATTATGATCCTGCTAATTCTTTCAGTAATGACTTTTCTTCTTCCAAATCATGTGCAGCTCTGGTTGGTGATTCTAGAACACCATCAATTCCATCTTCTGTCAATATTCCTTCCCTTAATTCCCATCATCTGGAGATGAAGTCTTCAAAGAGATTCAAGATGTTGGAGAAGATAATTCTGTATCTTCTCTTCATCTCTTTTTTGGGAATATGGACCTTCCGCCTTCATCTTATCATGACTCCATGGAGGAGTTGTGGGATGAAGAGGAAGAGCCAGAAGAAATAGAAACCGTGATGAAGGTTGTTCCTTCTGTTTATCACCAGTACTTGGATGTAATCTCCCAGGTGAAAGCTGAGAGACTTCCTCCTCACCACGCCTGTGATCATCATATTGAGCTGGAGGGGTCTCTACCTCCAGTTGGGGTGATCTACTCTTTATCAAACCAAGAGTCAGATACACTCAGGGCCTACATTTCAGAGAATGTAGAGAAAGGTTTCATCCAGCCAAGCACCTGTCCTCTTTGTCAAAAAGAAGAATGGTGGCTTCCGTTTGTGTGTTGATTACCACAAACTCAATGCTGTTACTAGGAAGAACAAGTATCCTTTTCCTCCTATGAATCAGCTTCTCAATGTCTTTAATGGTTCTTCTATCTTCTCCAAGATTGATTTGCGTGGTGCATATAACCTGATCAGAATCAAGGAGGGTGATGAACATTTGACAGCTTTTAGAACTAAATATGGCAGCTTTGAGTACTTGGTTATGCCTTTTGGGCTCACCAATGCTCCTGCCTCCTTTCAAAATCTTGTCAATGATATATTCCAAGATTTTCTTGATGTTTATGTTGTGGTTTATTTGGATGACATTATGGTATTTTCCAAATATGAGGAAGAACATGTCACTCATGTGTCCACTGTTCTTTCCAGACTCAGAGCCAATACGTTCTTTGCTAAGGCTTCAAAGTGCTTTTTTCATGTTTCTAGTGTGGAATATCTTGGTTATGTTGTTTCTTCTGAAGGCCTCAAGATGGACCAAGAAAAATTCCAGCTGATTCTCAACTGGCCTCCTCCAAGAAACCTCAAGGCTCTTCAATAATTCCTTGGCTTTCCCATTTTCTACCGCCGTTTCAACAAGAATTAATCAAAGAAGATCAGTTCACTCACCAGTTTCCTCAAGAAAGATTCATTTTTCCCCCTCAATGAGGAAGCTCTCAGTCAGTTTCACCAACTCAAAGAGGCTTTCACCACCGCTCCAATCCTTTCCCATTTCAATCCTTCTCTACCCACCATTGTAGAGACCAATTCATTCAATTATTCCTTGGGTGCTGTACTGAGTCAGGTTTCTGACTCAGGAAAGTATCCCATTGCATTTGACAGCCGCAAGCCTATACCAGCTGAGCTCAACTATGAGATTCATGACAAGGACCATTGCCATAGTCTGGGCTCTCAAGCTCTGGAGGGCTTTTCTTCTGTCTTTTTCTTCCACTTTTGAAGTTCTCACCAATCACAGTTCCCTTCCATAATTCATGTCTTCAAAAGTCCTTACTCACCATCAAGCCCGCTGGGCTGAATTCCTTTCTAAATTTCATTTTTCAATCACTGACTGCCCTGGCCGCCTAGCTACTCTTCCGGATGTCTTATCACGTCAGGACAATATTTATCCGGAGAGGGGGGAGGATTTCATCAGAAAGAATCCAATGAGCTTTCAGCAACTAATTAAGCAAGATGAAGTTCAACCCTCAAGATATTTTGCAGTCAAGGTGGAATCTTTCTCAAATTTTATTGAATCAATTCAGAAGAAATTATGGCAAGATCCTCGGTACAGAAGTATCTTTCAAGAATTTGGCGAAGGTAAATCTGTTCAGGATTATTCTCTTGATTCCTCTTACCAACTTCTTCTACTCAAAGATCAAGTGTTGGTCCCAAATGACCCCACAATCCGGCTCAGCATTCTTCAAAAGCATCATGACTCTCCTCTAGCTGGACACCCTGGCCAAGAGAAGACTCTCAAGCTTGTCAAGCGGGATTTCCACTGGTCCGGCATGACTCAATTTATCAAGAATTATGTCTCATCCTGTCAACAGTGTTCAAGAAACAAGAATATTCATTATAAGAAGGTTGGACTCCTCAAACCTCTCCCAATTCCAAATGGTCCTTGGATTTGTCTTTCAATGGATTTCATCACTCAATTGCCATTGTCCAACTCATTTGACTCAATCCTTGTCATAGTGGACAGATTCTCAAAAATTGCAGTTTTCATTCCAACAATGTCTTCAATCACTTAAATAGATTTGGCCCATTTATTCATCAAGAATATCTTTCCAAAGCATGGCCTTCCTTCAAACATTGTTGGTGATAGAGGTCCTCTTTTTGTTTCTTCCTTCTGGACCAATCTTTGACAGCAGCTCAAGATTTCAAGAGATCTTTCAACTGCTTACCATCCAGAAACTGATGGACAGACAGAGAGGGTAAATCAGATACTAGAACAATATCTTTGGATGTATGTCAGTTATCATCAATATGATTCGAGAACCTGGCTCCCTCTGGCTGAATTTGCCTACAATAATTCTGACCACTCTTCAACCAAGCAATCTCCATTTTTCACTATTTATGGAAGAGATCCCCAATTTGATTCAGTTCACATCACTCAAGACAACCCTGCTGGAAAGTTATCAACAAAAATCCAATCTGTACAGCAATATGTCAATAGAGAACTTGAAGCTTTCATAAACCGGTTTAAGAGGTATACAGCTAAAAGTAGAGCGAGTCCACCTGATTTCAATCCTGGTGACATGGTATGGCTTTCCTCCAAGAACATCAAATCAGCTAGACCCACCAAAAGACTGTCTAAAAGATGGTTGGGTCCATTTCCAATCTTGAAGAAATTCAGTACTCATGCTTACCACCTCAATGGAAATCCATCCACCCAGTCTTCCATATTTCCCTCCTTGAACCAGTCAATACATCAACAATCCCAAATCGGCATCATGAGCCTCCTCCTCCAATCATCATTGAAGAAGAAGAGGAATGGGAAGTCCCTCAAAAACTGGATTCAAAGCTCAAGAGAGTAAAATTATGGTATCTGGTGGAATGGAAAGGTTTCAGTCAAGACTCAGAAAGATCCACTTGGGAACCAACTGAAAACCTGAAGAATTGTCCTGAAATCATCAAAGATTTTCATTCTTTATATCCTGACAAGCCAGGACCCTATTCTTCAAAAGCCTGATTCTTTATGGTGCTTGGTGGGGAGAGGAATTACCAAAGGTAAGTCCCACTCCTGGTATGCACCTTTAGGGGTATTCTACTCTTCTTTGTTGTAAGCATCACCTTGGCCACTCTGTGAGCACTTTGCAATTTGGACACAGATCTTTGGCCTAGCTTCAACATCAATTCCAATCTATGGCCATTTACACTTCGGCAAATGGACCATTCCTGTTCTCATTTCCTTTCCAAGACATTATCCATTTAACACATTCCTTTAACAAGATTTTTCTTCATTTATGGCACTGGTGGGAGTGATAACTACCAAAATTAAGTTCCTCTCCTGTTGTGCACTTCCCTTTGGGGCCTACAATCTTTCAAAACATCACCTTAGCCACTCTGTGAGCACCTGGCATCAAACCGTGTTTTACAGGTCCCTGGCCACTTTCAAAATCAACTGTCAAAATCTGTGATGAAGATTGGAATCCTCCTAAAATTTTCTTTCCCTTTTTTGTTCTTCATTTCTTTCTTTATTCTTTATTTTATTTCATTTTCTTTCTTTATATTTCCTTAACATTAGCTTTATTATAACCAATAATGCCAAAATCAATCTGTCAACACTTTCAAAGCCAAATGTCAAGAGAAGACCAAGTCAACCCCATCTCATATGCCATCATCAGTATCAGCTCAAAATTTTCCTTTCAAGAATAAATACCTCTGGAATCCCTACGCCCAATCCGTCTAAACAGCCTCAACAGGCTCTTACCTTATCTTGTACTCAGGAGCTCACCATTCAAGGTAGGGGGTACTGTCACAACCACGACTAATGACCCTCCTTCATGGGTGTTGTGGCAATCCAGCCTGGAACCAGGCTGGGGCCAATTGGACACACCATATCCTTTATGGCCAATTGGCCCCCTTTGGCCATAGCACCTTCCCCTGGCCTTTTATGGCCTCAGGCCATATCCTTCCATCATTGGCCTCCCTGGCCAATTTCCATATCCCCAACCCCCAGTCCTCTATCTTTGCTTTTGGGCCTGGGGGTGTCCCTTTGTCTCCTAGGGTGTTCTGGGCCCCCTATCCATAACCACCACCTTGGGACCACCCCTTTTCATTAGGGGGTCCAGGGCCTAAATGGCCTCTACAGCCTGCGGTCCGTGGGCCAATCAGGCCCCTTTTGGCCTAATCCAATGAGACCAAAGGGGGCAACCCACTAGTCCCCAAGGTAAGGTAGGTCCCAAACCACAATTGGGCCCACCTGAGCCATTTTTGGCCCCAAATCCCATCAAACCCAAAATGGCCAAAAGGACCCTCAGGACCCATTTTGTGAGCCTGTGAGGTATGTATAACATACCCATAAGGCCACAAATAACTTTATACACAGTTAAATTTGTCTTCAATAAGCTTTTTAATTGAATTGAAAATAAAAAATAACAAAAAATAAGTATTAATTTTTTTGGATAAACAAATTTATAAATATTATGTCATCTTTGGATTCTACACCAAAAATAACCTAGGGTACATCCATAAGGTGTTATACCCAAAAACACTTATTTCTTATGTTATTAGAAGATTTAAGAATCTCACAGTAATAATGTCACTTTTTTAACATTTTTTTAAAATTGTTAAATTTAAGCTTAAATAAGCTTAAGTTTAAAGTTACATAAGGTTTATGCAAACTTACCAAAATTTTAGTTAAAATTGAGGTGTGGTGTATATTTACTGAATTGGCTGAGAATTTTCCATACAGAATTTAAATCCTGCGTGAGCTCAATTTAAAGGGGTTTAAGGCCATAGTATGGCTTTAAATAAATAAAAGGGCAAAATCCACGCAAAAAGGTGGGACAAAGGAAAAAGACCAAATAGAGCTGGGGTACCCAAATTTTTGGATCTGCAAGGATTCAATTAAGGTTGTCCACCTGTATTGGAGGATTTTCAACCTTATTTAAACTTTAAGATTAGACTTTGATCCAACATTAAAGTTAAAACTGGTTTTATCCCAAATTAGACAGGAATTTGAAGCTGCCAGAGGGTAAATCCCAATATGCAGGCTTGAATTCAAGGTTTTAAGAACTTTCAAAGCTTAAATAAGCTTAAACCTTTAAGGTTAAAATCATTAAAACCTTATCAAAACTTAAGGTTTAGTGTGTAATGCTATTTTACGTGGAAAAATAGCAATAAATTCAAAAATTCATTCAAAATCCAATTCTTAATGGATTTGCTTGAAAATTTCACACAGCTTACAATTTAATATTATCTACATATAAATCAAATCTTAAGTATCTTTTATAAATAAATTTCCTGGGTAATTAGCCTGGAAATTTACTCTTTTAATTAAAGCTCAAAGAAAATTATAATTTCTTTAAAAATTAATTAAAAATTGAGTTTAAGAGATTTCTGCTTGAAACTCTATTTTGAAGTTTTTCATGTGATTAAATTTAATATAAATAAGTTTATTTATATTAAAAACTTGAAATAATTAGTTTAAATGAGGATTAAAGTTACATGGAGTTAAGAATAACCCTGTTAACTTTAAATTGGAATTAAAATTAAGTTACCTTAAGTTAAGAACTTTATTTTTAAGCATGGTTTTTCAGTTTTGACCTGAGCACGCCCTCTATATCCATTATGAATCAAGAGAGGTGCTCTGAAGACATAAAAAGAGTCTTTTCATCACTGTTTTTGTCCATCATCAATTATCAATCCAATCATATTAGAAATTTAAACAGGTAAAGTTTTATTAAATATAAAATCTTATCATTAAAGTAATTCTTAAGTTACTTTATTATTTATTAATTAAAATTAAAGAATTGAAATCATAGAATTTATATTATTTTTGTAATCACCAATAATATATTTTATTATATGAAATTAAACATCTTAAATATCTTTTAAGATCCACAAATTCCTCTTAAAAACTCTTTAATCTTAATTATTATTATAAAAAGTTGTTTTATCTTTAAAATTATTGATTTTTGGTGTGTTTTTAACTTATAATTATTATTTAATATAATAACTGTTGTTGTTTGACTTGTTGTATTAAATAAATATTATAAGTAAGTTCTCTTTAAAATTCTATATCTTTTTTATCCAGTATTAGTTTTTTTATATAGAATTTTTTATTCTATAAGAATTATTTATGCACAGTGTGTGTTTAATTCTTTTATAAATAATATTTATATTCTTTATAAGTGGTTAATATTCATATTTTCCATGTGTAATTGTCTCATTAAGAGCTTTACACTTCTTATTGTTATAGCTGTCAGTGACTATAACAATAATAGAATAATCATAATTTATTATAATTATTATTATTTATTATTATTATATTTCTATAATAATAATTAAATTTATTTCTTTTATAATTATTTTTAATAATTATATTTAAATTTGTGGTTATAATATTTTGTTATATTATATATTTCTACTGAGGACAGTCATAGTACTCTTGATTTTTGCTACTATTATCAAGAGTTTCATAGACAAACCTTACACATTTTGGGCCAAGGATCACCATGGACCACTTTTCAGCCCATGGCCTCTGGTAGCCACCAGATCAGCTCAGCAAATCTTCCCCTAAACTCAAGGGTGATTTTCTCATTCCTCCATGCATCCCATACTCAAGGTTGCAGGAGTGGTGCATATATGGTATTATATACCATTATGCACGCTTTTTGCTCAGCAATTCAATGGTGATGTTTTCAGGACCAAATTCAATTATTCCAAATCAAGGTCCCAAAATCCAACACCCATTTTGAAGGAGGACTCTTCAGCCCATCAGTCTGGCAATCCATGGCTGCTATCAGGAGACTATTCAAGGACCTCAACCACCTGGCCCTGCAGGAGTTGGGTTGGAAATTATTTCAGGATTATTCCAAGGGCCATTCTCAGAGGTTATTCATCATTCAATCAGCTGTCAAGGCAGAAAGTACTTCAATACTCCTTGGAAAACTCAATTGGTCCATACAGGCAGCCAACTATTATACCTGTATGTCCCTGGCCCAATTTGGCCAATTCATATTCTACTGTGGGAATTCAATCACACAGTTCAATTCTCAACATGGCCAGAGCTGTATTGACTCAATTCAGACAATACAGATGGTGACTCACCTTCCAGGATCAGCCCCTCAGCTTTTCACATATACTGGCCACCTTCCATCACCTGGGGACTTTCTCCCCATTTAATTGATATATTGGATTTATTTTTATTCTTAATATATTTACCTTATTGGAGTAAATACTGAGAATCTTAAGTCAGTCATTTGCACCTTTTCGTCTTTGCCTGTCAGTGGATATTGGTGGTAACATCCTTTACTAATTCCATTTCCTTTTCTAGCAGGCTGAAACAGTGAATTGGGGATTCACTTGGTTGGCTTTCTTATTTCTCTGGCCATTGGCTTCACTTACTATTTCTTATCCTTGACATACTTGTCCTTACTATTATTCTTATCCTTCTTAAAGAAATTTATTCTGCTTTATCTCTTTTATCCTTTTGGAGCTTTCCAAGTGAGTTCCCAATTCCTGAGTGCCAGGCCACTCTTTATTTCTGTCCAAGAGCCCCTGTTACACTGAATTTTCTAAAGATTTTCTATACAGAATTTAAATCCTGCATGGGCTCAATTTAAAAGGGTTCAAGCACATACTATGGCTTCAAATAAATAAAAGGCAAAAATCCATCCAAAAAGGTGGGGCAAAGGAAAAAGACAAAACAGAACTGGGGTACCCAACTTTTTGAATCTGCAAGGATTCAATTAAATTTGTCCACATGTATCGGAGGATTCTCAACCTTTTTTAAACTTTAAGATTAGCCTTTCATCCAATCTTAAAGTTTAAACTGGTTTTATCACCAATTGAACAGGAATTTTCATGCTTCCAAAGGGTAAATCCCAATATGCAAGCTTGAAATTGAGGTTTTAAGAAATGTCAAAGATTTATTAAGCTTAAAACCTTATCAAAAGTTAAGGTTTGGTGTGTATTGCTTCTTTGTGTGAAAAAAATCAATAACTTCAAAAATCCACTAAAAATTCATCTCTTAATGTATTTTCTTGAAGAATTTACACAGCTTATAAATCAATGTTAGCTGTGTATACATTAAATTTGAAATATCTTTATAAATAGGTGTTTTTGCTAATTAGCCTGGAAATTTACTCTTTTAAACATACCTAAGGAAAATTAAGAGTTCTTTAAAAATTCATTTAAAATTGAGTTTAAGGGGTTATTTCTTGAAGCTCTATATTTAAGTTGTTCATGTGATGAACCTTAATTTCAATAAACTTATTTTATATTAAAGCCTAAATTAACTAATTCAAAGGAAGATTAAAACTACTTGGAGTTAAGAATAAAATTGGTAACTTTAAAATGGAATTAAAGATAAGTTACCTTAAGTTAAGAACCTTTTTTTAATCAAGGTTTCTCATTTTTGACCTAAGCATTCCCTGTTTATCCATTATTAATCACAAGAGCTGCTATGCAGGCATAAAAGGAGCCTACACATCACTTTTTGTGTTCATATTCATTAATCATTCCAATCATATTAGACATTTAAACAGGTAAAGTTTTACTTAATATAAAATCTTATTATTAAAGTGATTATTAAGTTATTTTATTCTTCATCAATTTTCAAATTAAAGAATTGAAATAATAAAATTAAGATTATTATTTTAATCACTAATGAAGCACTTTATTATATAAAATGATTGTCTTAAATATCTTTTAAAATCCACAAATTCCTCTTAGAAACTCTTTAATCATGTTTTTTATCTTAAATTGTTGTTTCATCTTTTAAAATATGGACGTTTGGTGTGTTTTTAACTTATAATCATTATTTAATATAATAAATGTTGTTGTTTGACTTGTTGTATTAAATAAATATCATAAGAAAGTTTTCTTTAAAGTTCTATATTTTTTATCTATTATCATTTTTTGATATTGAATTTTCTATAAAAATTATCCCTGCACAGTGTGTGTGATAATTTCTTTCATAAATAATATTCATATTATTTAAAAGTGAATAAATATCATTCTTTTCCATGTGTAATTGTCTCATTAAGAGCTTTACACTTTGTATTCTTACAATTTCCAGTGACTATAACAACTATAGAATAATTAAACTGCATTATAATTATTAAGATTTTTTATCATTAAATTATTTAATAATAATCAAATTTCTTTTTTTATAATAATTATTATTAATAATTATATAAGTTTGTGGTTATAATATTTAATTATCTTATATTTTCTACTGTGGAAAGTCATAGTACTCTTGATATTTTCTACTATTATCAAACGTTTCATAGACAAACCTTACATCTTTCCCCTCGATTTCTTTTTCATTTTGTGATCTTTTACTTTTCTCATTAATTTGAGAATTTTTGAAAAAATAAATGAAAATATTCCAACCACAATTTTTGAATGATTTTAAAAATTTCAAAAAGATTAAAAAATGATTATGATCATTTTTTGTAACTTGTTATATTTCTCCCTTGAACCACCCCAAAAGTAAACTCAAGCATCTTTTTTCACTGCAATCATTGTAGATTTCTCACCACATTCACTATATTCTCATTCTGTTGTGTTTTTCTCAAAGACTATGCTCTTAAATTGATTAATTGAATTTCTTTTCTCCTTTTATTCTGATAGAAATTTGTCTTTTAGGCTCAATTAATTATGATAAAGTCTCTCCGGATGAATTATATTTGGTAAAAAAATCAATATTTCTGATATTATTGTTTTATACAAATATAACTAAAGAAAAAAATCTCTGTGTGTTTTTCTTTGCAAAACCTTAAAATCACTATTATTTCCTAACTTGATCTTATACCAATGTTTTAGTACAGGAAAGGTACTTTGTCTTGAACCAAAATTGCATATCCACACTTTACCAAGATATCTCTGATACGTTTGATTGAATTGAAGCTTGGTCTCTCTTCTATTTCTTTGATTTCTTTGATAGAAATATCAAATTCCAAAAAATTGAACATGTGAATTATATCTTCATATCATTCAAAAAGAAAGTTTTGGAATCCATACACCCAATTTTCCACTTAGTTGACCAAAGCTAAAATTCTTTTAAAGAAATTACTTTGTTGAATTAAATGAGGAGGTAACTGGAGGGGGAAATCAAAGGTAACTAGCTCTGAGTTTCTAACAAATCCTTAAGCCAAGGGTGAAGAGGTGTACTGCCTTCCCCTTCTAAAACACTGAAGAAATTCTCTTGAATGTCACAAATAAAATAAAGTTGAGTAAGTGTATTTCAAAATAAAAAAACTTAATTCAGAAGTATCTATCAGACATATCAAATCCTAATGACTACAAATATTTGAGAAAAAAGGCAAATTTTTGATAATTGAACTAATTTTGAGGAGGGTACTGAGTGTTTTCCCATATATTTAAGGGGCTGGAAATAATTGGCTAATAAGGAGATATAAAATAAAAGGGGTGTTATTCTGATGATAATTCTTCTCAACATTTTTATATTTTGATTAAAAGGTATTCTGGTGAAACGTTTTGATAGAGTTGAGCTCAATGAGGATAGGATATAATAGAAAGTATAATGGTACCAAAACTATTATTTTTAATAAAAAGGGTTTTTAAAGACTATAAACCCTTTTCTTCAAAACAAATACTAACTTACCACTGATATTAAATACTGAAGAGTAATAATTCACTAAGATTTTGGACTACCTTTTATGAAAGTTATGGAGCTAATTACACATCATTGGCAAATATTTTGATGGGGAAATTTATCAATTTGGGGGATGAAGAATACCTTTTTATATATTTTGGGGAACCCCAGGGCCTTCCATGTGTCCTCTATGGAGGCTGCCATTTTCACTCTATTTCCTCTTGATTTCATCATTTTACTCCTTCTTTTATGAGGATTATTGTTTCCTTTCCCAGTTTATTGGAGATTTAGTGATGATTTCCCTTTTTTAAAGCCTCCATTTTTTGAATTATTTCCGTGTGTTTTACTTTCACATGTCAGATTTTAGGCTTGGTAGAAGGGGCTTTGTAGTTTATGCAGGTATCATGGCTGTGTTTCTTCTTCCATTATTTAAGTGAGATAACTTTATGCTTTATTTCACTGATGGATTTCCTGGTATGCATGAGACGGTGTGATTTTCTCAGTTTTAACATGTTTTGCATAGCTATTTTATTAATAGTTTCTCATAATTTTGTGAGGCTGTGTAAATCATGTGGGTGAGATTTGAAGGGGGTTATGTGATTTCATCTTTCTTGCATAAAGTTATAAATGATATGAAAAATTGATTCTAATTGATCATGTTCCAGATAAAGTGATGCATTGAATTGCATTGCATAAGTCTTTTGTGGCTGAATTCTATTGGATTATTTGTCTATTTCAAAATTCTTAGTGATTCTGATGTAGATATATAATAGAAATTTAGTTTTTATGCTCTGAATATTACTTTAATGAGCTCTATTGGATCAAATATTGGAAGCATGTGACCTCCCTGTGTCTGAATGTGGGTTCCCTGTGTAAGCTATGCAGATTTTACATGGTTTCTTCATGAATCCAGTAGTAATAGGAATGGTACAAAGACTGCTGGCTTTATTTATCTCATCAATTGGTATTTTCTTTTTAACTAGTTTTCTTTATGTAACTTCATTTTCAAATATTCATACTGAACCCAAATTCTTTTTTGTAACACAAGAACTTCTCTTTGTGTCTATAACATGGAAGTATGAATGAAGTGTAATTTTTGATTCAAAAAGTGGAACTTAAGTCTTCCTTTGAGTGAGACTCCTTCCTAATGTGAAGTAATATGAACTTGAGCCTGTTGAAAAAATGGTATAAAACACCACATTACAAAATATGTTTCTAATAATTGAAAGTAATGTATTTATTTATTGTAAAGCTAGTTTAAGAAATTCTAAAAGGACTAAGATCCTTTTTGTATATAAGCTGTTAAGTTTATCAATAGGCTCATTATTTGGATTTTAATTGGAAAATTCCAGCTTCTCCATCAATATTTATATGCTTTTAAAATTAGAAGAGTTCCTAAATCTATCATCCCAGTGTGTTCTATTCCTAATAATTCATATTATTCAATACTCAATATCAGCCTAATTTAACCACACTGATTGGAAATATCAGTTATATAATAAACAAAAGGTGAAATAATTCAAAATCCACCGGAAACTTCTTGAGAGAATTTATTAAATTAAAATAAAATCTCAGGAGAAACAAGATATTTATGATAGAACTAGTGTCAGCCTGTGACTCAAAACCAGAGAAAAAGCATGACATCAACATATCATAAATCAATGGTAGAGCAAAATTTCCATTAAAAGTGACCTGATACATAATATCACACATTGGAATTTGGAAGAAAGAGTAAAACCACCTCATTCCAAATATGAAACTCCCTTAACCATAAGAAAAGAAAGAACTGAGCATAATCCTTATGTCTCACCTATAAGTTAAAATCTAGGGAAGGAAAACAAAGCAATAAAATGGGTTTTAGAACTGAAGATTCCAATTAGGATAATCTGGGCCAGAATCAAAATTACAAAATTTGGAGCCAATCATAGGCCAAAAAATTGTAAATAAAATATTCACCTCTAATCTAACTTTTACAGTTTTAGTGTGATATACCCAAGGTGTGGTCTTGCTAGAAGTATAAAGATCTGAGATTCCTAATTTTACACTCCATAACTCTGCATCACCTCTATAACAAAAGCTATTAAGGATAATAACTCAATACAGGACTCTTCTAAGTCCTGAATTCCAATAATAAAATTTGAAACCTGTATAGCTTTTCCATACTTTTAAGAATACCAAATGCGCATAAATTGTGTACACATAAACAAGGGATACAAAATGACCCACTTTTGAGCTCTCACTCTTAAAGATTACAATAATGTGGGATAGTCTCCCATACCTTTGAATATGAGGTGTCAAAACAAAGAAAAGTGTGTTTAGAATTCAATAACTCATAGTATGACTAATATGGCATCCACAGACATGTTCTGTAGAGATTTCTACATGTCTGGCCTCTTAGGACCCCAGGAGAAAGTTTTCACCCTGTAGTGGTAAAAGCTACCATATTTGTCTTCAAAGCCTCATATGAGCCTAATTCAGGCTATACAGGGATGTATAAGTCACAAGCCCGCCCTGTGAAGTAAAAATATTCACTCCTTCTATGTACCAGGGTGAAAATTCCCCCTCCACACCTTTTCCAGGATAAGAAGGGCTGTTCCTCTGCAGCAAAGAGGGATCCCCATCCTTCTCTTACATTCCTATTTAATAGAATGTTTTCCAAAAAGCTATACTCTTGCAGAATAATCAGGTATAAATCTAGTCTTCATAATTGTAGTCATTTTTATAGCTAGTCAATTGGAAATCACTTCACCCAGGGCTTTCACAAGCACTCACCACCACTATTTTTAGCAAATCCCTTTATTTTAAAACTTAATTCTTATTAAAACAGTCTGTCTACATTTCACACTCAGAACTATAGTCTTTTACATACTATATTATAGAGTCATCCTGACAACTAGATAATTTCTTAAAAAAGGTATTTCATATTTTAGTGAATACAATTGTATTGATATCTACTATTCTGCCTTTTCAAATGAATAAATATTACTAAAATGTTCCATCAATAAATTTTATTCCTCTAACTACTAATTCTATACTTATTATAGTCCATTCAAGTCAAATAATCTCAATTAAAGATAATTAAAACCTGCAATTAAGCCATAAAATGGGAATAGGAAACAAAAGTATTATTTTATTTCTCATAAGAAAGAAAGAAAATACTTCCAATTTGTGATTAAGCTTCATAGAATTAGTTAATCATTTATTCTAAACTTATTCTAAAAAATACTAAAGATAAATTCTCGATACATGTTAACTCAAAAAAACCTAATCATTATTGGAATTGAAAACTGAGCTATATGATTTACTTAAGAATTTGAAGAAAGAATATAGTAATGATTGAATTTGTGTTTCATACTTTTCTGTGAGAGCTCTTTTTAAGAGAAAGAAATTATTTATATTCAAAACTTGAATTTGGTTATATTAATATTCAATAATTTTTTAAAAATACAAATTATGAATCTCCATAAATATTTAATATTATCAAAATATCCAGGGGCTAAAAACTCATGATTTTCAAGATTGAGAAAATAAGTTTCTTTAGCTCAAAAGTTGAGGGAAGAAAGTCTATTAATCTACTCCTAAATCTGGTAGTTTTGAAGCCTTCTAAAGTTATTATTCCATATTTTGGACTCTTTTGAAATGTGAAAGCAATATAATATATGAAATAGTAATTCTACTAGCCTTGGATCAGTTCATAATCTGGATCCATGTGGATATTACCGTAAAAATGAAGCCTTATTAATGTCTTCTAATAACTAATTGTATGATATAGCACATATAATTGGGTAAGCTCAACAAAAATCAAGAAATAAGCCTTTTACCTATCTTTTATTATGAAATGTTTGCCTTTTGGTATGAAAAATAACTCTATTTATTAATAATAATTATCATAAATATCTTCCAAAACCTCTATTGCTATGATAAACTGGATTATCTAAAAATAATATTCCTTAAAATCATACCGAGATATAATTTTCTTGAATTTGTCAACTAAATTGGAAATTATTTCTTAAGAGTTTTTTCTGTGAAATCCTGAATCTGTCTTTGGACACAAAATTCTTAAGCCCATTTTGGGGGAAAGATTTTTACTTTATCTCATGAGATCATGATAGCTCTTTGGTATATATAGATCTGAATATCCTTATTTTAAAAGCAATCTTTTAGAGAGATTTATGGATAATTTTGGTTTTAATTAATCTCCAGAGCTTGATTCATGATTGATTTTATTGATACTTTGAGTCAGATAATGAAAATGTGTAGAGGGTCTCTACCTTGGATATCATAAAAGGGGGATTAATAAAGATATTTTGGCTCCAAGTCCAACGCTTATGGATATTACTAATGCTCATAGTATTGATCTGGGTTGATCACCAATTTTCAAGCTATTCTTAGGGATATTATGCTATTTTTCATTTTTCAGTAGCAATAAGCTTTCTCATTATGGATTAACCTAAATTAAAGTGTATTAATAATAGAATCAATTTATCTAAGCCATATTTATTAGAGAATCTATAACCTTCATTCCTGAGGGCTATAAAAACTGGGGTACCTTGGCCATTTTTACTACTTTGCCTCTCTTTGGCTTTTTACATACCAAGAGTGAAAATTTTCCCAAGAAATATATTTTCTTTGAATATTAAGGATGATATAGCCTATTATTAAGGTCCTCATTCATATCATAAACTCACAAAAACTGTTATATAGACATGGAGTTTTCATGGTTCCATGATTTTTAAATTAAATAAAGGTTTTCCATCTTTCAAACACAGATAAGATGAAATTATGGATTATAGAGCTGAACTTTATGGTATTGCAGTAGCTTTAACACAAACATTTGAAATTATATTCAAAAATCATAAGTTGTTTTTTGATTTCTTTATCCTATGGATGGACCTTATGTCAGATTTAGTATGAAATCACAATCTGTACTAAAATGCATATGCTCACCTAAGTAATAACAATTTATAGCTTTGAGAGAAAATCAAATTTGAGTATTCATAAGAATCATTCATAGCTTATATTAAAGAATTATCAATTCCTTTGTGGAATCTTTGGTATAAAAGATATACGTCATGACTCAAAATGATGAATGGAACCTTAGACTCTAAAATTTCAGAAAAAATTCCAAATTTTTAAGCTATTCCATGTTTCTTAATTGAGATTTATATCTCTTAATATTTTTCACATAAAAAAAATCCCTTTTAATTGAGTATAATTATTTTTCAATCAATAAATTTTGGAATTTTAATTCTTTAAGGGTCAGTGACCTGATACTTCAAATATTGAAATCAGGAATAAACTTCAAATTTTTTATTTCTGAGTAAGAAAAAATAATTCAATAACTCGGTTATTTCATTTAGTTTTATAAAATATCAGAAAAGATCATTGGCAGTGAAAAACATGTAATGAAGCTTATCGACTGAGCTTCCAAAATAGTTTTGTTTAAAAAGAAGTAATTTGATATTTAGACATACATAATAAAAAAAGCGCAAATACCATTGAATAATAATATTAATCTGTGACAGAAACAAATCAAATTTCTGTATAATAATCTATCAAACGTTCATTATGAATTTTGAATTATCTCATAGATGGAGATAGTGTATGAAAGCTTTATATAATCTACCTATAAAGAAATGGTCTTTGTTTGGAGAAATTAAAGGACTGGAATGGTGACTAATTAATTTTAATAAATTGGTGTGGTGAAATTATACAGTTAATTGATACAAATTTTCAAAAAAAGTATTATAATTGTGATTAAATTAGTTAGTTATTATGAGTAGCACCTTGGTGATTATTCGACCCAGAATAGATCGTCCATAACATCAAGGATCAAATTTGGATATTTTTTACATTTGCTTAAAGCTTTAATATTGATGGATAGTCAAACAGATATTATTGGTGGGGGTAATATAAGGTAATCTGTGAGTTCCTAAGGGACTTAAAAAAATAAACATACTTATATTTGTATGAAAGGGACATTACTTAGGGTTGGTGTTGTCATTTTTCTGAAACTATGAAAGGTGAAGGAGGGATTTATGGATAGAATTTCAGTACTTAATGATATTAATATGTTGATATTACTTATTTCAGGAATTGTTTGTTCATACTTTCATATCTCGAAGCTTTTCTATAGGTACTGTAGGAATTAAATATTGGAAAATATCAATGTGTTAGAGGTGTTAATTTCTTAATAAAAAATGGAATTACATCTTCATAAGTTGAAAAAATTTCCCAAAGTTGATCATTTGAAGTAGCTACCCTCAGACGTTTTAACTTGAAACCTTCTTTGGCTCGGGACTTTGATAAGGGATGGTAACTCCGGGGATATTACTATAGTAATAATTTAACCAAAAATATCTTGAGGGTTGATCTTATGGTGGAATAAATGTAGAATTGAATGGATTTAAATATTCAGGAATCACATATATGATGACTTATTAGAGTTCCGTGTCCTCAAAATATTCATCTATAATGATATCCTAGAAAAATTATAAGATTATTGCATCTTGGAAATGGGGTTTTCATGAATAATCATATGAAACAGGAGCTATTTGTGCTTTCTCCCAGGGTATCAAATGAAATACCATGTATTTATTCTCTTTAAATATGCAATAATATATTCAAAGAAAGCTCCAAATAATTTATTTCATTTATCTTAAATTCCTTTTGGACTTATGGGACCAGATCCCATATCAAATTGGGTTATTAATGAGATGTTTGAGCCTAATTAAACCTTGGATCTGGCTTATTGATTAGACTGAATTTTCATTCCAATTTCCACAGTCATTCCCAATAAATTTACGAACATTTCTGATAGTATTCAATTTAGGCCAAGTTCATATAGTTATCAAAATATTTAATGGCTTTCTTGTTTAGTTGGAAATATTTGAAGAAACTAATATTTAACTAAACAAAGATTATTTGGTCATAGAAGCAAAATATTGAATTATTAATTAATCTTTTGCGTTGAAATCAACATGATGAAAAAGAAACAGCTTCTAAATAATTTTCTCAAAGCCACTCAATAGGCTTAGTTTAGCTCTAAATACTTCTGAATTTCCAAATATTTTTGAAAGAAGTTATAAAAGGTAGCCAAGAGTTTTATTTATGATGTTGACTCCAAGGATTGTAGGTGTGAATATTCAAACATTTTTCCAAATGAGAAATTTCTATTAAAAATTCCCCCATCTTTTAAGCATATTTTACTTTTTAATTTATATTTATTGATTAAAATCAAATTCTATATAAGTTATGCTTTTAGACTATATTTAGCATACTCCTAAATATCTTCTCCACAATTAGATCTTCCGATATGCATTGTATATAAAAACACAGAGACTTTAAATTTTCCATAATTTCACAAAATGAATTTCAATGATTAATTTTTTCTTTCAGCTATAAAGCCTTTTCATCAATAGTTACACCTCAAAAACGATCCCAGATATAACATGCAGTAAGAAATAAAATAATAAATCAAACATTTTCCAATATCTTTAAAAACTCGTCAAGATATGAATTTCTGATTTTTTCTTTCCTAGATCAAGCCATGGCTAAAAATTTGGATTTTGGATTTTTTTCTGCAGAAAGAAACACAAAATCAAGGAGGTAAGAAAAACTCTATTCTAATTTAAACTCTTTAAAACTTAAAATATTATATAAAGCTTTTTTTAAAAAGAAATCATGTTGATTTAGTGAAAAAATGAAAGAGTATGCTCTGCATTAAAAAATAGGATGAATAGCTATATAGAGACATCTCTGAATAATCAAGTCAAAATCTTGAATTTGGCATAAGAAAATATAATTCAATATTGGATAGATGATTATCTTTCAATCTAAATAATGTTTTTAAAAAGGAAATATAGAGCCTTAGGTCAATAGAAATTTCAAGGGAGGTAGAATAAAATTTTGAAGATTAAGGGGAATATTTATTCAATTTTTTCAATCAATATTCTAGGAATATTTATTTAGAGCCGAAATATATTAATTTCCAGAAATGTTTCCTTTCTTTTAATGAATTTTAATCAAGTTTTGAGTTTATTCTGAAAACTGACTTTTAAAATGGATTTGAAATTTATTTCATGTGAATTATTGGGAAGAATATTAATTCAAAGTTTTTCTATGGCAATAATAAGAATTCTTTGCTAAATGAGAAGATTAATTATTAAAACTATAAAAATCAAAAATCCAATTGAAATAGATACTCCAAGTGCCATGAGCTTGAAATTAACAAGTCAACCCAGGAAAATTTTCTTATATCTATCAATTCCATCTTCCAATGGTGAATTTTTGGAACTAGAATTTAATAACGCTTTCTTGAAATAATATCATATTCTAATACAAAATTATTTGCAAATTTACACAAATGAAAAATACTATATGTACGAAATTCTCTTACAAACCTTTAATTTCCACTCAAAAAATTAAGAAATCTTTATAATTTCTTCAATTATCAAGCATATTTTGGCAGACTTTTCAAGAGCTTTGTGAAAATGATGATTAGTATTAAGCCGCCAGCTTTTAACACTTGATAATGGGAACTAAAAATATTATATTCTTAATTTTAACCAACTCAAATATCCCCCTAAAATTATTGAGCATATCTGTAAGATGTGTCTACAAAAAATTAACTTAGGATTACTGATATTATGGTTATCTTTCCATGAATTTTCTCAAAATTAAATTGAATATAAATTTTTTGTAAGGTATGGAAAATTTAAATAACTCTAAGAATATTCATTTATTAAAATTTTGATGTAAGAATATAATTATAATAAATATACGATACATTTATCATTATAAAATATAATTATCAGAAAAATACACTTGAATAATTACTTCTAAAAGTGGATATTAATATTTTAAAATATTGATTATAGTTTCATTATTAGTATTTTATATCACAATATCCATTTAAAAAATACTATAATATTATTATCAATAATGGTATAAAAATACTATATATATTTTAAAATCTTGATATAAAAATCGAAGGGAAATTTATCATAATCAATTATGAGTTACTAAAATATAATTTTCAATAATCATCCTTATTTCAAAACAGGAGAAAACGATAATGAATTAAAATTATTCAATTAAATTATAATTTCAATTACTATTTTTATATGTGAGGAGGATTTATAGGGATAAATAACTATCTTGAAAAATTTTATAATATCGATTATGTGTATAGGGATTAAAAACAAGCTTTCAATTGATTCTTATAGATAACTCATATATTTTATTGAGATAAAAGTGACAGAATAGGATTTTTGAAGAAACCTAATGACAAAATAGTTAATTCTGGGAAACTAATGAGAAGAGGGATGTATTTTGTCTTAAAAGAGCTTATTCCCAGTGACTATACTAGTTAAACTCTCAATGAAAAGAGTTATCCTTCTGAAATTTATCAGCTTTTACTGATTAAATAGTATTTGACCATGATTAAATTATATTTCCAATTTGAATCATTTTAAGCAAAACTGACTTAAAATGATAACCTCCTGGAAATGAAACCTCTTTATCATTGATTGGGTCTAATTTAGCAATCCTTATCACATAAGAATAATTTAACATTTAATAGTCATAATATGAAAATTTTTTATCACTTATACCTCCGTAAATTCATTAAAATAATGTATGTATTTTGATTCAAAATTATTCATGTTGTTTTGATCCAAATTAATATCTGAAAGATATTTCTGATAGCTAAATATTTAGTTAGTCAATTTCTAATATAACTAAATTATTTCATAGAAAATTCCTTCTTAATAAAGTTTTTCGTGAGATATCTCTTTTCTACATCATCCCAAACATAAAAGATTTCAAAATTACTTAACAATAGCCAATAGAAAAATGATATGAAATAAATCTAGATGATTATAGGTCTTCAAGAGAATAATAACAGATCTACTTAACATTATATTTTATTTTCTAAATAATCCACTTATGAGATATATTTTGATTGATCAGGCATAGGTAGAATCTCATGATATGATGAATAAAAGTTCAGATACAAATTTATGAAGGTAATTTTTACTATCACAAAGTTTGAATTAAGTTCTTAATATAAATTTATATCAGGAATATTTTTTATATTGTATTTAGTTTTACTTCTAGGCTTCAGGATAATCAATGAAAAAAATTTATATCTTCTTGGATACTGAAGGTACAAAAATTTGAAAAAATGAGAATGGCTTTTGAAGCCTTTAAGGATTCTGAGAGGGATTATTTTCATTCTTTTTCTAATGGTATTTAGTACAAAATACGTTTTATAACATTTCAAATAATTCAATATCACCAAAATCATAATTTTTATTTATCTACGGGTATCAATGTGTTTTTTACAATAGAATTATTATATGTGATTATTAATGAAAGTAATAAATCATCTTAATAAATTGATTTTATCTTAGCTAGAACTATCATTATTATAGCTGGATTAAGATATTATTTTAATTTTTTTCATATATTAAAAGTATTCGAGTAATAATTGTTATTTTGGTATACCATTATACGGCAAAGTCTCACAATCTCCATACTAGGACATAAAGTATGAAAAAATGAAGGCAATTTTATTAAAAGTAAAAATTGATAGGAAGTAGCAAAGAAACTATCAGTTTTCATATTTTTGAGATCGAATCACACTTTTCAAGTACCTCATTATGCATATAAATTTCATCCCATTTAGAACTAAAAAACTTCAAGGTATTTGTGAATTAATTAATGTTAATTATTGAAGATAATTTGAAATGATTTTGTATTTGTTGATGGGTTTTCAAGCTGCATAGATGAGTCTCAAGGTCAAATTGATAACTTCTTTTTAATGAGTATGTCATTTTATCAATTAATTCTTTAATCCTCAAGCTCTTTTGAGCCATACTTTTCTGAATAATTTGAATATTCTAATTTTGAAGGTTATTCTGATATTTAAAATAATCCTGCAATTTACAATTCAATATATATTGGCTCACTCAGAATAAGCTTTTGAAGGACATATCTTGAGAAATAAGTTCTAATAATGAATAACTCTAAGCTTTATATTAAAAATCTTCAAATTAATAAATGTAGCTCTGTTCATAATTAGTAACTTGTTGACTCACCTAAAAATTTAAATGAAATTTGTTCATTTGAAGACATAATAACAAACACCATGATCAAAATGGCTACACCTGATAGCAGGTGTTGTATTTGGAAATCAGCTTGGACCCATCCTAGAATGAGCTGGGACCCTTCCTGTGAACTAGGTTAGACTCAGGATTTAAATTTTTGTTAGTATTCCAAGTTCTTCAAGGCCACTGGAATATTTTAGAATTTCCAATATTTTCTTACTTTTTTTAACTGCATGGAGTAAGTATATAATAAATAATACATGAAAAGCATTTATATTTATACTTTGATCTTCAAATTGATATACTTCAAGATAAATATTTTGTCTCAATATTTATTTTCCATTTGAACAATTCTGGTTTTTTTTGAAGGCCAAAAAGAATTAAAACCCACTCTCAAAAATGAGAAAAGCCTTCATCTGTCTTTATTTATGACTTATTATTACTTTTGGTAAATATTAATTATTATTTCTCATTCAAAAACTGGCTTAAAAACATCAAAATAAGATTTTTTAAACCAAAGCCTCTTATGAAGAGACTGTACTAATGACAGTTTTTGTTTCTGATATTTTTAGAGTTTTTAAGTCTCAGAATGTCAGCCTGTGACTCAAAACCAGAGCACAAGCATGACAGCCAAAATACCATAAACCAATGGTATAGCCAAAATACCACCAAAACATGGAACTGAGCCAAATTAGCTCAAAAGGTATCAGAAGAAAGAGGAAACTTACCTCTTTCTGAAAATATAAGTCCCATCACCATAGGACAAGAAACAACAAAGTTATTCCTGCTCAAAGTTATTGCTGAGCATAAACCTTAATTTTCACCTCTCATCTAAAATCTAGAAGGAGAGGCTTAACCCCATCAAATGGGTATTCAAAATGAAGCTCTAAGCCAGGGCTATCCAATGGTACCAGCTAAACTGAGCTAGCACCAGTATTACTTGAGTTATGGTCAAATTCAGACCAAATAAGGGTGAACAAAACATTCACCTCTCATCTAACTTTTACAGTTTTAGTGTGAGATACCTAAAGTGGGGTCTTTTTGGAAAGAGCACAATCAGGGCTATCTGATGGTGCCATCCATTTCCTCATAACTTAACTACAACAGAAGTTATTGGCCAAACAAGCTTAATACAGCTTTTGACCAGACCACGCCAATGTACAAAAATACTTGTACATGGGATAACTTTGTCATATTTAATGATAACCATGTCAAGTTGGGTACCATTGTGTAGAGCCCATACAGGGCTATTCAATGAACCAACTTTGAGCTTGATATCTCAAACACTGACAGAGGTATGACCATTTTAAGGTCAAAATCCCACCTGCTGTCAGATACAGCCTTACCATGGGATAATATCCCATAACCATGAATATGAGGTGTCAAATAGACAAAGAAGCATGTTTTTACTTCAATACCTCATATGTCAGTCAATACTGGGGTCCCATACAGTTTCTGTACAGCATTCTACGCGTCATACACGTCAGAATCAGGCTGTGAGGTCCCCAGATGAAAATTTTCACCCTGTATTGGTGAAAACTGCCCAGATGTGGTTTCAAAACCACATCTGAGCCCAATACAGGGTATACAGGCTGTTTTCAAACCACAAGCCTGTCCAGGAGAGTGAAGAATCTTCACTTCCTCTACGTGGAAAGGTATAGCAGCCTTTCCACCTCAATTTCAGGATAAAAGGAGGGCTTTTCACAGCCAAAAACCTTTCCTCATCCTGCTCTTGAATAACCTACGTAGTAAACTGTCAAAAACAGTTTTACTCTTGGTTAAATAATCAGGTATACTCTTAATTTAAAGTATTGTAGTCTTTATTATTGTAATCCAACAGGTAAAGCTGCACCCAGGGCTTTCAACAGCGCTCACCACCACTATATCTCTATAGTAAAGCCCTTTAAATCTTAAATTAAATCATTTATTATCAATCTTATCATCTTTTAAAACCATTCTTACCGTGTCACAGTCATAGTTAAAGCTTGTAAATACTCATATACACCTTTATCATAGACTCAGCCTGACATTTTGGGGGCGTGGCCGTGTTTTTTTTAACTTTTTGGACCTTACAAGTAAGTCTTTTCTCTTTTTTATGACTTATTAACACATTGTTTTATCTTTTTTTAGGCGTAATTTCCATTTAAATATATATATTCTATATATTTTTATCTTTTTTCATATACTCATATTATAAAAGAGTATCTTTCACGTGGCTAATACCCACTGAAAATAATTCTTTTTGGCGTGTTTTGTATATAAAAACACATCAGCCATCAATAAGTCCTGTATTCTTGACTAAATAAGGACACCTCTGACTGAAAAACCATCAGTTGAGGCGTGGATTAAGTGTATTGTTGACTCAATAACACTTATACAAAACCACTTGTACAGAATACACTTGAAAACCACAAGTGTATCTGTGGGATACTGGCACACAAACAGTGTGACAGGGCACCATAAGCTGTATTTTTGACGTGAAATTGTTAATTCAATTACACTGTCATTATACAAGGGCATATTGTAATAATATACAAGCCCAGAGGCCATTCTTAGACGTGCAAAACCAGCCTTTTAAGAAGTCTTAACTGACATAAGCCCTCTTTTTCCTGTCTTGATTCAGTGGAAGAAAACTACATCCCACTTGAAACCCAGTCACAGGCCAACACACCAGTGACACCCTCAGAACCAGAGGGCAGCAAGGGTAAAGGAAAAAGGCTTAGTGAAGGCCTCATTACAGCCAAAAAGTGGACACCAATAGCCACTCAGAGGAGTAGAAAACCACGAAACTCTGCTTCAATACAAGGTAAACCAACCTTAACCACTTGTACAGGGAAGATTACAATTATTAACCCAGTTGTAACCTCCAATGGCAAACTGCCCAAATCAGCAGATAACAAATTTGTACAAGGCACAGTCAAAGGTAAATACCCTAAGAACATAAAGTTTTTGACTGCTTGCAAACACTGATATGTCCCCTGCATACCTCAGAGACCTTGGCTTCCAAAGGAACCAACCAGAGGATAGAGCAGGAATGTCTAGAACCAAAAGACCTGAAAGAAGACACATTGGACACAGTGGTGGATGGCAAAACAATGAGGGAGATAATATCAACCTTGCCATTCACACTCCAATTCAACAGAAACCTCAAACCAGAGGACTGGAAGGATATGGATCAAGTTCTTCAAATCCACCAACTCCTCAAAGATTTGTTTCAATGGAGCATGGACAACAAGAGGTTCAACCTAGCAACTCACTGGGCAGAACTGGGATCAAGTTGCCAGAAGATCTGTCTCAAAGAGATAGACTTCAAGGACCTTATGGTAATCACCAAGGGTTGGAATCCTACCAGGAAGCACAGACTCCTGGAGGCAAGGGCACAGAGGATAAGGGAGAATCAAGCCACTAATCAAGCTATAGAAGAACAGTTAACCCAGACAGGGCCTACTCAGATTCCTTCAGGCTCACAAGGAGCATGCCAAATCAGCTCTCCAGTGGCTTCACACCATTCAGAAACCAGCAGATCAGTGGCCAAGAGTCACCATTCTTCACAATTCCAGGAAGTTTCCAGGAGAAGACAAGGCAACAAGGGCAAGAACAAAGCCTCCTTCAACCAGAGGAGGAAAGAGTCAGACCCCATGATCCAGAAGCTGTTAGATTTGGTAAAAGAAGTACACAAGAACCAGAAGTAGTTGTAAACCACTCTAGAATCAGTAGTCCTAGTAATAGAAACATTACCCCCACTCAGACTGAAAATAACATTATCACATCTGAGAGTAACATCAACAGTGACACACTGTGGTTACAAATGTCCCAATATGCTGAGCAATCTGCAAAGCAGGCTACAGAATTTGCAGCTGCCCAAGAGAGGATGAGGAAAACTCAAGCCTCATTGGAGCAGATAGTTAAAAACCTTCAGGAAGGATATGCTCAACTGAGCAAAGCCTCTGAAGAAACCAACAAGAGACTGAATCAAGTCTCTGAAGAACAACACCATAGTAGCAGGGACAGGGAGTGTCTGAACCAAGACATCAACAAATTGTTTGATGCCTACCATGGCTTAAAGACCCAACCACAAGGCCAAGCTATGGAGAATCCATATCAACCAGATGACATCAAACCAGATGCCATGTTGTTGAATAAGGCAAGATATCCATCACAATACCAGGATGGAGATGGCATGTCTTATTCAGAGAAGGAAGCCTTGAAACAGCTTCCTGAGGCCTCAAACTGGCCCAAATTCTCTGGATCAGGAGAATATGATCATATGGAACTCATAGATTATATTGATGGACTCTTCATTGATGTACCAAGCATACCAGATTACTGGATTACTGCTAGACTGAATACTGCATTTAAAGGTCATGCAAGTATATGGTACACTGAAATGAAAGAAATCCATGGCAGAAGAAATTGGCCATGGTGGAAGAGTCAAATAATCCAAAAGTACAGTAATGGAACTTGGATATGGCAAAAGACCATGTCATTTGAAAATGACAAATACTCTGTGGACAAAGATCCATATGAGTGGTGTCTTAGACAGTCTAAAAGACTTAAAGCCATTGATCCCCAAATGAACATTCAAATGAGGAATCATAAGCTTCTGACACAACTGCCAGGAGAACTAGAGCATGCAGTAAAGTGCAGATGCAACCAAAATTGCACTCTAGATGATATAGCCAATACCTTACAAGACATAAGGAAAAGGACTAATATAGGGAAATTCACCCCATATAGAAGCAGTAGTTTCAAAGAGAAACAACCTTTCAGGGTGGAGTTTAAAGACAAACCCAGAGAAAGAGTGGCAGAAGTGGCAAAGAAGAAGAATTCTTGTCACAATTGTGGTTCAACAGACCACTATGCCAACAACTGTCCAAAAGCAAAGAAGAAAGTCTATGCTATAGAAAAAGTCCCTGAAGAAGAACCTCCAACAGAGGATTCTGAATCAGACTCTATGGGTGATGCCATTAGAGAACCATCTGATGAGGATCAAGACCCAAGAGAGGAATTTCTAGTGGAATACCAAGAGGAAACCCCACTAGAAATCCAGGATATACAGTTGGAAGCAGGCATGCCACAAGACACTGCCAACAAGAATTTGTGTAAACATACACAAGATGCACAAACATTCCTGGTTACACCAACCAAAGGAATGGCATACATACATGGAACAGCCACAAAAATGACTGTATGTATTGACAATGCTCAGCATCCACTGATCATTGACAGTGGAGCACACTGCTCCATAGTGGCCAGAAATCATCTGGATAACCACTTCCCAAACTGGGAAAAAGAACTCTTGCCCACCAGGGCAAAGAACTTTAGAGTGCATCTGGAAAGATGACCTCTATTGGGACAATTATCAAAGAGATAATTATACCCCACAGAAAAGGTAATATCAGACTCAACCCAGAGTTTGTAGTGCTTGAAGATGCCCACATCCAAGGGTTTTTACTGGGAACAGATTACCAAAGGATGTATGGCATAGATATTTACAATAGTAAAAATAGGCATATTACCATTGGTACTAACAATGAAAACAAATTTTCTCTTGATATATACCAGATATCCTCTCAGGACCCACTGGAAGAACTTCTGAAAGAATTCAGAGAGGGACAGTTTAGCACTACCCTCACCAGTAAACAAAAGTTAAGTTTACTGAAGATGCTGAGGAAGAATAGACCAGCATTTGCCATTGGTGAAGAACCATTAGGCAAGATCAAAGGCCATGATATAGAACTATATCTGGATGTGGAAAGGCCTTATCCACCCATGTTAAGGAGACCTCCTTACCCAGCAAGTCTGGAGACCAGGAAAGAGATTGAGAAACATATCAATGAACTCCTGGACATGGATGTCATTAGGAAGATTGGACATAATGAAATAGTGGAAATCACCACTCCTGTCCTAATCACCTGGCATGATGGCAAGTCTAGATTGTGTGGAGATTTCAGAGCCCTGAATAACTACACAAAAGCAGACAGGTACCCTATACCAAGGATACCTCATGCCTTGGATAAGCTAGCCAAAGCCAAATACATAACCAAGATGGATTGTATGAAAGGCTTCCACCAAAATGGAGTTAAACCAAATTCCATGAAGTTGCTCAGAATAATATGCCATATGGGCATATATGAGTACACCAGGATGCCATTTGGCATCAAGAATGCACCAGCCCACTTCCAAAGGATGATGGACACCATATTTCAAGAAGAAATAATGGAAGGCTGGATGGTAGTGTATATTGATGATATCATTATATACTCAGAGACGTGGGAAGACCATGTACAATACATAGACAGAGTGCTAAGTAAATGTACACCCATCAATCTGAAAATTTCACTTAAAAAGTGTAATTTTGGCCAACAAGAGCTACTAGCTCTAGGACACAAAGTCTCAGGCCTTAGTCTGGCAATTGACCAGAACAAAGTAGCAGCAGTACTGCAAAAGCCAGTACCAAAGAACATCAAAGAGATGCAATCTTTCCTTGGATTTGCTAGCTACTATAGAAACCACATCAAAAGCTTTGCTCACATAACTAGTAGTTTATACAAGTTATGCTCAAAGGATGTAGTTTTTGAAATAACCAAGGAAAGGGGGGATGCATATGAGAGGATCAAATATGAACTCACAAATGCAGTTGTGCTCATCTTGCCTGACTTTGAACTGCCATTCAAGTTATATATAGATGCAGCATGCAGCCAAGGCTTGGGAGCAGCCCTTCACCAAAGACAAATTGTGGATGGTGAACCAAGAGAAGGTGTAATATGTTACATCTCTAGGCAGCTGAAAGATTCAGAAGCCAGGTATGGGGCCACCCAGACAGAATGTCTATGTCTAGTCTGGGCTCTAGAAAAACTCCATTATTATTTGGAGGGTGCAGTCTTTGAAGTCTACACAGACTGCACAGCCTTGAAGTCTTTACTAAACATGAAGACCACTAATAGACACATGCTGAGATGGCAAATAGCCATCCAGGAGTATAGAGGGAACATGACCATCATATACAAGGAAGGTAAAAGCCATACCAATGCAGATGGCCTTAGCAGATGGCCACTGGACAATGTCAAAAGCAATCCAGCTTATGACCCTGAAGTTTCTGCAAAAATTCCTATCCATTTTATGGAAATAAATAGGAAAAAGAACTTCAGATTCTCTGAATGGGCACCAGGGAGTGGTACCCTTGACAGTGGAAACACTGATTCAGAAGGGACAGAAACCCCCATACTGGGAATAAGTTCCTCAGAATTGCACAATGAATTTTTCAATGCAGTACTGAAATCCTATGCTAAACACAAACAGTGTAGCATACTACTCCAACTCCTTCAACAAAAATACAGGAGCCCAGAACTGGAAACCCAGCTGGAGGAACCCTGGTTGAGGGCCTATAAGGACAATAAATTCTTCCTTATAGATGGCCTGATTTATCACAGAGAAAAGCACACCAGTGCACTCACAGTGATAGACAGAGACCACATCTCCTTAATCCTGCAGGAATGCCATGACTGCCCCTACATGGGACACATGAGTGAGGACAGGACTAAAGAGAGGGTAGCAAGCACAGCTTGGTGGCCCAAGTGGGAGCAAGAGTTGAGTGAATACATCAACACTTGTGAAAGATGCCAAAAGGCAAATAGAAAACATGGGAAAAAATATGGGTTGCTTCAACACATAGAAGAACCCAAACACCCATGGGAAACCATCAACATGGACTGGGTCACAGGACTTGTCCTAGGAGGCAAAGAAAACTACAATGCCTGCCTAATCATAGTAGATAGGTTCAGCAAGAGCATGAGATGTCTACCATGCCATAAAGAGGACACAGCCATGGACACTGCTCTGTTATTTTGGAATAACATCATATCCACCTGTGGAGTCCCTAAGATCATAATTAGTGACAGGGACCCAAAATTCACATCTGAATTTTGGACCAATTTATATGACATGCTAGGCACCAAGGTTGCTTTTTCCACAGATTACCATCCACAAACAGATGGCCTAGCTGAGAGGATGATCCAAACAATGGAGGACATCCTCAGGAGGTTCTGTGCCTATGGCATGGAATACAAGGACCATGAGGGATATACCCATGATTGGGTCACCCTCTTACCAGCAGTCCAACTGGCTTATAATACAAGCCAGCACTCTACCACAGGAAAAACACCTGCGCTGGTAGAGAAAGGGTGGAATCCCCTTTTACCTGTGGATCACTTGAAGAAAAATCTTCTGACCATCCACCCCACAGCCAAAGACTTCCATGATATGTGGAAGAAAGCCTGTGATACTGCTGCCAAATGCATAGCTGAGGCCAAAGAGTATAATAAGCAGAGGTGGGACAAATCACATATGGAACCTGACTTCAAGGAAGGGGACCAGGTGTTAGTGTCTACACTAAACTTTAACAATCTCAAAGGACCCAAGAAAATGAGAGACTCATTTGTAGGGCCCTTCACTATCATTAAGTTGATAGGGAAGAATGCAGTAGAGGTCAAGCTCACTGAGGAGTTTTCTAGGAAACACCCAGTCTTTCCAGTAAGCCTGGTCAAACCATACTTCCAAACAGAAGAGGATAAATTCCCCTCCAGGAAGAAAAACATCACTCCACCAGAAATAGTGGAAGTAGAAGACTCTCCTGGACCTGTGAGTAAAATCATCAGGGCCAGAAAAATCAGACTGAATGGGAAGGATCAGAGACAATATCTAGTCAGATTCAAGAACCAGACAGCTGACAAAGACAAATGGTTGGCAGAGGATGCCATACCAGATGGGAACCTCCATTTAAGGAGATTCAGAGCCTCTAGGAGGACTGAACAGTCTCATCAATGATGAGCCTTTTTTAGAGGGAGGGTATGTCAGCCTGTGACTCAAAACCAGAGCACAAGCATGACAGCCAAAATACCATAAACCAATGGTATAGCCAAAATACCACCAAAACATGGAACTGAGCCAAATTAGCTCAAAATGTATCAGAAGAAAGAGGAAACTTACCTCTTTCTGAAAATATAAGTCCCATCACCATAGGACAAGAAACAACAAAGTTATTCCTGCTCAAAGTTATTGCTGAGCATAAACCTTAATTTTCACCTCTCATCTAAAATCTAGAAGGAGAGGCTTAACCGCATCAAATGGGTATTCAAAATGAAGCTCTAAGCCAGGGCTATCCAATGGTACCAGCTAAACTTAGCTAGCACCAGTATTACTTGAGTTATGGTCAAATTCAGACCAAATAAGGGTGAACAAAACATTCACCTCTCATCTAACTTTTACAGTTTTAGTGTGAGATACCTAAAGTGGGGTCTTTTTGGAAAGAGCACAATCAGGGCTATCTGATGGTGCCATCCATTTCCTCATAACTCAACTACAACAGAAGTTATTGGCCAAACAAGCTTAATACAGCTTTTGACCAGACCACGCCAATGTACAAAAATACTTGTACATGGGATAACTTTGTCATATTTAATGATAACCATGTCAAGTTGGGTACCATTGTGTAGAGCCCATACAGGGCTATTCAATGAACCCACTTTGAGCTTGATATCTCAAAAACTGACAGAGTTATGACCATTTTAAAGTCAAAATCCCACCTGCTGTCAGATACAGCCTTACCATGGGATAATATCCCATAACCATGAATATGAGGTGTCAAATAGACGAAGAAGCATGTTTTTACTTCAATACCTCATATTTCAGTCAATACTGGGGTCCCATACAGTTTCTGTACAGCATTCTACGCGTCATACACGTCAGAATCAGGCTGTGAGGTCCCCAGATGAAAATTTTCACCCTGTATTGGTGAAAACTGCCCAGATGTGGTTTCAAAACCACATCTGAGCCCAATACAGGGTATACAGGCTGTTTGCAAACCACAAGCCTGTCCAGGAGAGTGAAGAATCTTCACTTCCTCTACGTGGAAAGGTCTAGCAGCCTTTCCACCTCAATTTCAGGATAAAAGGAGGGCTTTTCACAGCCAAAAGCCTTTCCTCATCCTGCTCTTGAATAACCTACGTAGTAAACTGTCAAAAACAGTTTTACTCTTGGTTAAATAATCAGGTATACTCTTAATTTAAAGTATTTTAGTCTTTATTATTGTAATCCAACAGGTAAAGCTGCACCCAGGGCTTTCAACAGCGCTCACCACCACTATATCTCTATAGTAAAGCCCTTTAAATCTTAAATTAAATCATTTATTATCAATCTTATCATCTTTTAAAACCATTCTTACCGTGTCACAGTCATAGTTAAAGCTTGTAAATACTCATATACACCTTTATCATAGACTCAGCCTGACACAGAACAGAAAGATAAAGGCTGTTATATTCTTTTTAATAAAATTATTTCCCCAAAAAATACAAGAAAAAATATATAAAGCTTTTCTTTATTGATTAAACTTCCTAGAAACAATCCTTATTTTTATCTTTTCCTTTTTCTGTATCCTTTGCATCATTACTTAATTTCATCCATTTTTACTATCGTCACCAACATTTATACTTTTGGAACAGATAGTCCTTTACTTTGGACTATTTAGAGGTGTTATTTATCAACTGAAAAGAAAATTATTGGGCTCTATTAAATAAAGCCCCTGATATTGGAGGAAAACAAAAATTTCAAAAGAAAATTACAGGAAAGAAACCAGAATGGAAGTTACTCAAGATTTGTCAACAATTGTTGACAATATTACACAAGCAGGAATCACAGTGCCTGTACTGTAATGAACTTGACACATGTAAAACAAATATCAAAGAAAATCAAAAAATATTTAGAAGTATAAAATATAAAGTCAGGAAAACTGAAGGAAAACATAAAAAGGAGAAAATTCATCAAAAACTCAAAATAGCTTATCAGCATAAAATATGGATAACAAAACTCGAAAAAGATGAATTAAACACATAAAAAACTGTTTTAGAGTAGCAGAAATGCAGATTTTGCAACCTGTTTTCTCAAAAACGTATAAAAAAAACTTTATCTCAATAATAAGAATAAATTCAATTCACCTTTAAAAATTTTCATATATTTCATTGCTTTGAGGTACCTCTATTATTTTGCATGAATTATTTGTTAAAAAACACTTTTTAAGATATTTTTTGAGGGTTTTTTCTTTCTGTTTGCTTTTTAAACAATAAGATTAAATAGTATTCATATTTAAAAAAGATTCAGAAATTCAAATAGGATTATGTATTTAATTAAGTATAACTTTAATACTATCAAGCAGAAATTAAAATATTTTTTTTCATTTTTATTAATGAGGACCAGTTTACTTAATCTCTGAGAGATCTCTATCCATAAAGCATATTATTATTTCAAACAAATTTCAAAACAATTTATTTTACTCCAATCCTGTTCAAATATTTTTAAGATTCAGATTAATTCTATTGCTCTATTTTTGAGAGGATCAACAGGAATATATTCAATTTTCAAAAAAATATATTTGAAAATTTGTATCACAGTATCATTTATAAAAGCATATAATTCATTATTTATTTCAATAATAATTGTATTGATTTTAAAAAAAATTATTCACGGGCTCAAAAAATTCTGAATATACACTTGTCACATACTACAATGAAAGATAATAATAACAGTTTAAATTAATTGCCAAACTATTTATAATGGCAATTGAGAAATTGAAACATGATTCAGACCATGTTTTTACTATGAGTGGACATGGCTCTGAAGTGCTATTTGTTCCACTTGAATCTTGACTTCCAAAAGGTTATAGCTTACTTATGTGACCCCTCTTTATTGAATGATACTTTGATAAATTCTTTAAGCCTTTCATTGAGTATAAATTTGCAATAAAAACAAGAAATATTCTTTGATTATATTCTCAAAAAACTTGACAGAGCTGGATACATTTTTTTCTTAACTGCATCTTACAAACAGCTGATCATTTTCAATTTATCATCATTTTAGGCTGTATAAATATATAAGATTAGCTCCAACTTCAAAAAACTATCAAAAGCTTTATAGATATTCTTTAAGAAATATATTTTTCAAAAGAACAAATTTCTACCAGTTGTTTTTATTTAATATAATGAAGCATTCCCTGTATGTCAAAATAACCAATTGTAATGTATTATTGCTTCATACATCTGAAGTATTAAATTCTTTTCAATGGCTTCTGGAACTTTTTATTAGCTTAAATTAAATTGTTAAGAGGATCATATAAAGGCTTCCTCCATACATTTGAGGAAATATCATTATAGAGAAATCGGAAAATTATTTTTTGAATTAGTTTTCATAATCTTAGTTTTTATTGTGTATTATTGATAAAATAAAAAATCCATGTTTAGATACTTAAATCTATCAACCCACCAAGTTCATATAAAATTTTCAGTCTTTCAGTGCATGGAGAGCTCTCAATACCTCTTAATCACTACAAAATGGGCTCAATATCAAGGAAATTGAAGTTAAAGTGTAGGTAGAATATATAATACATCCAACATGATCAAAATATAAATTACACAGAAAGCTTTATTAATGAATTATTTTGAAATTGAAATTATTTCTCAAACTTATTTTCAGTCATAATGATACAATAACATTCAATTTACTTAAATTTCACACAAATACTTGCATTATTTGATCTTTATTTCATTTCTTGATACAGACACTACTTTAATTTCCTTCAAATAACAACCCAAATGGTCTTGTTTCTTCACATTCTAGAGTAATTCACTAGATAAAGATGGTTGGATAAAAATTGAGTATTTCTGCAGAAGAATATTAAATGTGAATCTCAGGTGGTATAAATAAACAAAGAGTTCAATCCTTGAAAAAATTGAATAAGTGCATGTTTTTTATTTTTATGAAAATTGAGAATTTTTTCATTAACAATTTTTTATGTTGATATTGGAATAGTTGTTAGTTTAAACCATAAAAATTGATAATTGAAAGTTGGCCAATTTTAGAACTAAAACAAAATATTCCAATTTGAATATTTATATTATCTATCCAAAAGTATAAAGCCCTACTCTAAAGAGGTTTATGGGCTTAAATCGGGGGTATGGTATTTCAATATATAGAACATTTTTGTCAGGCCCACCTTGAAATGACTTCGTCCCATAAAACTTAACATCTTGTTTCAATTTTGATCAAAGTCTTACTATAAATGGGAAAAAAGAAAGGGATTAAATTTCTCACAAAATAAATCTTTGAGTTGAGAGTAAATAGTTCAATGTTAGGGTATGCTTTTTAGTTTGAAATTATGCAAGGAATTCCTTGATTTGTGAGAGCTTCATCTGAAAGCTGGCGGGTTTCAATTAAGATATCATTCATCCATGGGCTCCCATGAGTTGGCTCGAAAGAAAATTGTTATTGAAACCAAAATACACATGTAAAAATCTATAAGAAAGACCCCAAAAGTTTAGTTTTTGTAAATTAGATGAAAGATTGATCAAAATATATTCCAACAAAGGGGGAGTTGAAATAAGCTTGTGAATAACGTATTTTTGAGCTACTGGGCTTTGAAAATCCCAGCCAAGAACTGCTATTAATTCAGCTTACTTGCTAAGCTGTGGCTTGCATTTCTTCCAAGACTTCTATTTCTAAATTTAATTTCTGTCCTATCTCAAACCTGAATCCAATCTATCTCCCATGTCAAATCTAAAAACAAAACACCTTCTGTCAGCTGTAGCCAATTTTATCATGGTGAAAAAGTGGAAACAAAAAGGATTAAATATCTGTAAATTTTGAGATGGAACCACCAAATTATTAAACATTCAGAATTTATTGGTCAAAAAAACAAAGAATGTGTTTTTCCGAAATCAGTCACATAGAATTAGATTTTGATATCAAAAAATTCTCCAAGAAGTAAATGTCTTTTTTTTCTGAAGGTAGTAATTGAAGGAAAAAGAGAATTTTTATCTTATGCCTCTGTGGGAGCCAATATTTGTTTGAACTAATTACTCAAAAGTGACGTTTAAAAAGCAAATAGCAATTAATAGAAACTGAATAGAAAAAAATGAAATCAATACTCTTAAATAAGCAATCCAAGTATTTTGGTATTAATTTGAGAGTAACTTTATCATTTCCTCCTGTATTTTGAGCCGGAAAAGTAATACCTAATTTTGATCATTCAATATATATAGTGGGTCTTAATAAATAGCTAGAAATGTTTTAAATGGTTTATTCAAACGTTTTTCAAATTTTATCATACTTCAAGCTATAGGGAGTTTTATTAACAACCTGATATTTTTTAGTTGATTGAGGATTGAGTTTTAGACTACGATAAGATATTTAAATAGTTTAAAGGGGATTATTAATATCATCTTCCTCATACCTTCCATCTCTTCCTCCAAATTCCAATCAAATATTTTCATGTTCTAAGTACTTTCTAAGCTGCACTTAATTATCATTGTTACTTCTATTTGTATTTTTTTTTATTTAATCCACTCTCAATATCAAATGCAGCTACTTACTTAACTAAGAAACTGTATTTTTTCTTCGAAAAAATAAGAATTATTCTGTGAAAAACTCCAATATTGTTTCCCATAGCGTAATTTCCAACTCTGAACTTTTTTTTACAGAATTTAAGGAAAGTTGTCCTATACCTTTTATCATTCTTCAAATGACTCATATATATATATATATAAATTGAATTAACTAATATTTTACCAATAATACAGAATATTTTCATAACATATTTTTGGCTAAAGATTTTGAGGCAAAAGATATAAGCAAAAGTTATTTTTTAGTCCCTTTAAGACTCTTCATAATTTCTGAAAGAAGATTCACAAAAAATATTGAAAGAAACCACCATTGATTATTTATTTCATTTTTGAAAAAGCTGAAATTAATGGGCAATATGGTATCTCTAATTTAATTCAAAAAACTATTGATAAATAGCTTTAATTTCAAAATCAATTAAATATTACAACATCAGATTTCCTGGGTAAAAATTTGGAAGATCTTTCTGATAGCTTATTTCTGAATTAGAAAAATAAAATTTCCAAGTTCTAATTATCCCCTCTTTAAACTAAATCAGCATACAAATACCTCTCTCATTTCTAATTTCAATCGAATTTAACATATAAGATTTCTGACTTATTCAACTAGTCCTATCAAGATATTCACAAATACAAATCATCTTTTTCAATTATATTCTTCACTTGAAAGCTTGACCTGAAATGTGATATTTATATGGAAAATATCTTTTTTAAAAAATTATGTTTCCTTTCTTGATTTTTTTTTGTAAAAAAAATTGAAAATTAAATATTCAAATTAACCTTTGAGCCAAAGATTTATATCAATTTTCTATTCTAAAATTATCCTTGTATTAAGATTTAAGCTTTACCATAATTTTCATCAAATAATAACATTTTTTAATAAAATCAATACTTCACATTTTAAAATATTCAATCGTGTTCTTCAAATTAAAACTAATATCATGCATAAAAATCCAAGTAATCTTAATATGTAGTCAATATTAACACTATAATCCTTTCAAAAAAAAGTTATTCAATAGGATCTTTTAATAGAAAAAGCTGAAACTTTCTGTTAAGACGCGAATGTTCATAATGAGATCAATTTATAATATCCCTCTTTATAATAAATTTAATTGAGAATTATAGTTAATATTGATAAGAATAAATAATTGTGTCAATTAAAAAAATATTTCAAAAATGATATTTTCAGATAAAACTTAAATTAATGGGTTTATTTGTGTTTCTATTTTTAATATAATATAGGCTGACTGAAATAACCAAAATTTCTTTCAAATTGATCAATTTTAAATTTCAATTTCAAAACATCTTTGATATAAATCAATAATTTAAAAGAAATGAGATCTCATAATACTCTGTTTTAAAAAAAGGATAAATTTATATAAATACAAACTACAAAATCCAAGAATTTTACCTTTAAAAAATCAGAAACCTGAAGATATATATATATGAGCCTTGAGCTATATTTTACATACCCAAATAGGCAAAAATTATCTTTAAAATAAATTTTGAACTATGCATAACCCATAAGTCATGCATATATTCAAAATCCATCATATTTTATTTCAGAAAAAATGAATAAGTTTTTATTGAGTAAGTAAATCCATGGATTTAAGGCCAGATTTGGATTTTACACAAAAATTTACCTAGGGTAACTCCATAGATTGAATAAGCTTAAAGTAACTCTAAGAGGTGGTAATGTGGAAAATACTTCAATACCACATAAAAGAATTGTGAAAATTTTTGTTTTTCTCAAAATCATGCCAAAATAATGGGAATGTGAGAAATCCCATGTTACATATACACTACAAATAGTTTTATGCATGTTTTTGGCACTTAATATTATGGTATTCTTACATACACCTTTGGTGCACCCATAGTGAATATCAGTCTTGAAGCCTGAATTTCTATTTTTGATGTGAAAATAGTCAAGGGGGACAAAAGACATCAAAGAGAGCCAGGGTAGGAGACTTCTGCGGCCTCTGAGGCGTGGATAGCTCCAAAACTTGGATCCATGGCTGATCTTGGCCCAATTAGTATACTAAAACCTTTTGGGAATTTGGTTACCAAGTTAAAATCTCATTAAATCATAAGAAAATAGCAACTAAGCTGCTATTTTGACGTGCCAAGGAGGTAAAGAGCAACTTAGACTCCTGTAACCATGTCAATTCTTAACAAATTTCCATTGATAAACCCCAAAATAGTAAAAAAAACCCTTTTTGGAATAGTAACCATTGATTTACTTCACAGAAACCAGAAATATAGTATTATTTACAATTCTACATAGAAATGAGGTAAAAACTTCAAAAATCCATTAAAAATGCAATTCTTAATGAATCTTTCTGAAACCTTCAGGACCAATTACTAAAAGTATAACTCATGTAAAGACCAATAATATGCATAATTCTATAAGTAAAATTAAAAGCTTTAATTACAGTCCATTTTTGATGATTCCACATGAAACACTGAATCTTCAAAAATTCACAGAAAATACACTCTGTGATGAAATTTCCAATCACATTGATAACTTTTATAAATTAATTCTTCTTTTGAAATAAAATAAGATTTACAGTTGTTACTCCTTTTATTCTTAACCATATTTGGGTTGGTAGTCACATGAAAGCTTCAATTAAGTAATTATGATAATCTTACATGACAACAGATGATGCAATCAATAATTCAAAAAGGTTTATTGTTTTCTCACTCACTTATTCTTCAGTTTTCTCTATTGCATGCCTCTGTGAGCTTTCTTAGTCTTAAAAGAGGCCTCCTCTTGCTGTTTTTTCCAAATCATCACATTATTCAATTATACCTTTATTACCAACAAGTAAGTATTAGTTAAATCTTTCCTTAAGTGTTTTAAATATTTCAGAGTCAATCAGAAGGACATGAAATAATAGAAATAAACTATATATTTCTGTCATCTTGTTATAAATCAATTTTGATCCATCAAATCCACAACTATCTGTCAAATTTCTCTACTATTATCTTTAATAAGTTCTTTGGAGTATTAGCGAGTGTTTTTGTCTTAATTATTAAAGTTTTTCTCTAGTAATAGTTTTCTTCAAGAGTTATCTTTTTAATTATTATTATAAAAGATAATTTTATTATTAAATTCTTCTTGTAATTGATTCTTGTAGATAATTACTGCTTACTGTTATAATCACTAGTAGTGCATAAAAAGTAAAAGAAATAATCAATTATTGAATTATTTAATTGTGGCTATAATAATCTTTATTATTATATTTCATAAGAGCATTCATAGTACTGTTGATTAATAGTAATATTATCAACAGTTTCATAGACACATCTTACAATATATGTATATTTATATATATTGAATTTATAAAAAAAGTACAAAATTATTGTTCAGTAAATTTTGATACAAGCTTCAAATGGGAACCCTATTTTTGACCTCAAAAAAATCCTTTTGATTGGAATTTTGGGTTACAAATTCCATGTTCAAATGTGTTTTATTTTTTGGTTGTCTGATGAAAAAAAGTACACATTTGGTCATGAATATTGATACCAAAACCTTTCTCTAAAAGTTATTTTTTCTTTTCTTTATGTAATAATGAAATTTTCTTCTTAGAAAGAATCAATATTTCATAAGTGAAATCGCATTTTGTAAGTTTTTTATTTTTCAAGGAATTGGCAAATTTAGCCCAAAAAATACTTAATTTGCAGTTTGTTTTTGTTCTAAAACAAAAAAAATTGAATAAATTTTTTTTGTCTTAGAAAGGAATTGAAGAGGGAGAATGAAAAAAATGTGAAAATATCTGATATTTCACCTTCTAGGAATTGCTAAGAAGACTTACATAAATTTACCAAATCCTTTTGTTAAGCTCTTACCAATTTCTTTGAAAAAAAAATATGATTGAGATTATTATCATTATACAATTAAATAAGTGAAAGAAAAGAATTACTTTTCTTAATATTATTTTACCAAGCTTAATCATTTATTCAGAGGTTTGTAAGGAATAAAAAAATAGTAAATTTAAGTTTAAATTTGAATATTACTTTTTGATATATTTTGATGAAAATGAAGATAATTTGATATTTAACAAATCAAGTTCAAAACAAATTATATATACTATATTCTATAAAAAAGAAGGAGTAAAAATGTTACATTAACATAAATATGTGTATAAATGTACATTAGTATCTACTTATTTTTTCTGAAAATCAAAAGGTTATAATATATATAGGTTTTTGATAAGCACACATAAGCGCTTGTGTGCTTTTACCAATTTATTTTCAAAACAGTTAAGTGGCCTATTTTTTTAAAAGAAGTTCCTCAGGCTTAGTTTTGGGAATTTTTTTAATTTTTTTTCCATATTTTTTCTGACATGGGATATGAAGATTCCCAAATTTTTTCAATTTGTTTTTTTGGAAAAATTAATTCAAAATGTTCCCATTGATGAATTTCCATAATTCTTTTCAAATAAAGGGAAGAACCTTGAAAATCAAAAATCAGAAACCCAAATTTTTTGTATTTTTTTGGGTGCCACAATTGTAGGCCCAAAAAGTGTATTCTTTTATGTTTTTTTTCATGTTTGTCAGTAAATTAAAGATTTCATTTATGACATCAATGGAGTTAGTCCACCTTAAAATGCCATTTATGGAAGTAATAGTGTCATCAATGGAATCAACAATGACATAATAATTCCATAAATGGTATCAAAAGTGCCATAACAATCCCATAAATGGCATTAAAAGTAACATTTATACAATTTATGGAATTATTTACAGTGCCATAAATTTAATCAAAAACAGCATTACCATGACAATTATGGAATCAAAAACAAAATAAAAATTCCATTTATGGTATTAAAAGTGCCATTTATTGCATCAACAGTAACATAACAATGCCATTTATGGAATTAAAAGTGCCATAAACGGCATCAACAATGACATATAAATGCCATAAATGGGGTTTTACCCAATACAGGTGCTTTTTAGCTTCATTTCAATTACAAAACACTTCTTATGTGTTTTTACCAAGTTATGGAAAAGGTGTATAGGTTTTTACTAAAAACACATAAGGGCTTACGTGTTATTACCAAATTTCTTACATGGGTTTAGCAAGAACCTATATATATATATATTTAATTGTTTTCACTTTTGAAAATATTCAAAACCACAAAAACAAAAAAACATTTACTTCACTCTTTTTTGAAATCCACTTTTTTTATTTTACTTCTTTATATATATTTTCATTTAATATAAAAGATTCAATTAATATATATATATATATATATATTTTAAAAAAAAAATTAAAAAAAAATGTTTCATTAAAAAATCAAAAATGATAAAAAAATTTAAATATTATTTTTTTATAATTAGTTAATCAATATCAGGGACCTACTAAACACACTCCATATGTTTTCTGAATTGACGCCAATACAGGCATTGATTCAGCAATGAAAGGGGCTGAATTGACACCAGCATGTCCCCAGGGTAGTTTTTGGGTGGCGCAACAAGAAATCCCAGAAATAATTTGTTTTTAAAGAAGAAAAAAGCAATTTCACCTCACCTAAACAACAAAAAAATTATTTTCACAAACTCCCAAAAAGAATTTTTTATCATAAATGGTAAGGGGTAATGTATTCAGGAAAATATTTATCTACTACAATTCAAATAAGATAAAATGCCAAATATTTCACCTTTAGTTTCCTTGAAATGGCCAAAAATGGGCCCCAAAGGGTCATAACATCTCATTTGTGGCCCTTTTCGCCCTTTTGAGGCTATTATAAATCCCCCCAAAATCTTTTTTTTGAGATCCAAAGTGTCATGGCTATCCAAATTCATTACCATCTTTCCTATGATAAGGTTTTATGGACGAGTAAATTTGGACCCTTCCGTAAAAACACTTTCTTCAGGGCCATTTATATTGATGGCCCATTTCGCCATTTTTGAAGCCAATACAAAAGCACCCTCAAAACAGATTTTTGGAGGCCTGAAATATTATAGAAAGCCAAATAGATTTCCCTTTTCTTTGAGAGGCTTAAGAATCCGTTTAGATTTCAAAATTTCTTATGGGAGAACATTTGACTTAATGGCCCCATAAATATTTTTTTCTAAAACAAAAAAATGGCCAACCAAGCTTGAAAGAAAAAAAATATTTAGCAATTTTGGTCTTGAAATTACTTTCAAGGACAAAATGACCAATGGGTTTCAATTTAGCACACTTTTTTGATAAATTAAAACTGGGCCCTGGTGTCAATTTAGCAAACACACAGTGTGCATGCAGTATTTCCCTTAAGTTCTGCATACATACCCTTCCACAGTTACTTTTTCTCAAATGATACTCTTTGACCATTTTTTTTTTTGAAAAAAGTACCAATGAAAAAGAAAAAAATTAATTGGAAAGAATCAAAAAAAATTGAAAATAAAAACTAAAACACACAAATAAAACAAAATAAATTGAAGAATTGAAAAGAAAAATCAAAAATCAGATATCAAAAACAAAACCAAGAAATGCTTAGAATTGAAACAATTATCAAGAATCAAAAATAAAGAAATGATAGAGAAAAAAATTCAAAATAGAACAAAGATCATATTTTTTTTGAATTTTGGAAATCAAAATCAAAATAAAAAAATGATGAAAAATTAAAATGCAAGCATAAATAAAGAAAAAAAACAATCAAAATTTGAAGTAAAAAAAATCCTTTTTTTAAATCTTAATTGATAATTAAATAAAGCTCATATTCATAATAAGAAAAGTTTCCCTTTTTGAAAAAACAGATGATAATTTATAATCTGCTTTTTTTTTCATTTTTAATTCAAAACAAAAAGAAATTTGAACAAAAAAATTTGATATTTACCATCAATTAAAAATAAAAGAAATTTAATTTTCAAAAACATAATTCATTAATTTTTTTTTTATGATTTTTTCATTGTTTTTTTCAACTATAATTAAAAATTCAAAAAAAATAAACAAAAAACTTTCAATATTTCCAATAAAAAAATATTTGGTTTTTTCAAATGGAATACTTCATCAATTTTTTTGATTGAAAATAAAAAAGTATGTTTTCTATTTTCCAAAAGAATAAATTCAAGTTATCTTTTTATCCACCTTGTAAGGTGTGGATATGAAACTTTGATTAAAAATCAAGTACTTTTCCTGTCCTCAAAATTTGTATAAGGTAAAATTCAGTTAAAAATAGTATGAAATATTATTTTTAAGAGAAAACACGCCAATTTTATTGTTTATAGCTTTATTAGTATAAAATAATAATATTATAAAAATTTATTGTTTTACCAACAATAAAAATTTATCCAAAAAATACTCTACAAGAGATATTTTAAGGCTACAAAAGAAATTTCTTCAAGAGCAATTTCAATTGGAATTAATTGAGCAAAGAACTGCAAGCAATTAATTTAAAGAACAAAGTCTTTAAAAAGAATATTAAAGAGAAAACACGCCCAAAAGTGACCAGAGTGAATTTGGAAACAAAGTGACAAAGTTTACAGTGATGAAAGATGCTTTGATTCACTTTTGGGGTGGTTCAGGGGTAAAAATGATTATAAGAGTTACAAACAATGATTATAATAATTTTTTCACGTGGTTAAATGGATTAAAATGATTTAAAAATGGTGGTTGGAATCTTTGATTGATTGTTTTAACGGTGTTTAAACTAATTAATAAAAGGAAAAGATTCTAACATGAAGAGAAAAGTGGGGCAAAGAAGACATTCTTTTATAGCCATCAATTCTCTTACTCCAAAAGTAAATTTTACTCTTGTCAGTCGTTAAAAACAGTCTGACAACAGAAAAGCCAATTATGGCATCATTGAACCCTGGTTTAGACCAAAAAGGGCTGGTTTAAGCCATTTTTAGCCATTTTAGACTCTTAAATTAGCCATTACTATAGCAATACCAGGCCTAGAGCCTTCAAACCACGTCATAATGTGTGTAAGAGGCTTAGAAACCAGTTAAAACTGTTTTTACTATGGTTGTTTTATCTTAAGGGTAGTTTTACCCTCTTGGCAACAGCTAAAACTACCCCAGTTGGTATCAAAACCTCATCATCAATTGAGTCCACAGACCCTGTAACTCAATTCCAGGCCAAAATTAATGAACTTTTGCGTGAATTTTGACATCCCACGCCTGTCAGCAAGGATTTTGGGGGTCTAGCTCCCCCTTAGAGCTGGAGTTCCTTTTCCCCCCCAAATTTAATCTTTCCAATTTATTTTTCCTTTAATTCCTCATCATGTATTATACTTATAATTTACATATGTAATTCAATTCAATTGTACAGTACAATAAAGTAATAATTGACACCTCATATGTAAATCAAAGTTCACTTATGTAATACACGCGCACATTTTGACATTTCAATTGAATTCAATTGAAAATACTTCAATTCCTCATAACTTCTAAACTAAACACAACACCTCAATTTTAACACAAAAATTGATGGTTAACACCACATGTGGTGTGAATTGATTTGAAGTTTTGATTATTTTCAACTTTTGTATTGAAAATACTAAAAACTTAATTTAAGCTTATTTAGAGTTGAGTTACAAGAATTTCACTCAGAGGTGACCCCACCTGATTTTTTATGAGGAATCCAATGGTGAAATAATTTTTATGTATTTATTTATTGGATAAAAAGTTATAATAATTTTTATTTAACTTTTTTCCAAATTTATTTATTTTTTCACAGTTTTGTTAAAATTTCATTTTTACCTAATTTTTTCAAGTATAAATGTAATTTTATACTTATAAAATTTAATGTATTTTTATTTTTAAATTGTAATTAATTTTTTATTTTTAATATAATTTTATATTTATATTTTGATTTTTATTTTAATAATATAAATAAATTTATTTTATTTATATTAATATGTTATTTTTTATATTTGTGGTCTTTTGGGTATATGAAATTACCTCTAAGGCTCACACACCTGTTCCTTTTGAAGAAAAATAAACAATTATCTCAAATTAAAAAAAATATTTCTTCTTTTAAAATTAATTTTGATATTATTTTTTGAAATATTTGAGCCTAACTATAATTAAAGTAAAAATTGTTTAAAATAGTCTCAATAAAATCATAATTATTCACTTTTCAAGAGTATAAATTTATCAAAAAGAAACATTTAGACAAAATATTGTTTAAACAGAAAATTCCTTCCAGAATATTTATGAGTTGCATTTATTGTACATAATTTTGATATTTTAATCCCATTCTCAGTTTTCTTCAGAATTTTCATATTTCATCAATAGTTATCTTATCCTCAAAATGTAAAACTAAATTTATCGGTGGTGAAAACACATTAGAGTAGTCTTTATGGTAAGATTTTTTGCTTTTATTCCTTTGATATTTTCCTTCAGTGTTTCAAAATTCAAATTCATATCAGATATAAATTTCAAAAGCTTTAATTTACAGTATAAAGGCTTAAGTTAATATTATCCTTTTATTTAGTAATCAAAACACATACTAATTGTTCAAAAAAGAAAAATTCAACTTTGAATATTTTTTTGTTCGTGATTTTTTTAGGTCTTCTTACTTATTGACATAAAATCACTTCACAATTTCAATGTAAGCCAAAAACCAAAAAAAAATGATGCTTCATTTTTTTCATTTTTCACAAAGATAAAATCCAAAATAAATAATGTTTTGTTTATTTATTTTTCAAAAAGATTGATTATGAATAATAATAAATTGTAAATTATTGATTCCAATTCAGCTGAGATTATAAAGGTGGAAAAATGAATCTTCTTTGTGAATTTAAATATTAAAAATTAGATTCTTTGAATAATTAATTGAAATTAAGTGTAAGATTTTTTGAGTTCAAAATGAAGATTTGATTCTTTTATGTCAAATTATGGCTTCAAACACAATTTTACAAATAAAATTGCCATTTATTAATATTTCAATTTTTTTATTGGGCTTTCCTCCTTGAAAAGAAATTATCAACATGAAATGATGGTTTTAATTTTATATTGACCATTAAAATGGTTGTTTTTTTGATTGTATCTCAATACTTTGAGTTCCTTTTTTAATAAAAACAAATAGTAAATTAAGATTTAGAAATTTTTTATAGTTATATTTCAATAGTTTCCGATCCTAAAATGCAGATATTTCTTTTTGATAAGAATTATGTATTATCCCTCATAATAATTGTTTTTTGATCGATCAAGTTTTTGAAACTATCAGAAAAAGGATAATGTTTGGTGATATTATATATCATTCAAAAAACGCCGTCAGCTGTTTTAAGATTTGTTACAGTTTCTTAAAATAAAACCTAGATACTTTCAATTTTAAACTCAATTCAATATAATATGACTTCTTTGATTCTACAATGTACAATAATTTTGTAAAAATCCTTTTTTTCATAATCCTTTCTTTTCTATGTTGACTTTTTTATATTCATATTCCTTTTGAATATACTTTTTATCATAAATTTAAAGATTCAAGAACAATAATATTGTATATTTTGATTCAATCATATACAAACCTCAATTTGACATAAAAAAAATTAGCTGAACCCACAATATGAAAATAAAGAACAATTTTGTTTTGCCAAAATAATAGAATAAATTTATAATAATTGAGAATAAAACAAGATTTTTGTAAATTGAGAATTAAATGAAAATAATATTTATTGCTGTGATTTTTTGTAGATTTTCACTTGAGATTTATTTGAAATTCTTATCAATAATGAATGATAAGAATCAAATCATAGTTTTACCATATTTTTTAGTTTCTAGGATTTATAAGCAAAAAAGAATCAAATTGGTTCCCATTTTATGGTATCTCCATTCAAATTTAAATATATTATCAAATAACCACCGATATCGCTTCAAAAAGGGTGATTTGAATTAAATTTCCACAATTCCAATTTAAATCTTGATACCTTACTTCAAAGCTCAGAACTCTATATTATTCACTAAATAAATCTGAAATATCACAGCTTTGATATTGAAATTTTGTAATTTCAAGATATAGCTCAAAATAGTACCAAATTTTGGATGATTAAAACAAATCAAATGGTTCAATGAAGGGATATAAAAGTAAAGTTTTCTGATAAATTCTTTCTCTCTCATAGTCATTTAATAGATTATTTGAGCTCTTTATTTACTTATAAAGCTTTATTCCATATTAAAGTAGATGATTTCTCTCAAAATCATCACAAAAAGGTTTTTTTCTTAATTAGCTATGTAGACAAGTAACCTGTATCATTACTATTCTACCATTCTGAAAATAAAAAATATATGTATATTTAATGATATTTTTTATTTTTAATTCTGATATATTTTGTCCATTTGAGAATTCATGCCCCCAGGCCATAGCACTAGGAATTCCCCCGCTCCCTGCTCCAGCCAGAAAGCTGGGGTTTTTTCTCTTGGTTTAACACTGAACCCATCCTGGAGGAGAAAAGAGGGATCAGGTGGGGAGAATGGGGTAAAACCTGTACAAAAAGACAAAAATAGAAAAAATTCATCCATTTCCGTAACTATATAGTACTGTACTGTTTACCTATGCCAAAAAATAAAGAGCTAAAAATGCAAGTATACTATGATTCTTTGAAACATACAGGGTCCCTTTTCACTCTTAAGTGTTATGTCAAGCCCATCCCAGCAAGGTATTAGGATTTTTTTAACATAATTCAGCCCAATTTCTGGTATTTGAAGGCCTCTCTTACAGGGATTCCTCAAAATCTTGGATTTGGGTGGCTCCCTTACTGGGAAGTGATTAAGGCCTTATTAGCATATGCTAAAACAATTACTACGGTGTTTTTGGATTCATTTAGATTCAATTCTATAGGCACTTTTTTGACACTGACAGATAATGTTTCCTGTACAGATTTAGATAAGGGTTTAAAAAGAAATCTTGACTTTTGTTTTTAGCAAAAAATAAAATTCACTTTATTTGGAAAAGAATGATTTTGCTTCATTTTAATATTAATATTAATTTATTACTACAAGAATAATAATGTTAAATTAATATTTTTTGTGTGTATTTCTAAATTTTAAGGGAATAAAATATTATTTATTAAAAAAAAATTGATTCTAATCAAAAAAATCCAAATATTATATCATCAGCTAGGTACTTCTTCCTAAAAAACCATTAAAAGGTAATTAAAGAAGTTCCGAAAACTGTTTTTTACATTAAAACCTATTTCTTTGGTTATTTTTTTGTAAAGGATTGATATTAGATTTAATTATCAATTTTTCTGGCTGAAATAAGACAAGATGAAACTCATACTTTATTGAATTTCAATTTCCAGGTGGTTCTATGTAGTAGCTAAAAAACAGTACATACAATCTATCAATCTGACTGTGACACAATAAAAATAGTTACAAGTATAGTCAAAAGGTTCTACTGCTATATGATAACAATGGTGATGAATAGGATGAAAACCTGGGTTTCAATGATCTGATATTAATTGAATGTAAAAATCACTACAATGCTTAATTAATTTAATTATATCCATGTGATCCTAAGAGTACTACTGGTCGAAGATAGTTTTACCATGTAAGGATGCTAATTCATGATTATGAGTTCCTTTTTGGGTTAGAGGGAGAAAAGATGCCCAAAAGTGACCAGAGTAAATTTGGAAACAAAGTGACAAAGCTAACAGTGAGGAAAGATGCTTTAATTCACTTATAAGGTGGTTCAAGGGTTAAAAATGATTATAATGATTTTTAACATGGTTGGAAGGTTTAAAATGATATAAAAAGGGTGGTTGGAATCTTTTTTTGATTGGTTTAACAGTGTTTAAACTAATTATGAAAGGAAAAGATTCTAACATGAAGAGAAAAGTGGGGCAAGGAAGACATTCTTTTATAGCCACCAATTTTCTTACTCCAAAAGTAAAATTACTCTTTTAAGTCGTGGAAAACACTCTGAAAACAGAAAAGCCAATTATGGCATCATTGAACCCTGGTTTAGAGCAAAGAAGGGCTGATTTTAGCCATTTTAGACCCTTAAATCAGCCATTACTATAGTAATACCTGGTCTAGAGCCTTCAAACCATGTCATAATGTGTGTAAGAGATGTAGAAATGAGTTAAAACTGTTTTTAATAATATTGTCTTAGCTTGAGGGTAGTTTTACCCTCTTGGCAACAGTTAAAACTGCCCTGGTTGGTATCAAAACCTCATCATCAATTGAGACACAGACCCTGTGACTCAATTCCAGGCCAAAAGTGATGAACCTTTGCGTGTATCTTGACATCCCACACCTGTCAGCAAGGAGTTTGGGGGTCTGGCTCCCCCTTGGAGCTAGAGTACCTTCCCCCCCCAGAATTAATCTTTACAATTTATTTTTTCTTTAGTTCCTCATCATGTAATACACTTGTAATATACACATACAATTCAATTGAGCTTTACAGTATACAACTGTAATAATTGATACCTCATATGTAAATTACAGTTCACTTATGTAATACATGTGCACATTTTGACATTTCAATTGAAAATAATTCACTTCCTCATAACTTCTAAACTACACACAACACCTCAATTTTAACACAAAAATTGATGGTTAACACCACATGTGGTGCGAATTAAATCAAGGTTTTTATGATTTTCAACTTTTGTACAGAAAATACTAAAAACTTAATTTAAGCTTATTTAGAGTTGAGTTACAGAAATTTTACCCAGAGGTGACCCCACCTTCCTTTTTGTGAAGAATCCAATGGTGAAGTGATTTTCTTATGTTTATTTATTGGATCAATATTTTTAATATATTTTATGTAATGTTTTACCAAAAATATTTTAATTTCACTAATTTTATCAAAAATTTATTTTTACTTAATTTTTTCAAGTAAAAATTTATTTTCTTAATTTTAGAATTCAATGTAATTATTATTTTAAATTAAAATTAAAATTTGCTTTTTGTATATAAATTTGTATTTATATTTGTATGTTATTTTGTTATTTGTAGTCTTTTGGGTATACAAACATACCTCTAAGGCTCACATTGCATCCCCCTAAAAAAATATTGCTTTGTAATATTGTTATTTCTAGTGTGTCTGAACCTTCTGAGAAATTTAGCAGCTTCAGGTATGTCTTTTTCTCTCAACCATTCATCTTCACAAGTTAGGTCACTGTACCTAACAAGGTATTCCCTTACTTTCTTGGTTCTCAAATTTCTTTCTTTGAGAACTTTTGTAATTTTATTAATACAAGATGATTCAATAGGAGTTATAACTTGGCAAACTTTATTTCTCAAAGGAAATTTTTCAGCATCACTAGATTTATATGGCTTTATCAAGCTCACTGGAAATGTAGGATGCTTATTGCTAAGTTATTCAAATAGTTCTAATTAAACAGCATTTTCTGCAGGGAGGGCCTTAATAACAAAAGGTCCTGCAAAGGAGTCTTTGACCTTTTTACATCCTTTGATGTTATTGAAGTTAGTGGTGGATACATATAAGGTTTGACTATGAAACAATAAGTAAAAATTACTCATATTTTACTTATTGTACTATGAATGTCCTTATAAATGAAATAAATAAGATTAAAATAATTATTATAATTATGGTGTAAAAGTAATTATATTATTAAATAAATATAATAATATAATTTATATTATAAAAAAATGATATAATAAATAAATATATTAATATAAGATAATTAATATATTTAAAAGCACTTTATTATTGTTACCAACAAATAATAAAGGCATAAAAAATTGTCTTTCATTAATAAAAAACAATTAATAACAATAATATTACTAATATTAAAGTTATAAATTAATATAAATACTATTTATATTAATTATAAAATTATTAAAGTAATAATAGAGGAAGCTTATTATAATAAGAGAGATAACCTACTTTTAATACTTAATATAATAATTTTGAATGATTTTACGCCCAAAAAAATGTAAATACAACCTTTTTAAATTGTTTTTACAATAAATTTTAAGAGAAATTACAATTTATCTTTATGGAATAGAGGTTTTTAAGAGAAATTTAAACAAAACAATTAAATAATTGTAATAATCATGTTTTAGATCATTATTATAATAAGATTATCTTTGGTCTTTAATAATTTAAGAGTTTTATATATAAAGAATAAAGAAATTACCTTTTGATTTAATGATTTAGTGTTTTGTAAGCGTATGAGGGGAAAACACAGTAAAAAGAGCTCTATTAATAGTAAATACCTCCCTCCTAGAGTCCAGAAGGCTTCTAGTAGACGTGTACTGATGCCCTATACTAGAATTGATCAATATTTCAAGGTTTGGTGATGATTACATCATGATCAAACCATCTTACCTCATAATTATGCCATTATTTAGAGTTCTCACTATTACTCTAAGTCTGATGACATCATAGGCTTGGAAGAAGCCTAAACCTTGAGGATTTTATTATTATTAATCATATTCTAATAGTATTCACCAGTTTTATCACTTATATGACTGTTAAGCTTGAAATAAGATTACAGTGAGTGATCTTAAATGATCAAATTTAAGCTTAAACTTTGATCATTCATAACCTTTACGTTATACATACTACAGCTATTCTGAGAGTGTATTCTAATAGCTTGGCATTTCCTTATTACACTTCCAAGAGAATTTCATTACATCATCAAAACTCTATTTTTGATGATTTTTCTTGTAACTCATCTTTGCTGTTGAAATTTAATATTTTAAACTTCAAACCATTATTTCAAGGGGTTATACCTTGAATGTTATAATACAAATTATGTCATTCTTCACAAATGAACTATTAGAATCTGAATGTCTACTTCTTTTTAAGTTTGGACCACTTTCACAACAAAATGGTCAACAGCTCTATTGATTTTAATCAATAATCCATTACAGGTTTTAACCTTGTTTATAACTTGTGAAATAAAGTTCATTTCTGTGCTCCTACAGTAATTAAGTGGTGAATTTATTTTTGGTTTATCACTCTATCATGTATATTTCAAAAGATATTAGCTAAAATCCTTGAATATATGCGTTGACCAAAAAAGTGCATATATTCAGCTTAACTCCTTAAGTAATGACTTTGGAGATTAGCTTCTTGATTGTTTTATGTGTAGAGGTTTATGGAGAATCCAAAGGTACAATTTATTTCCCATGTTGTTTCATTGGTATTTGAAATAATTAAGGATTCATGTTTTTTATAAGGTGTTATTACTTATAACTCCATAAATATTGACTTTACAGATATGCCATAAAAATTGTATATGGGTATTTTACCATGAGCAATCCAATGGTGTAGTTTATTTAACATGTTTATTCATTGGCTTTTATGTTAAACCAAGTTTTATTCCTATTTATGGCAGTTTTGTAGCTTTAAGGTAATTCTTTTTAAGGTATAATTATTTTGAATATTTCTTGTGACCTTTTTGGGTATGTGTTCATATCTCAAAGGTTCACAATACAAGTACTAAATCCCCCACTTTAAAAGCTCAAGTGGCATGTGATTTGTCCCATTTTTCCTTAGCATTTGCAAAACAGTCTTCCATGCACCTTATTGCATGCTTTCTAGTTTTGTCTAGCATTTGTTTGAAGCTACCAGCTGTAGGATGTATCTCAACTAAATCTTTCCTCAAGGACTCTTGAGGTAATTTGGGATTCCATCCTTTTTCTAGAATAGCAGGAGTTTGATTGGTACTGGAATGAACGGATGTCTAATATGCCAATTCTAGCGCTGGTAAAAGAGTACATCAATCATGGGTGAATCCATCACAATCTTTGAATTCAACGCCATATGTACAAAATCTTCTTACCATATCTTCCAAGGTTTGGATCATCCTTTCAGCCAAACCATCAGTTTGTGGGTGGTAGGCTGTAGAGAAGGAGAATTTTGTCCCAAATAGTTGGTGAAGATTTGTCCATAGTTCTGAGGTAAATGTGGGATCTCTGTCACTAATGATGTTTGTGAATATGCCAGTCCATGATACTACTCTATTCCATATCAGAAGAGCTTTATCCATTGCTGTATCATCCTTGTGACATGGTATAAATGTTGGAGTCTTACTGAGTCTGTCAAAAATCACTAGGCAATCATTTTAACTTCTGTAACCCCCTGGTGGCAGGCCAGTTACCCAATCCATATGGAAAATTGGCCAAGGTCTACTGGGTTCTTGGATCTTTATCATATTTCCAAGTCTTTTTCAAGTGGATTTATTTGCTTTTTGACATCTTTCACAGGTTTTGCAATACTCTGCAACATCTTTCTGCCACATTGGCCACCATATGCAGGTTTTTACTTTTTCTCTTGTTCTGTCCTCAGAAAGATGTCCTGAGAAAGGGCTGTCATGGCATTCTTTAAGTACAAGATTTATTAAGGACCTGTCCACAACTGTCATGACACATGTATGCTTAGTTCTGTGGTAGATCATACCATCCAGTAATTGGAATCTTCCTTCATCATATGATTTTCTCCATATCTCATCTAAGGCATGTATCAAAGAATTGTCTTTACAGTCCTTAGTAAGTAATTGGCATAAAATGCTACAATTTGTATCCTGAGTATAACTGTTTCTTACTTCCTCAAATAAAGTGGTGTTCAGGTCTGTAACACTGATTCCTTCTATGGGGATTTGTGGGTAAGCTTCTTCTGCACATAAGCAGGATTATTAATATTATTTGGTAGTTCTCATCTGCTTAGTCCATCTGAGTTTTCATGAATATTTCCTTCTTTTTGAGCAATAGTCATATTGCCCCTATATTGTTGTATGGCTATTTGCCATCTGAGCATATGTCTGTTAGGTGTCTTCATGTTTAAAAGTAACTTAACAGCGGTAAAATCTGTTATTACTTCAAAAACACATCCTTGCAGGAAGTAATTGAATTTCTCCAAGGCCCAGACAAGGCATAAACACTCCATTTGACTCGCCCCATATCTGGCTTCAGTTGATTTGATTTTCCTGGATATGGAACATATGGGTCCCTCCACACGTTTATCATTTATAATCTGGACTTGATGAAGTGCAGCACCCAGCCCATCTCCTGATGCATCAATATATAGTTTAAAAGGCAGTTTAAAGTCTGGCATCAGTAAAAGTGAAGCAGTGGTCAAGGCTTGTCTCAAAGATTAAAAGGCTTTGACTCTGTCAACAGTCATTTCAAGTACTTTGTCTTTGTCACACAATTTATAAAGAGGCCTTGCTATGGATGCAAAATCCTTAATATGTTGCTTGTAATATTTTGCAAACCCCAAAAATGACTGAATTTCTTTTTTGTTCAGAGGCATGGGTTTCAGCAATACTGTTGCAACCTTCTTTTTGTCAATTCCAAGGGATAAACCAGATACTACATGTCCCAGTGCTTTGAGTTCTTTAAATTCAAAATGGCATTTCTTTAAAGAAATTTTCATGTTCACAGATTGGATTTTTGTCAAAACTCTGGATAATCTGTACATATGTCCTTCCCAAGTTTTGGAACAGACAATAATGTCATCAATGTAAATGATTAACCATACTTCTGAACATTCTTCAGGGAAGATTTCATTCATCACTCTTTGGAAGTGTGAAGGTGCATTCTTGATACCAAAAGTCATCCTCAAATATTCATATACTCCACAATAAACAATAATTCTCAAGTATTTTCTTGCCCTTGGTGTCACCACATTCTGATGAAATCCTTCCAGAGAATCTATAGTGGTTATATACACTGCTTGAGATATCTGGGTAAGGGCAATTTGGATTTTTGGTATTGGGTACCTTTCTGGAACAGTGTAAATGCTCAACGCTCTAAAGTCCCCAATCATTATACATTTTCCATTATTTCATGCCACTATGACCGGTATAGGTATTTCTACTTCCTCATTATGGCCAACCTTTCTTATTAAACCAAGGTCTAGAAGTTCTTTAATATGGATTTCCAGAGCTTCTCTTGATTTAGTACTTGCTTTACATGCAGGTCTTCTTAAGAGTGGTGGATAAGGTCTCTCAATATTAAGGACAATGTCAAATTCATGACCAATAATTTCCTCCAAAGGTTCTTTGTCTGATACAAATGCTTCTTTGTGGTCATATAAAAGGGCAGAAAGTTCATTTTCCTATTTATCAGTCAGATGAAGGCTTATTTCATCTTCACTTGACTGTTCATATTTGAATCTTTCCAGCCCTAAGTTGACTGATGCTACTTTGCTCACTGTAGTTTGTCTTTTGAATGGTAAAAAGGCAAATTTCTGACGCTTATTGTCTCCAATAGTAAGGTATCAGTCCTTGTTGTTATGTAGGTTTATGCCATACATGATCAAATAGTCATTTCCCAATATAAAATGGGTACTAGCGCAATTTTCCATGACAACAACTTCAACAGTGATTCTTAAATTCCCATTAATATGTGGAAATATGAAAGTAGTCTCAAAAATTCCAATTCTTTCATTGGATTACTTGCACTATTAAATTTTATGCCATCAATTTGTAACAATTGGCTTTAAAAATTTGGCGCACAAGTTTTAAGAAAATATTTGCCAACACAAGAGCAGAAGGCTCCTGTGTCAAGTAAAGGTTTAGTGAGTTTATTGTCAATTACCTTTTCTTTTATACAGGAGTTACCAGCTGTATAACCTTTTCCCATGTTTGGTTTGGTCTTCATGAGTTTTGCATCTTGAATTTTTGACAAATCAAGTTGACAATTGCTTAATTGTGGCAAGTGGGAATAATATTCCATGATGTCAAAGGTGGCATTTATATTTTCTATATCTTTTGAAGATTCAGAAAAGATTGATGACCTATCATCTGAATTTTCTTCAATTATATTATCATCTTTTTCAACATCAGGTTCTTTTTCAATGTCAATTTCATTTATTTTTCCCCTTTTTGGACATGTATTGGAAAAGTGGGTGGTGCTTTGGCAAATATGGCCATTTCTGATTATATCTGAAGATTTATAATTCATATTATTAGAATTTTCTTTGGGATTTTTGTCCACAGAATCTTTCCAAGGTGTATTAAACCTTGCCTTGAGATTCACCCTACTAGAACCAATTCTGGTTTTGGTGGTTACTTCTTCTAATATATTAATAATATTGTCTTCTGAAGATTGCTCAGTAGTCCTGTTTTTGACAGCATCCTCTAAGTCACCTCCACATTGTCTCAGAATTTTTCTGTGGATCATAAGTTCTGACATGTCAGGATACAATGCTGTTAGTCTGACTTTTTGTTGGCAAAACCATGGTAAAGCTTTGTCTTTATCAGAATTAAATTTTGCAGATTCAAAGGCTGTTTCAACTTTAAACCTCCAAGCATCATTGGCCCATTTGTTGATAATTTTGGTTTTCCACCAAGTCCAACTTTGCTGTCCATGTGCTTGTCTTAATTTTATATACCATCTGTGGGCTGATCTGGTAAACAAGGTGTTAAATCTTGCTGTTACCAATCTGTCTTGTAATTCAAAATCTTCTTTAATAATGTCAATACCTCTGATGAATTCCATATGGTCATATTCTCCTTCACCACTGAAGTGAGGCCATTCTTTAAGTTTTGGTACTTCTTTTAAAAGTGCTTGGCCCATTGATGGTTCCAAGCTATGAAAAGAAGTGGAAGATTTATTTCTTAAATGTGAATTTTCAGCATCCAATACTTGTGTATTGGGATTTCTTGTACCCTCATTTTGATTCAGAGGTTTAGACATTCTTGGTAAGGTGTTTAGTATCTGTTCAATTTCATTCATTTTACTGTTGCTACACCTTTGGGAATTTCTGAATTTATATTGGAAGGCTTGTATTAAATTTATTACTTCAATTCTATACATGTCTTCTTTATGTGTCATTTCTTTCCATAACTCTGTTTGTCTTGTATTATCAGCAGTTACCTGATTCAATTTCATTGTTAGTTTTGATACTTCTTCTTGTGAAGCATCAAAACACTTTTTCAAGGCAATTGTCTATGTCTTTACTTCAGTAAATTAGTTTGAAATTTCATCAAGGACTTTTTTGTTATCTTTCTTGATAATATTTATGGCTTGTTCAATTCTTGTTTCAATTATGTCATCAATATTGAATTTAGAATATTTGTCTGTTAATTCTTTGATAATGGCAGATTTTTCATTTATCTTATTTCCAAATGCATTGTCATTATTAGAAGCTTTAATTGTTCTTAAAGTGTTCTCAAAACACATAAGTGTTTCATTTATTTGGCTCAGACTTAAGTTTTTTGTTTTAAGATTGTTATGAATGGATGAATTATTATCAGAAACATGAGTTTTTATGTCATTTATACCTTTGTACAACTCTGGGATAGAATCCAAAATATTAGAAATCATTTCTGATATTTTAATCTGGCTTTCTCCTTTTTCTGTAATTCAATCATTGTTGTGGTCATCTTAAATACATTTTCCATGGCATCCGGCTGAATTTTTGGGATTCTGTAACACTGGCTGTAAGGTTTTGTGGCTGGTGCCTTTCTTTTGCCCTTGTTCTGAGCTTGTGGCTGCTTTTTCATGTTGGGATTGCTGCTGCTGGCTACTGGGGCTGTTTTTGGCACTTGCTTGGGTGGTGGAGGGTTGTTTTTCCTCCATTCTGCTGTTAAAAGCATCATGTTCTTCTTTTCCATCAATGGATGTCATCCATTGAGTAACCTGCAAGTGCTGGGATGGCCCAGGAATTCTCACAGTCAGGTAAGAATTCATGCATTTTTTCCACAGATCTGCAAGGATCTGGTACTCTTTGTGCTGCAATCCATTGTTGTAAGCCTTCTGGCTGGCTTTGTATATTCTGACTGAGGCTTCTTGTGGCAGTGTCAGCTCTGTTTGAAGGTAAAAAAGTATTATCAGCTTCAGAATGACATATTTCATTAATTTGGAAGTCATCAACTGACCCTTGACCTTCTGTAACTGATTAGCTTTGGCCATAATCATGTCTATGACCTTTGTGGGAGCTTCTTGAGGGGTGATACCTGGCTCCTGATCTGGTTGAAGGCATATTTTATGATTAAAAAGCTTAAAAATAGTGATTTTATGTCAAGAAACTTACTATAGGGCAAATTCTTTGCCTTCTGGAGGGTATTACCTATATCCAAGTTAATTAATTCAGAAGAAATTGGTTCAGGTTGATTATTCTGAGTTATAATAATTTTACAATTATGGTCATAATTCACAGTACTTGCAGGAATAATGCTTTTTACTGTTGAGGCTGTTTCAATATTTTATTGTCTCAACATGTTTTCAGACAGTAAAATTAATGAAAAATCAAATTGATTAACTAAAAAAAGGATTTTTTCAAGAGAGAAATGAAAAAATAAAGCCTCACTTATAATATGAAAAAAAATATTCTTTATGGATTTTTTGAATTATAAGTATTTTTTATATGTTTTGAAATTTTTCAATGTAAGAAAAAAAAAATTAAAAAGGAGTAAGAAATTATGTCACAGGCAAAATATCACAGCTGGGCCCCCAAATGTAAGGTGTGGATGTGAAACTTTGATTAAAATCATGTAATTTTCCTGTCCTCAAAATTTGTATAAGGTAAAATATGATTAAAAAATAGTATCAAATAGTATTTCTAAGAGAAAGAATTCCAATTTTATTGTTTTTAACTTTTTAAGTACAAAAAATAATATTATAAAGATTTATTGTTTTACCAACAATAAAAATTGATCCAAAAATACTCTACAAGAGATATTTAAGGCTACAAGAGAAATTCTTCGAGAGCAATTTCAATTGGAATTAATTGAGCAAAAAACTACAAGCAATTAATGAAAGAAAAAATTATTTCAAAAGTTTTTTAAAGAGAAAACACGCCGAAAAGCTACCAGAGTGAGCTTGGAAACAAAGTGACAAAGCTAACAGTGATGAAAGATGCTTTAATTCACTTATGGGGTGGTTCAAGGGGTAAAAATGTTTATAAGAGTTACAAAAAATGACTTAAATGATTTTTCACGTGGTTAAAAGGTTTAAAATGATATAAGGAGGTTGGTTAGAATCTTTTATTGATTGTCTTAACCGTGTTTAATCTAATTATAAAAGGAAAAGATTCTGACATGAAGAAAAAAGTGGGGCAAGGAAGACATTCTTTTATAGCCATGAATTTTCTTACTCAAAAAGTAAAATTACCCTTTTTGGTCGTGGAAAACACTCTGAAAACAGAAAAGCCAATTATGGCATCATTGAACCCTGGTTTAGATCAAAGAAGGGCTGATTTTAGCCATTTTAGACCCTTAAATCAGCCATTACTATAGTAATACCTGGTCTAGAGCCTTCAAACCATTTCATAATGTGTGTAAGAGATGTAGAAACAAGTTAAAACTTTTTTTAATAATATTGTCTCAACTTGAGGGTAGTTTTACCCTCTTGGCAACAGTTAAAACTGCCCTGGTTGGTATCAAAACCTCATCATCAATTGAGACACAGACCCTGTGACTCAATTCCAGGCCAAAAGTGATGAACCTTTGAGTTTATTTTGACGTCCCATGCCTGTCAGAAAGGACTTTGGGGGTCTGGCTCCCCCTTTGAGCTAGAGTACCTTTTCCCCCCAGAATTAATCTTTCCAATTTATTTTTTCTTTAATTCCTCATCATGGAATACACTTGTAATCTACACATACAATCTAATTGCGTTTTACAGTACACAACTTTAATAATTGATACCTCATATGCAAATTACAGCTCACTTATGTAATACACATGCACATTTTGACATTTCAATTGAAAATACTTCAATTCCTCATAACCTCTAAACTACACACAACACCTCAATTTTAACACAGAAATTGATGGTTAACACCACATGTGATGTGAATTAAATCAAGGTTGTAATGATTTTCAACTTTTGTACAGAAAATACTAAAAGCTTAATTTAGGCTTATTTGGAGTTGAGTTACAGAAAGTTTACGCAGAGGTGACCAACCCCACCTTATTTTTTGTGAAGAATCAAATGGTGAAGTGATATTCTTATGTTTATTTATTAGATAAAGAGTTATGATAAATTTTATGTGAAATTTTACCAAAAATATTTTAATTTCACTAATTTCATTAAAAATTCATTTTTACTTAATTTTTTCAAGTAAAAATGTATTTTCATAATTTTAAAATTTAATGTAATTTTTATTTTAAATTATAATTAGATTTTCATTTTTCTATATAAATTTTTATTTATATTTTGATTTTTATTTTGATAATATAAATAAATTCATTTTTATTTATATTTCTATCTTATTTTGTTATTTCTGGTCTTTTGGGTATATGAAAATACATCTAAGGCTCACATATTGTAAGGTGTGGATATGAAACTTTAATTGAAAATCAAGTACTTTTCCTGTCCTCAAAATTTCTATAAGGTAAAAATCAATTAAAAATAGCAAGAAATATTATTTTTAAGAGAAAACATGCCAAATTTATTGTTTATAACTTTATTAGTATAAAACGATAATATTATAAAGATTTATTGTTTTACCAACAATAAACCTTTATCCAAAAAATACTCTACAAGAGATATTTTAAGGCTACAAAAGAAATTTCTTCAAGAGCAATTTCAATTGGAATTAATTGAGCAAAGAACTGCAAGCAATTAATTAAAGAACAAAGTCTTTAAAAAGAATATTAAAGAGAAAACACGCCCAAAAGTGACCAGAGTGAATTTGGAAACAAAGTGACAAAGTTTACAGTGATGAAAGATGCTTTAATTCACTTTTGGGGTGGTTCAGGGGTAAAAATGATTATAAGAGTTACAAACAAAGATTATAATGTTTTTTTCACGTGGTTAAAAGGTTTAAAATGATTTAATAAAGGTTGTTGGAATCTCTTATTGATTGGTTTAACAATGTTTAAACTAATCATAAAAGGAAAAGATTCTAACATGAAGAGAAAAGTGGGGCAAAGAAGACATTCTTTTATAGCCATCAATTCTCTTACTGCAAAAGTAAAATTTACTCTTGTCAGTCGTGAAAAACAGTCTTACAACATAAAAGCCAATTATGGCATCATTGAACCCTGGTTTAGACCAAAAAGGGCTGGTTTAAGCCATTTTTAGCCATTTTAGACCCTTAAATCAGCCATTACTATAGCAATACCTGGCCTAGAGCCTTCAAACCACGTCATAATGTGTGTAAGAGGCTTAGAAACCAGTTAAAACTGTTTTTACTATGATTGTTTTATCTTAAGGGTAGTTTTACCCTCTTGGCAACAGCTAAAACTACCCCAGTTGGTATCAAAACCTTATCATCAATTGAGTCCACAGACCCTGTAACTCAATTCCAGGCCAAAATTAATGAACTTTTGCATGAATTTTGACATCCCACGCCTGTCAGCAAGGATTTGGGGGTCTAGCTCCCCCTTAGAGCTGGAGTTCCTTTTCCCCCCCAAATTTAATCTTTCCAATTTATTTTCCCTTTAATTCCTCATCATGTATTATACTTATAATTTACACATGTAATTCAATTGAATTGTACAGTACAATTCAGTAATAATTGATACCTCATATGTAAATCAAATTTCACTTATGTAATACACGCGCACATTTTGACATTTCAATTGAATTCAATTGAAAATACTTCAATTCCTCATAACTTCTAAACTAAACACAACACCTCAATTTTAACACAAAAATTGATGGTTAACACCACATTTGGTGTGAATAAAATTAAAGTTTTGAGGATTTTCAACTTTTGTATTGAAAATACTAAAAACTTAATTTAAGCTTATTTAGAGTTGAGTTACAAGAATTTCACTCAGAGGTGACCCCACCTGATTTTTTATGAGGAATCCAATGGTGAAATAATTTTTATATGTTTATTTATTGGATAAAAAGTTATAATAATTTTTATTTAACTTTTTTCCAAATTTATTTATTTATTCACAATTTTGTTAAAATTTCATTTTTACTTAATTTTTTCAAGTATAAATGTAATTTTATACTTACAAAATTTAATGTATTTTTATTCTTAAATTGTAATTAATTTTTTATTTTTAATATAATTATATATTGATAATTTGATTTTTATTTTAATAATATAAATAAATTTATTTTATTTATATTAATATGTTATTTTTGTATTTGTGGTCTTTTGGGTATATGAAATTACCTCTAAGGCTCACACATATGATCCTTCTGGATCAATGACAGGTGAAAAAATCTTCACAGGCCACATCAGCACTTTTATCAAGTGTTCAGAGTGTCTGTATGACTAATATTAGTAATTCTGGGTGGGTTTAAGCTTTAAACAGCCATTATTTCAATTATTAATCCAGTACTGGTTGGTACAGGTTTGGTACAGAACATTCTTGGTCAAAAAACATCCAACCCAAATATCTCAGTCAAGATTTGAGATATTAAAAATGAAGGAGAATAAGCCTAATGGGATTATGAGCTCTTCAATTTGGTATTCTTCATGTTAGCCCTTCTCAAAAATTGCAAAAGCTATAAGGGTTTCTAGCTTTTTGATGTATCTTTGTACATCAGTATATGGGTTGATAGACTTCCAAGCAAGATATCTCTATCAATTTAAAATATATCAGAATTTGAATGAAACTGAATTTTAGGGCTTGATACGCTCTACAATTTGGTATACTTCACTTTACAGCTGTATTAATATATGGCAAAGATACCGGGGTTTCTTTATATTTTTGTTTTCAGAGAACCTGTATTTGGTTTGCTGAACCTTTTATCCCATATATCTCTGCAAGTTTCAAAGGTGAAGGGCTAAGGCTTATCTCAAATTGAATCTCTCATTCATATATTAAATTCTGTTGTACCTTTGTACAGTTTTGTACAAGCCATCTTGAGCTTTTGAGGGGCTCTTAGTGAATAAAGGTGGTATTAGGTTATCTCCTGAAGTAGGGATGCTAAAGAGGATTAAATGGTACCATTTAATAGCTCTACTTGAGAGCTCCAAGAAAATACCATTTATGTTGGATTTTTAACAAATATGCGTAAGCTAGATCATAGGTGAAAATAGGGTTTTTGCTTATTTAGTCTGATCTTTGACAGGGCATATCTTTGTCCTTTATTATTGTATCTGGGTCAGGTTGGTCTATTTATATTTGGGAATTTTTCCTTTTTATATAATACCTGTATTGGCTATGTTTTTCCAATTCTCTTCATGCAATTACTTATGGTATGTTGGATGTCATGCTGGTGCTCTCTTTGGAGTCACAGGCTGGAATACCCTATCTTCAAAAAATTCTCATCATTGATGAGACTCTTTTGTCCTCCTTGGGGATATGGAACCTTTCAAAGGAGGATTAGGATCTATAATACTCTCCAGTTTGACCCACTGTCCTTTGTCTGGTGGTTCATTATTTTCTTCTATCAGATACTCTTTATTGCAATATCTTTTTTTTTGATTGGGGTTGTTATTTTTAAAGTAGAACTTTCTTTCATTCTCTTCCCCAACTGTCAAGTAACTCTATGTGGAATTATTTATTCTTATTCCATAGATTCTGTGGTACTCTGTACCTCCTAAGAATCCATCAATCTCAGCATTTTCAAGTACTAAAAATTCAGTGTGTAATCTGAGGTTTCCCATTGTGTGTGGAACTATAACCACCTTTTTATACTTCCAAGCAACTTCATTTTTCCTTAAGAACCTTTAAATTCTCTTTCTTTTGTTGAAATTATTTCTGCATGCCACATTGGCAAGTGTCTATCCAAGTATTGCTTGGCTATTACTGAGAAAGTTGCTCCTGTGTTAACTATCAAAGGATTCTTTGTATTTTCAATGTACACATTAAGCTTTGATTATTCTCCATGAATAAAGGCCATACCCATTTTGGGTTTTTTCAAATATCCTTTGGCATCAGTGGTGCTCCCATCAAGTTCTCCACTATTGTTGGGTTCACTTAATTAAGGATTTAAAGAGTTTTCTAGGACTGATTCTGGTTTCTCATCCTCATACTCCAATAAATATTGCTCAATATGCTCTTATTCACTGTCTGAATCCTCTCTTAGCCCATTTCCCATACTTTCATAGTCAGATTTGTACTCTATTTGTTCTTCTACTGACTCTTCCCCTATTGTAAATATTTTCTTTTTTCCCTTGAGACAATTATTTGCATAGTGGTCTGGTGATACACAGATATGACATTTGTTTATCCTCTTTGGTGCTTCTGAAACATTTGCAGGCTTGATGTATTTTTTCATGATTAGCTTTGGTTTTCCTCTGCTATCATGTGGCCTAATAGGTGAAATAATTCCAATTGAGGTCTTTTTTCTGACATCTTGTATGAAACTTTCTATGTCATCAATTCTTCCTTTTTTTGCATATTCACTTTACTGCATTCTCTAAGTCTCCTGGAAGTTTTTTAAGAAGCTTGTCATTTCTCATCTCTATTTGCATTTTTGGATCAATAGATTTTAGTCTTTTTGGTTTGTTTAAGACACCATTAATAAAGAACTTTCTCTGCAGAGTATATTTCACTCTCAAAAGAGATGGATTTTTTCCAAATCCAAGTACCATTTATGTACCTTTTTTTTTTGGTTTCTCAACCATGGCCAGCTTTTCCTGCCATGTATCTCTTTCACTTCAGTGTACCATATGTGTGCATGGCCTTTGAATGGAGTGTTGAGTCTTGTGGTGATCCAGTAGTTTTTTACCTTTGGGAGATCAAAAAAAATTCCATCGATATAATAACTGAATTCCATGTGATCATATTCTCAAATTCCTCATAATTTAGGCCAATTTACCACTTCAGATAATTACTTCAGTGCTTGTTTCTCAGAGTAACTGAGGTTTTCACCATCTTGGTAAATATACCCAGACCTTAAATTTGGATCCTTGTATGCAGGAACTTGTTTTCATGATTTTTCTTCCTCTTTTACTTTTTGAGAGTTGTGAATTATGGGTTAATCACCTTGGTTTTTTTGAGGGAAGCAATTTTCTTCTTGTTCCTCTTTCTCATAGAGGTAATCAAGCTCTTTTACAAGGTTTTCCTTCTTCTGCTGGAAGTTTCTTAGCTTCCTTATCATAGTCTGTTGTTCCTCTATTATTGAGCTCAACTTTCTATTGGTTTTTCATCTTCTGCCCAAATTTTGGCTAAATTTGTGTTTAATACTTTGATGACTGTAGCTTGGAAGGCATTTTATTCATTTATTGTTTTCATTTCTGAACTCACTTCTAGTACATGATCATATTTCCATTCCATGAATTTTCCCATGTTGGACCATATAAAACTACTACCTCTGGAATCATTGGTTTCAAAATTCTGAGGGGGTATTTTATCATCAATAGGCATAAGCTGAAGATCAATTGGTTCTGAGCTAGAAAAACTATTGGTAGTTACAGTGCCTTTTTGTCCTTGTGTACCTCTCAGAATAATTTTATTAGTTGTCACATCAAAGGATCTGATTCTATCTTCTCCTTTCCAAAAGACTTCTTGTTTTCTATTTGGGCTCCATGTCCTCTGCTGGAAGCTACCAGGAATTACTGGAGAGTCCTGAAAAAAAATTTCTTTGGCTTTTAATTCCTGCAACTGTTGGACTTTTGAGGGGAATATATATTTTATTCCTCCATACCTTAGTGTTCCTGTATCAGAATGGGCTCTTCCATATGCCAAGAATTCTCTATTGCTTTGATTGCTTCCTGATTTCCTCTGATTAAAGCTTCTCTCTCTTCAAATAGTATGAAATATCTGTTGGGCTTTCAACTTTTCATCTCTTTCAGAGGTTTTTGGCAAGTCATTTTGTTGAGAAAGATTTTCTAACTCCTCATTCCAATTTCTTTGCATGATGCTACCATGGTAAATGTTTTTTTTTCATAATCCATGTGAACAGGTCTTTCAGGAGTGGATGCATCTGAGTGACTTTTCCTGAATCTGGCCCTTTTTTTGGTTGGAATTGGTTGACTTTGGGCAGGAGTTTTCTGATGGTAAGTCCCTTTCCAGTCATTTGATCCAACTGGTGGTTGTCTTCTTCTTATATTTCTTCCTTGTCAGATTTCTGGCTGATTTCTTGGGTAACCAATATTTCTGAGAAATGGAGGTGCCATTTCAAGAAATTGAAAAAGACAAAAAAACTGGATTTTCCAAAGTTTATTTACCTTCAGAAGGCCCTTGGACATATTTTTACTTTATAATCTTTAGTAATTTGCCTTTGAAGCTTATAAGTGTGTTATACACTTTTATTTTATTGTCAACCTGTTTGGTTGACAGATAAATCTTTCTGTGATTTTGTCTCAAGTGGAATTTTTATCTTTCAACTTGAAAGAAAAAATATAAAAAAAATTTAATTCAACTTGAATAAACAAAATTTTAAATCTTCTATTGTTATTTATTTTGAATCTTGTCTAATTGTATATATTTTTATTTTTTGAAATATTTTTTTATTTATTAATTTTTTTGAATAAATAAAAGTTATTTTTAAGATTTTTGTTTTACTTATTTTTATAAATAAAATATTTGAAAAAAAAGTTTATTTTATTTTATTAAACTTTTATTTAAAAAATAAGTTATTAACTTATTTAAATTTAAAAACTAAACTTTCAATAGTACAATTTTCAATTTAATTTATTTTTTGGAATAAATAAAATTTCAATATCTTAATTTTACAATAATTTGATTTTATAATTCAGTGGTTTTTTTTTGATTATTTATCAAATAAAATAAATTTTGATCAATTTTCACCTCAATTTTAGTAATACAATAATTTATTTTATAATATTAACTTAAATATTAAATAATTTGAATAATAATAAATTTATTATTTTAATATTTATATTTTGTTTCTTAATAAATATTATTATTTCAATTAATTTTTACAAAATTTGGTACAAGATAATATTTTTTCATTTAAATAAGATATTTTTGTAAAGAAAATTAGTTTTAATTCTTAATAATAATTACTTATTATTATTCAGTCTTATTTATTCTTTTGATTATTTATCAAAAGAAAAAATTTTAATCAATTTTTTCCTTAATTTGAGTAAAAAAAAAAAAAAAAATTTATTTAATAATATTCAACTTTAATATTAAAGAATTGAAATCATAATAAAATTATGATTTAAATATTTTTATTTTTAATTTAAAATAAATATTATGATTTCAATTATTTTTTAAACAATTTTTTAAATAATAATAATAATAATATTTTTTTTATTTAAATATACTAATTTTATATTAAAATAACTTTTAATAATTAATAATAATGACTTTTTATTATTAATTTTTGCTAAAAATTTCAATTTAAAGCTTTTTTTAAAGGATTGATATTATATTTAATGATTAATTTTTCTGGTTGAAATAAAATAAGATGAAACTGATACTTGATCTAATTTCAATTGTAAGTGTGATTCTATGTAGTAACTCAAAAAAAGTAAATAAAAGCTAACACTATGACTGTGACACAATACAAATAGTTCTAAATATAGTTAAAAGGTTCTACTTTTATATGATAACAGTGGTGATTAATCTACTTAGAAACTTGGTTGCAATTATTTAATATCAATTGACTTCAAAAATCACTACAATGATTAATTAATTTAATCATATCAATGTGATCCTAATAGTACTACTGGTATAAAACAGCTTTAATATGTAATGATGTTACATCATGATGATAAGGTCCTTTTCCAGTAAGAAAATGCCTTATGTGATCCCTTTTGTAGACTTATAGGGTCTGGTAACCTCTTCACACGTATTCATGGTGAGAATTTTTACTCTGGAGGCTGTACTGTGGTTCTGCACCAGCAGTTCTAACATCATCATAGTCATAATTTTGGTTATGGGACCACATATGAACATTCTGGATCAATACAGGGTGAAAAAAACTCTTCACAGGCCATTTCAGCACTTTTATGAATTTTAAAGTATTTTTATGATTAATATTAGTCATTCTGGGTGGGCTTAAGATTCAAACAACCATTATTTTAAGTATTAAGCCAGTACTGGTTGGTACAGGTTTGGTACAGAACATTATTGGTCAAAAAGCTTCCCACCCAGAGTTCCCAGTTAGTTTTTGAGATATAAAGAATCCAAGAGCATAGGATTGACAGGCTTAATGAACTCTTCATGTTAACCCTTCTCAAAAATTGCAAAAGCAATAAGGGCTTCTAGCTTTTTGATGTTTTTTTGTACATCAGTATATTGAATGATAAACTTCCAAGCCAGATATCTCTGTCAATCTTAATGATACAGAATTGCAGGGTTTGAAGAGCTTTAAAATTTGGTACACTTCACTATAAAGATGTATTAATATATGGCAAAGATACAGGGGTTTCTTTATATTATTGTTTTCAGAAAACCTGTATTTGGTTTGTTAAACCTTTGATCCAATATCTCTCTTTCAGTTTTGAAGGTGCAGGAGTAAGGGGTAGATCAAATTGAAGCTCTTACTAATATATTAAATTTGGTTGTACTTTTGCACAGTCTTGTACAAGCCTTCTTGGAGCTTTGAGGGGTTCTTAGTAAATAAAGGTGGTACAATGGTATCTCCTGAGGTAGGTATTCTAAAGAGAAGTGGATGGTACCATTGGATAGCTATCCTTGTGATATTTAATAAATATCTAATATTGGTTGTATTTGAATTAAATAAACATAAGCTGGATTGGAGGTGAAAATAAGGGGTTTGCTTATTTGGTCTTATATTTGACAGGGCATAATTTTGTCATTTCTTATCCTATTTGGGTCATGTTGGTATATTTATATTGGGGAATTTTCTCTCTTTATATCATACCTGTATTTTCTATGTTTGTTCAAGACTATTCATACCATTACTTATGGTATGTTGGATCTCATGCTGGTGCTCTCTTTGGCATCACAAGCTGACATCAATAATCAAAATATAAAACAGGATGAAGTAAAATTATACTCTTATGCAATAATTAATACTCTTAAATACTTAAATTAAGAATTTTCTTAAAAAAATATCCTCTTTTAGCTGAAATATACAATATAAAAAAAATCCTATTTTATAGTTTTTTATCACTTCAAATTTTTTTTTTCGATATTAAAAACAAATATATAGAATAATTTCTTTTCATTTTAACTTTAATTTTAAAAATGAATAAAAATTTCTAACATTTTTTACTTTCAATTATAACTTTTTTAATTTGAAAATTGATTTTTTTTTTTTAGAAATAAATAGGTCCTTTCAGTTCAGTTTTTTTGAGTTTTATTAAGAAAATAAGCATATTTCTCATATTTTTATTTATTAATAAACCTTCAATTATATTTATCTAACAGAAATTATATTTTATTTTATTAAATTTTTTATTTCTAAATATATATATTTTAGATTTAAATTGAGAATAATTTTGAAATTAATTCCAATTCTTATACTTATTAAATTTTATTTTTCTTACATGAACTAATTTTCTTGAAAATATGTAAGGAAAAGAAAGATAAAAGTCTTATATATATATATATATTTGTTTTTTGTTGTTGTTTTGAATAGACTTTGATTATATAATTAAGCTTAAATCAAATTAATAAGGAAAGAAAAAATTCAATTTCTCTTTTATTTTGAAGATCAAAAATATAATCTAAAACTGAAATTGTGATTGGATTTTGTTTTATTGTAGAGCTAAAAGAGAATACACCTATTTTGATTTCATTTTTTAAAAAAAATGAGAAATAAATCAAGAGTTAGTATTATTATTTTCAATAATTTTAAAATTGGAAAAAAGGGGAAATCTTTTCTATAGTTCTGAAATTTTACTGAATTAGTTTTTCTTTCAAGGGTAAACTTCCTTAATTTTGAATTTTATCCTTGATTCTATATTATTGAATTAAGAATCAAATCATAATATATAAAGAGCTATTATACCTTTGGTTTTCTGAAAAAATAAAATGGATTATGAAATAGTAAATGCTTGATATGTAATGTCTTAGGATACAACATAATTAAGGAGATGCTGTTGGTTAGAAGCTGAAAATAAAAGATTTGCTACATACCCCAAGTCTCTTTGGTTACTGATCCTGGGTCATCAGGATTGCCTTTTGAATTGTGATTTCAACAGCTTCTCATACAGCTTTCATTTTTATGAACTCTAAAAAAGTCACAAGGAGAGGCTTTGAATGTGATTTGAATCCATCTTCAGAAAGAAATTTATTCAAATTGACAAATTTATGTGGCATTATCAATATTCAGATCAAGTTAATCAACAAAAATCATGGTCACACAGCAAAAGGGAAAAGGCCCAAATGATGCGATAAACAATGTGGTCTTTAAAAATGCATTTATGAGGGCTGGATGATTAATGTGAAATTGAATTATTTGTCTTCTTAAGGGTTCAAAAATATGACCAATTGATTTCATTTGTCTTTTTCACATTTTGTTGCTTATTAGTTTTCAGTTAAATACCTCTATTTATTTTTAGAAATCATGCTTAATTTCTTATTATTTTGTTATTATGTTAGTTTTAATTGACATTCTTTTTGCTGTAGCTATTGGTTTGGCCTACTTCAAGGCTAGCTAGAATGTTGTCTCATTTCCTTTTTGTTTGTTACATGATTTAATAACTTCAATTAAGAATCTATCCACCTGGCCCGGGTGGGGTTTGCGGCTCTAGTATATATTATTTACTTATATAATTTCAAAATGATTCAATAATAATAATGATATTCACTTCTTTTTTCCTGTATGTTACCCAGTTTTAAAAGAATCGGGGGTTTTGAAACTTGTGTTTTGGTTAGTTGATGTCCGTTTTTGAAGCAGCCTACTTGCTTTATGAATAGTGACATGAAAAATGAGCGAAGGAAATGTTTAGATTCATTTGATGCCATTCACACGAATATGGGGTTTCTTGAAGAAAAAGATATCATTCAATTTCTATCTATAAGAGGTTTGCTTCAATGCATTTTATTTTAGTTTAATCAACGTTAATTATATAAACAAACAAAACATATCCGGAATACTGTTGCTTTCTTATACATTTTTTCAATTTAATACCCTTTTTCGATTGCTGCAAAAACTTAACATGACGAACTTATAACCTTTTTTCTTTGTTCAAAACAAAAATCTGCTACGACTATGAAAACCCTAAATAAATATTATTTTTACATTTAATGAAATCTATAGTATACATCCTTAAAATTTTGAGTAATATTTCATTGCTGTCCGTTTAACATCTTCTTCATATGCTTCGCATCTACTCTTGACTTCTTCCCAAATCCCTCTTCTAAGTCCAGGTACAATTGATTTAATCCAGATTCTGTAGGTTCCACTAATCGGTCGATGATCTGATACATTAACTTCATACCGTCTATAGTTTATCGTCTCGACAATTGCTCTACTCCCTTCCTTGGATTGTTCTCTACTCGTCCTTCGCTCGTCCTGTGATTGATAGTGCTTGGTGCCCATTGATGATTCACGTGGCGTTCGATAGAGTATTCGATCACACCATGCTGGTACCCTTTCCTTTTCGGATGAATCGTACATGTGTGTTCCTCTATAATATCAACAGCTCAATACTACTGTGGGCTGTTTTTCCAAAAAAGAAAAAAAAAACACTAACGGATCATATTTATAAGTTGGATGAAATCTAATGGGGGGTTCATAAAAACTTCTTAGTCTAGACAGCGGATTCGTTTTCTTTTCTTTGATCAATTGATCATGCTCCAACATCTTCCAATGCTCCCCGGCTGCAATTGCCCTAATCACGTCTTCTCGTCGGGCATCAATCCGAAAATTCAAATCTCCATGAAGAAAACAAATTTCATGATCGGCAATCGAACTTCCGTTTCCTCCCCCAACATATACGCCATTCGAACTGGTTTCAGGGGGTGGATCCGGAAATCCAGCCTTTTCTTCTAAAATATCAATCAAATCTTCATTTCGTTGACGAATATGTTTTTGGCCAGCTGCCAAATGACAATTGATAAAGCAAATTGAAGAGTCGTCAATGACAAATCGGGCCAGTATCGCACCCTGATGTAATTGGGTGAAAGATTAGTAATCAATTAAATAAAAATAAGTTTTGACAAACAAAAAAAATACTTTGTTCCCATATCTCCCTTTCATTCCTGTCTTCACTGTTGTAACTGCAATATCCCTCATTTTGGCCCGTTCAGAGGACTTCGCAAACGTACAAGTAAACAACTAACCGATGTCCAATTATAATTAACTTTATTTGAATTTACCATTTAGAATCCGCAATTTTGACTTACTCCGACCAAATTCTCTGTATGAACTACAACATAAGGATCGGATTGAGGCATGATCGATTTGACGGCGCTGACCAGTCTATCGTGCCATTTTCTGTATGCTTGAGAGACTGAATCTGATAGCTTTTCCGCCCCTTTTTTTCTTCCGCCCAACAATACTGTTTCTATAATAGGAAAATTAATTCTCAAATCATCAATCAATCAAGTGATTGTTCAAAAAATAAATAATGAAAGCAGTCACAAACTAGCTGTCAATTTTTTATTCTCTAAATCAATCATTTCTTGAAATCCAAAAACAATGACATCGGGGCCTCTTCCTGCTTTTAGATCATCATCGCCACTTGTTGCTGATTTAAGGACATCTTCCAAAAAGTTATCATTATCACAAGTCCCTACCAATTCATTTGGTTTGCAAGCATCCACATTCCAAGAGCATACTAACGTCTTGATCGAGCGATAGGTACAGTACTCTGCTTGTCGTTTTTTCATCTCCGCAGCTGTTTTGTGCATGATGTATTATTAAGATTTGAATGACGTAAATAATGAACATTGAACTTACAAAACCAATCAACCGCCATTGTCCCGTCCCATAATCTAATCTTCCAGTCTGTACTACTTGTGGCGACATGAAGTTTTCCGACTTGCTGTTGTTACAAGCGAGTAAGAATAATGATGGAATTGAATGTTATGAATTTAAAAGAAATAAGCATACCTCATCCCATAATACGCTAGGATCAACAACAATTTTCATAACGGCTTCCTTATGAGCTCTCCAAACTTTAACAACTTTCCAACTAGCGGCAACTGGAACTCGATCATTAGATTGATTCAAATTACTGTCTTCAATTTCAGTTTCATATACATAAACGTTTCCTGTCCTAAATCCGACCCAAAGATATTTAGTGACACCTTCCATGGCAGTGATTTGATAGTTTGATAGTTTAATCAATTTTCTGAATTTAATGACTCCTTCATTAGAATTATATCCATTTGACGGAACTGGAGGAGAAGTAATAGAAAGCCTACGATGAATTTGTTCAGGAGCGGAAGCGATTGAAAATTGATTCTTTTGAGTAGATGGTAAAAATTTAGGATGAGAATGATTGAAAGATTTGTTAATTTCCCAAACTGAGACGTGACCAGTATCATGACCAAGGTAAACGATTTCAGGTCTTGAGGGTATAACGGCACCAGCTGTGACGGTTCCGATGATTACATCACCTGTTGTAGTTTCTGGAATCGTAAGAGGTCGAGAAGTTAAAGTCCAAGGTTGATTTGGGTCAGGATCATAAACTCTGATAGTTGGACTACGTTGAGAGAGATTAGAAGATTTTGAATTCGAAGGACCTGAAGCAGTCCATAAACGATGAGATAACATTTTTGAGAAATTTGTTTTTTCAGCAATTCTTTGAGATCTAGAAGGATTAGATAATTTGACTGAATTAGATTTTGATGGTGAGATATCATTATTAATATGATGATTTTGATTATTGAATGAAGGAATGGATTGATTTGTAGACCAAATTTGAACTTTTGAACTTTCATCCAATGAGCACATCCCACCATCTTTACAACGAAATAAATTGACAATGGCAGTTGAATGTAAATTTGATTTGAATTCGAGAATTTTGCGTTCAAGACAATCAAATTCTAATAATTGGCCATCTTTTGTACCGAACCAAATTAATTGATTATTATTATTAGTGTTTTTGTTGAATTGATTTGACGAATTTTTGAATTCCATTGCAGTGATTTTTAAATCTTGAAAGTTATTATTATTATTGTTATTGATTAAATTTATACATTCATTTGTTAAAATATTACATAATTTGAATTGATGAAGATTTGATGCACATAACCAATTATTTCTTAATGACCAAATTGAAAATTGCGAACCGATTGAAATTGTGAATCTTGAATTATTTAAAAAAGGTGGTCTGCGATTTGCAAAAGTTGAATCTGGAATGTTTTCTATTTTGGTTGAATTCTTATCTTTTAAAGGTTGATGATGAATTGCATGATGATTTTGTTGATGTTGCTTATGTCTTTGTTGTTCGATTAAGAATTGATCTATAGAGTTACCTGATAGAGTGCGAGATAATTTTGGATAAGGTTTAATTGAGTTTTTTGAATTTTGATGATCAAATTTGAATTGATTGGAAGAAAATTGAGTTCGATAATTAATATTTTGGGCTAATTCTATTTCTTGTAATTCTTCTTCTTCTTCCTCTTCTTCGTCTGAGTCATCGAAATCGTAATCATCATCATCATCGGACAATTTAAATTTTTGATAAAAATCAGCTTTACTTGATGATGACGGTAAACCTAAACCGATTTGAGGATTATTGATTGAAAAATTGTGATTTTGGGGATAATTAATGGATTTGGATTGAAAAAGATTAGGGGGACTTTTTGGGGACGCTTTAGGATGAGAATTGATTAAAGAATGATAAGAAGGTTGAAGTTTCAATGAGGATGACCTAGATCGACCGACCCATTCTCTTGGACCTGAGGGAGGCTGAGGCGGTAATTTGATTGAATGATTGGATGAGATATCATAGAGTGTAGAAGATTGATTTGATGAATATTTGGCTGGTCTAGGTGGTTTTGGTGGAGGAATGGGAGGTGATGCTTGAGATGAAGAAGAAGAAGATGATGATTGAAATTTTGAATGATGATTTGAAGGGGACGAAGAAAGTTGGGAATTGAAAGAATTATGGATGAAGTTGGGTCTTGGAGGTGGTTGAGGGGGGTGAGATGGTTTGAGTGCAAGATGATGGACAGACTGAGTGGATAAGTTGTGATGGGGTGATTTAATTTGATGATGAAATTGATCATTTTTAACAGAATAATTAAAATTTGACGAAGTTGAGGACGAAGAATTTATTGAAGAATTTGAAGACGATCTTTGATAATTCGATGGTTGCTGAAGCAACTGATTGGATTGATTTTGAAGCTGATACTGAAGCTGATGCTGATGTGGATGTGGATGTGGATCTGAAGGTGATTTGGACTGAATCGTTAAGATCGAAGACATAGAAGGCCTCGGAGGGATGATTGGCGGTGGAGTTGAGGACTTAGGATTGCTTGAAAGATGGAGATCTTTCATGATTATGGTAGATTCTGCTCTTGATTAGGAATCCTGAGATGATGGATGATGTCCGGATTGGATTGTCGAGGGGAATTTAAATAAATTGAAATTTTATTTGAGGCGATTGGGAAATTTTGATCACTCCTGTTGACCAAATTGACCGAATTGACCGAATTGACCGAATTGACCAGCTTATATGCACGCCTCATGCCGGCACCAGCTTACAGATCTGTGACAGGCGTGCTGTCCAGATCTCTAATGACCATTATTACTTTTAGGTTATGGCTTTATGCCATACTTTTACCTGCATGAAATGGCCCCTGAAGCTGCGGGCGACCGCCAATTGAGTGTTGAAATACAGGCATCGCGTTACAGCGATACCTGAATATCTCAGTAGCGAGAGATTACATGTACAGTACAACAAGCTTCACGCGCAGGATGCGCCGCAGTTGTCTAGTGGTGCCTTGTATGCCGCTTGTCGTCCCAACCAAGCAATTCCTCACCTCTTATCAATTGGTGACAGATGAACTTTGACTGACAAGCAAGCTTCGTTGCACTCTGTCATGTCTTATCAGGTTAAAAGCCTTGATTCTACCAAGCTCCAGAAATAGGCTGTCTTCAAGATGTGAAACTTCACCCGTTTGAAGAAAGCCACAGATGACAACGACACTGCTGCTAAGCCTGCATCCTCAGAGCAGATGCTTTTGATTTTAAACTTGCTTCAATCTGAGATTTCTTCACTAAAATTGGCATGACATGCTGCTGCTGCAGAGATGCAATCTTTTCAAAGGGCATTTTCATCACTACCACCCATTTCTTCCTCTTATCAATGTGTTGCATGGTCCATGCCTTCTGCATATGATTGTTTTATGCAGGCTCCATATAGAGCAGCAGAGCATTATGCCCCCTATGTGGAAATGGTACCAACTACCCCAAATGAGTGTTGTGCCTCAACCGAATTCTCTTTTTAGCTTTCAATTCTGAATTATCCCTTGAGGACACACCACCATTGCTCAACAACCAATCAGCAGAGGAGAATTGTGCTATTTCTCACTTTAGTGATGTGTCAATCCCACATGATTTTGGACTCTGTATTGGCATAACCACTACTAAAACACTGGAAACTGATTCTTTTGCAGTCATCAAAGCGCGGGTTTGCCCTGGTAATTGCTTTTAAAAACTGAAAGTGGTGTGCGATTTTGTGAATCTCTTGGTGGCAAATGGGGGGGTGACCTGAAGGCAAACCAAACTATCATTCTTTCATTATGACACACATTTTCCAGCTTCAAAAGTTGGGCATTAAGGCAGATGAGCTTGAGGGGGTTCTGGCTCAGGCAGCATGCCATGCTCCTCCAACCTTGGTCCAGGTGGCTTTCAATCAATTGGTCACTGCTGCAATCTTATCTAAGGGCAACAAAAAGCCATTATCAACCTTTGTTGGTCAAGTCATCATCAACACATTGGCAAAGACTGACAACTTCACCCAACAAACCTCTATGTTTGTGTACCATGTTCTGGAACCACAAAGGCCTTGTTGGACCTCCCCACAGCAAGCGGCATTTGGTTTTGATTTCCAGAGCCAAATTCTGGATGGCATCCATAAGCCCCCTGAGCACCTCATTGAAAAATTTGGGGTGGCATGTTTTCACTGTGGGCCAGCTGCCCACACACCAGGGGAGTGGCAAATCCAAATGCCCTCCCAGTCCCACCATAACCATTCAGGGGCTTGAGACCAAGAACACCCAAGGCATGCCCTCCCTCAGTCTCAGGATCTTGTTATCAACGCAAGAGAGTCTCTCAGGTGCAATTTGTAGAGCACCAGGCAGCGGATAAGGTGAGTCTGACCTATCTGGTTCTCCCCATTTTTCTATTGACCTGTGGCCAATCTTCCCTTTCAGAATTTTTTTTTCTGACTCATATTCTTCCATTACCATATCCAAAATGGCAATGCTTGACATTCCTCTGTGTCATGGGTGACTGATCATTTGAGACATCACTTGCCAAAGATTTGCGGAGCAATTTTGTCTGTGGGACAGCTATTTAAAGATGGGGTAGTGCCCCTTTTCAGTTGATTTTCACTGTCTTTGCTTGTGTGTAACTATCTTGTACCCACCAGCTTTGCAAAACCTTTCTGGTGGTTGAACGTTGTATCAGGGGAGAAGCCAAGTGAATTGGCAGCTGGAGCCACTCATCTGATTGAAATGAACACAATATCATTTCCAAACTCAACTAGCCTAAGAAGCCATGACTGGTACATAAGACTGGGGCATGCTTGTGACAAAAATGTGTTTTATTTCCTTAAGCAACACATACCAGCTTTTGATGCCAAGTCCTGGAATCCTTTCTTCTGAAACATGTGTGAAAAAGCCAAGAGTACCCACCATCTGGCTTGGTAAGTATCCAATATTACAAAGGAAGAGCCACTTGACTTGTCTCAGACAAAATTTGTCCTTTCAACAACAACCCACTTGGCTACCAGTACATTTTAACAATCCAGGATCACATCTTGACTTACAGTTTTGTGTGGCCATTGAAGTCAAGGGCAGATGCCCCAGAAACCATACTGGAGACAATCAACCACATTTTGGTTGACCTAAAGAAGACACCAAATGCACAGCATATCAATAATTTGTAGGATTTCACCTTGTGTAAGGTGTGTATATGAAACTTTGATAAAATATCAAGTACTTTTCCTGTCCTCAAAATTTGTATAAGGTAAAATTATTTAAAAATAGTAAGAAATAGTATTTTTAAAGAGAAAACACGCCAATTTTATTTTTTTTAACTTTATAAGTAAAAAACAATAATAAAATAAAAATTTCTTGTTTTACCAACAATAAAGATTTATCCAAAAATACTCTACAAGAGATATTTAAGGCTACAAAAGAAATTTCTTCAAGAGCAATTTCAATTGGAATTAATTGAGAAAAGGACTGCAAGCAATTAATTAAATAACAAAGTCTTTAAAAGTTTTTCAAAGAGAAAACATGCCCAAAAGTTACCAGATTGAACTTGGAAACAAAGTGACAAAGTTAACAGTGATGAAAGATGCTTTAATTCACTTTTGGGGTGGTTCAGGGGTAAAAATGATTATAAGAGTTACAAACAATGATTATAATGATTTTTTCACGTGGTTAAAAGGTTCAAAATGTTTAAAAAAGGGTGGTTGTAATCTTTTATTGGTTGGTTTAACAGTGTTTAAACTAATGATAAAAGGAAAAGATTCTAACATGAAGAGAAAAGTGGGGCAAAGAAGACATTCTTTTATAGCCATCAATTTTATTGCTCCCAAATTAAAATTTACTCTTGTCAGTCGTGAAAAACAGCCTGACAACAGAAAAGCCAATTATGGCATGATTGAACCCTGGTTTGAGACCAAAAAAGGGCCGGTTTTAGCCATTTTAGACCCTTAAATCAGCCATTACTATAGTAATACCTGGCCTAGAGCCTTCTAAACACGTCAGAATGTGTGTAAGAGGCGTAGAAACCAGTTAAAACTGCCTTTACTAACATTCTTTTTTAACTTAAGGGTAGTTTTACCCTCTTGGCAGCAGTTAAAACTACCCTGGTTGGTATCAAAACCTCATCATTAATTGAGTCACAGACCCTGTGACTCAATTCCAGGCCAAAAGTAATGAGCTTTTGCGTGGATTTTGACATCTCATGCCAGTCAGCAAGGATTTTGGGGGTCTAGCTCCCCCTTAGAGCTAGAGTGTCTTTTTCCCCCCAGAATTAATCTTTCCAATTTATTTTTTCTTTAATTCCTCATCATGTAATTCAATTATAATTTACACATGTAATTAAATTAAGTTTTTAATTGCAAGTCTGTAATAATTAATACCTCATATGTAAATTAAAGTTCACTTATGTAATACATGCACACATTTTGACATTTCAATTGAATTCAATTGAAAATACTTCAATTCCTCATAACTTCTAAGCTAAACATAACACCTCAATTTTAACACAAAAATTGATCGTTAACACCACATGTGGTGTGAATTAAATTAAGGTTTTGAGGATTTTCATATTTTTGTACAAAAAATACTAAAAACTTAATTTAAGCTTATTTAGAGTTGAGTTACAGAAATTTCATCCAAAGGTGACCCCACTTTATTTTTTTTATGAGGAATCCAATGGTGTGATAATTTCTTTATTTTTATTTATTGGATAAAAATTTATAGTATATTTTATATAAATTTTTACCAAAAATATTTTAATTTCACAATTTTTATTAAAAATTCATTTTTACTTAATTTTTACAAGTAAAAATGTAATTTCATAATTTTAAATTTTATTTTTAAATTATAATTAAATATTGATTTTTAATTATAAACTTGTATTTATATTTCAATTTGTATTTTTATGATATAAATAAATTCATTTTATTTATATTTGTATCTTAATTTATCATTTGTGGTCTTTTGGGTATATGAAAATACCTCTAAGGCTCACATTGCTTGTGGGGACAGGCAATGCTGAAGCTTACACACCTATGGCCTCGCTAATGTCACTTTGACTGCTATTGGCATCTTTGTGTGTTCAAGAATTGGATGTGTCCTCTTTTGACATAAGTGGAGCCTACCTTTTTAGCCCAGTCAACAAGACAGTGTTTATGGAGCCTCTGACACACTTCTTACCATGCCTTAAGGGAAAAACTCTGTGATTGAAGAAGGCACTTTATGGAATGTGTCAGGCCAGAAGGTGCTTGTGGCTATTCCTTCCTGATTCTCTGGAAAAGATGGGTTTCATGGTGTGTGAGGTAAACCAGTCTTTCTAAGTATTTCGGAAGGGAGGAGAAATGATCAAGATCTGGCTGTACATTAATGATGGTTTTGTAGCATCAAACACCAAGGAGGAATTTTTTTTTTCAAGTCACAGCTCTGTGAAGAGCTTGACATCAAGTGGAGCAATGAGTTGACATATATTTTAGGACTGGAATGTGCCATTGGTGAATCTGAGCCTTAGAGGTATTTCTATATACCCAAAAGACCACAAATAAAAAGTCATATTATAATTATAAATAGATAAATTTATTTATATTATAAAAACAAATATTAAAATATAAATATAAAATTAAAATTAAAATTACATTGAAATTTAAAATTGTGAAAACACATTTTTACTTGAAAAATTTAAATAAAAATAAGTTTTTCCACAAAAATATTAAAATTAAAATATTTTTAGAAAAAACTTAAAAGAAAAATTATTATAACTTTTAATCCAATAAATAAAATTAAGAGAATTATTATTTCACCATTGAATTCCTCATAAAAAATAAGGTGAGGTCACCTCTGGGTGAAATTTTGGAAACTCAACTCTAAATAAGCTTAAATTAAGTTTTTAGTATTTTCTGTATGGAAATTGAAAATACTCAAAAACTTAGTTTAATTCACACCACATTTGGTGTGAACCATCAATTTTTGTGTTAAAATTGAGGTATGGTGTGTAATTTAGAAGTTATGAGGAATTGAAGTATTTTCAATTGAAATGTTAAAATGTGCACATGTATTACATAAGTGAACTTTGATTTACATATGTGGTATCAATCATTCAAGTTGTGTACAGTAAAAACTCAATTGAATTACATACCTAAATTACAATTATAATACATGATGAGGAATTAAAGAAAAAATAAATTGGAAGGATTAATTCTGGGGGGGGGGGAACAATCTTGGCTCCAAGGGTGCCAGACTCCCCAAAATTCCTTTCTGACAGGTGTGGGTTGTCAAAATTCACACAAAATTTCATCACTTGATACCAACCAGGGAAGTTTCAACTGTTTCCAAGAGGGTAAAACTAATGTTAAGTTAAAATAATCTTAGTAAAAACAGTTATAACTGGTTTACACACATTCTGATGTGCTTTGAAGGCTCTAGACCAGGTATTACTATAGTAATGGCTGATTTAAGGGTCTAAAATGGCTAAAAATAGCCAAAAGTGGCTAAAAAATATAATAATCATGTCAGTATTCATGGCTATTAACCTCAAAATATACTTTTGTTTCAATGCCTATATTGAATTTTGGAGGTTTTTACTAAACTGATTGAAAATAAAAAATAAAATTCTTACCCTGAAAGAGCCTTTCAAATAAAGTATTACATTTCAGAACATTGATATCATCAATTGTGTAATATGTGTCTATGAAACTCTTGATAATATTACTATTGATCAAGAGTAGTATGACAGTTCTTGTGAAATATGGTACATAAATTTATTACAAAGATAAATAAATAGCTACTTTATTAGTTATTTTTTTCACTTTTCATAAACTACTCATGATTTGAACAGTAAGAAGTAATTGTCTACTTGAATCAATTACAAGAAGTATTGATAATAAAACTTCTTTTTGAGATAATAAAAATTATTTTAATATATAGCTATCTTTTGCAACAATAATTATAAAGATAATTATTGAAAAGAAAAACTTGAAGAATTAAGTGAAAACAATCACTAATACTCCAATAATACCTTGGAAATAATTGGTAGAGTGATTTGACAGATTATTTGTGGATTGAAAGGATCCAAATTGAGCTATTAAAGTAATAAAAAAATATAAAAGCTAAGCACTATTGGAAATATTTTATTTATATGATTTCATGCCTTCCTAATTTATTTGAAAGATTTGAAACCTTTAAAAAAAGATTTTAACTAATACCTACTTGTTGGTACTAATGATATGACTGAATAAAAAGATGATATGGAAAAAAGAGAAAGGGGAGGCCTCTTTTAAGTTGAAAAAAGCTCAGAGGGGAATTCCCTGGAGACGACTGAAAAAAAATGAGTGAGAAATAATCAATACTCTTTAGATTATTGGCTAAATCACCTCTTTTCATGAAATATTATTATAATTACTTAATTAAGTCATTTTACATGACCACTCACCCATTTATGTTTAAGAAATAAAGGAGTAACAACTGAAAATCTTCTTTTATTGCAGATAAAAATTAATTCATCAGAGTTATCAAAGTTATTGGAATTTTAATCACAGATTGTATTTTCTGTGAATTTTTGAAGATTCAGTGTTCCATGTGGAATCATCAAGAATGGACTGTAAGTAAAACTTCTAATTTGAATTATGAAGTCATGATTATTTTTGTTTTCTATATATATCAGAAATTTATTCATGGTCCTCAACAGCTGAGAAGGATTCATTAAGAATTTTATTTTTAATGAATTTTTGAAGTTTCTCCCTTATTTCTATGTAGAAAAAGTAACAACACAATAATAGCCAGTTTCCATGAGGTGAATGCATGAATACTAGTTTAAAAGGGCTTTTAAAGCCTTTTTTGAGGCTTATCAATGGGAACTATTAATAATTGACATGGTTACAGGAGTCAGAGATGCTCCTTACCTCTTTTTCACATCAAAATAGCAGCTCATTTGTGATTTCATTATGACTTAGTGGGATTTTAACTTGGTAACCAAGTTCCCTGAAGGCTTTAGTATACTAATTAGTCCATGATAAACCATGTATCAATCCTTCAGAGACCTCAGAGGTTGGGTACCCTGGCTTTTTATGATGTCTTTTGTCCCCCTTAGGGAATATCCATCAGTGTTTCTCAACATAGAGAGCTATAAATAACAGATAGATCCCCTCTTCTGTAAGATGTATGCTTGATTTGCAATTCATAACTTCAGCATGGTATCTGAGGAGGAAAATTGTTACTTTCACAGAAACAGTATTTTTTTCTAATTCAATAGAGATAGTTGAGTGATGGTTCAGATGTCCCAAACACAAGGTTCACACATGATTATGAGTGTTGTGGGAGCTAGTGGGTTTCCAGATATGGCAACACAAGGTCATTTTTCAGCTATAGAGGTAAATAAAATCTGCCTTTAGCAACAGTTGTGGGGTTGGATTTTGGATGTGAGAGGGGATAAAATGTGAAATTTCACTATTTAGGAACACTGGTAGGAATGATCTTAGCTATTTTCAAATCAGAAATAGTAATTCAGGCTTAGAGACTGATATCCACTGTTGCTGTATAGAAACTGTATGTAAGAATATAGTAATACCAAGTGCCATAAACATGCATAATACTATTATTAGTGTATATATAACATGGAATTTTCCAGATTCCCATTATACTTGTGTGAAATGGATAAAAAAAAATTCACAATTATTTTATGTGGTATTGATGATATGGTGTTGAAGTATTTTCCATATTACCACCTCATAGAGTTAATTTAAGCTTATTCACTCTATGGAGCTACCCTAGGTAAATTCTTGTGTAGAATCCAAATATGGACTTAAATTCATGGACTTCCTTCCTAAAAAAAGGTTATTCATCTTTTCTTAAATGAAAAAATGATACATTTTTGATATATGGATGACTTATGGGTTATGTATAGTTCATAATCTATTTTAATATTAATTGTGGCCTGTTTGGGTATATAAAATATATCTCAAGGATCACATTGGTTTTCTGCAAAGCATCGAGTTGTACTACAGTTTTATCAATGATTTAAAGAAGAAAGGGGCCTAATGTCCACTTTCCAACCTCCTTATATTACTCAGATCAAGTAATTTCAGAACATTAATAGTCATATTCAGGCTTGTGGCCTTCTTTCATGCCTAAATCTTCTCAAATGTTTATCTTAGTCAGGTATTTCTGATTCTGTTAGCCATTAATCTAAATGTACTGGATTTCTATATCTGACAAGATATTCCCTTTGATTTTTACCCCTAAGTTTCAATTCTTTAATGAATTTCTCTATCTTTTTATCTTCATTCTGTTCCACTGGTGGTATGGTTGAAGGAGTTTTTTTCTTAAAGGAAACAATTCTTTATCAGCTGGTTGATAAGTTCTAATCAGGCTCACTGGAAAGGTGGGGTGTTTGTTTTCCAATTTACCACTCAATTCCACTTGAACTGCATTGGTTCCATGTAATGCAACAATAAAAAAAGGTCCTACATAGGAATCTTTGAATCTCTTTGGGCCTTTCATATTACTAAAATTCAAGGTTGAAACTAGAGCCAAGTCCCCTACTTTGAAGTCTGGTACTTTATGACCATTTTCCAACTTCTGTTTTGCATATTAGAAAGCATTTTTCATGCTTTGCTTTGCATTATGTTCTACTTTATCAAACATTACCTTGAAGCTGGAGGCTGTAAGATAAATGTAAAACAAGTCTTTCAGTGTATCTTCCAGGGGTATCAGATTACATTCTTTTTCTAACATAGCAGGATTCTGACCTGTGGAAGAATGAACAGATGTCTTATATGCTAGTTCTAATGCAGGTATTAAAGTAAAACAGTCATGGGTAAAGCCATATGAGTGTTTGAGTTCTAAACCATAGGCACAGAATCTCCTGATGATTTCTTCTAAGGTTTAAATCATTTTCTCTTCAAGCTCATAAATTGGAGGATGGTATGCTGTAGAAAATGATAACCTGGTCCCAAACAATCTATGAAGATTTGTCAAAAGTGCAGATGTGAGCTTAGGGTCTTTTTCACTTGTAATATTATTAAATGAACCTGTATGAGAAATAACTCTGTTCCATAGAAGAAGAGCTGTATCCAATGTAGTTTAATCTTTATGAAATTGTAATAATATGGAACTTTTTCTATATCTGTCTACAATGAATAAGAAAGCATTATAAATTTTTACACCACTTGGAGCAAGTTCTGTGACTAAACCCATATAAACAGCTCTTAAAGGTGATTTTAATTCTTGAATATGGATAATAAGTCCAAATTTATTTCCTGTGCTCCTGTTGGCTTTTTGGAATATGTCACAAGTGTTGAAATACTAAATGTTTTATTTTCTCCATGATGGCAGCCATGCACAGTTCTTAACTTTCTCAATTGTCCTGTCCTCTGATAGATGTCCAGAATAGATGCTGTCATGAATTTCATTAAGAATGGTATTGATAAGAAATCTAGTGAATAATGTTGTTACACAAAAATTTTTAGTTCTTTTATCATTCTTCCATCAAAAAAAGTCAAATCTTCCTTCATCATAGGAATTTCTTCTATATTTCATCCAGTGAATTAACCAAAGCTGTGTCTTTACAGTCTTTATCCAGAAAGGTTGTCAAAATATGGAAATCATTGTCTTGTTTATATTACTAGCTGACTTCTTCAAAGAATTCAGTCCCGAAGTCTGCTATATTAATTACTACAATCGGGATCTGTGGTTATACTTCTAAAGGTACATAAGCTGGGTTATCAGGGGTATTGGTTAATGCCCACCTGCTAAGTCCATCAGAAATTTTATTTATATTGAATTATTTATGAGCAATAGTCATATTTACTCCATATTCTTGAATGCCTATTTGACATCTAAACATGTGTCTGTTGGGTGTTTTCATGTTCAGAAGTTATTTCACTGCATTAAAGTCATTTATAACTTCAAAAACACTTCCATCAAGCTAATAGTGTACTTTCTAAAGCTCCTATACCAAACATAAGCATTACATTTTTCTTGCACCATATCTGGCTCATGATGGTATGATTTGTCTTGAGATATAACAAACTGGTGCTTCTGTTGGTTTTTCATCAATAATTTGGACTTTATGTAGGGCTTCCCCTAATCCATCTCCACATGCATCAATGTACAGCTTGAAAGCTATATTCCAGTAAGGGTGCTTTGGTGAGGTATTTCTTTGTATTCTCATATTCTCTAATTATTTCTTCTTTCATCTTAAATACTGTCTGTTGATCAGAGTATCTGTAAAGTGACTTGGCTAGAATTGCAAAATATTTCTGATGTTTCCTATAGTAACCGGAAAATCCAGGAAAAGACTTAATTTATTTTTTATTCTGGGCTATAGGCTTCAGTAACACTTCTGCTACTTGATGATTGTAAAGAACCAAGCTTAATCCTGAAACTATGTCCAAGTGCCTTGAGTTCTTCAAGCCCAAAATTGCATTTCTTAAGTAAAATTTCTATATTCACTTATGCAGCTTTATCTAGTACTCTTTCAAGTATTTCAAGGTTCAAATACAACAAGTCTGGATTCATAATTATATCATCAATATAAATAATGATCCATACTTCAGAAGATTCTGTGGGGAAGATGGTATTCATCATTATTTGATGATGTGATGAAGCATTTTTAATACCAAAGAGCATGCTCAGATACTCATAAATACCACATTGAGTGATAATTATAAGTAATTTATTGGCTTTAGGCATCAATACATTCTGATGAAGGCCTTTAAATGAATCCATTGAGGTTATGTACTTGGCTTTAGATAATTGGGTCAAGGTTTCTTGGACTCTAGGAATTGAATACCTATCTGGAGTTGTGTAGGCATTTTGTAAGATGTGACTATGAAACTGATGATAATATTACTATTAATCAACAGTACTATGTCTGTTCTTATGAAATATAATAATAAGATATTATTATAACCACAATTAAATAATTAAAGAATTATTTCTTTCACGTGTTAAGCACTACTAGTGATTTTAACAGTGAGTAAGTAATTGTCTACAAGAATCAATTACAAGAAGAATTTAATAATAAAAACTTCTTTTATTAAAATAATAAAATTATTTTAATATATAATTATCTTTTGCAAGAATAATTATAATGATAATTCTTTAAGAAAACTATTTTTAGAGAAAAACTTTAAGAATTAAAGATAAATCACTCACTAATATTCCAAAGAGCTTATTGAAAGATAAGATAGAGAGATTTGACGTATAATTGTGGATTTAGAGGATCAAAATGAATTTATAAATGTATTACAACAATATATAGTTGATTTCTATGATTTCACGTCTTTCTTATTGATTCTGAAAGAATAAAACACTTAAGAAAAGTTTTAACTAATACTTACTTGTTGGTAATACTGATATAAATGATTAATAAGATGATGATACGGAAAAAACAGCAAGAAGAGGCTTCTTTTAAGTCAACAACAGCTCACAGAGGCGTGCCATGGAGAAAACTGAAAAACCATTGAGTGAGAAAGCAATACACCTTTTTGGATTAATGATTGCATCATCTGTTGTCACGTAAGATTATCATAATTACTTAATTGATGCTTTTACGTGACTACCAACCCCAATATTGTTAAGAATAAAAGGAGTAAAATCTGTAAATCTTCTTTTATTCCAAAATAATCATTGATTTGTCAAAGTTATCAATGTTATTGCCAATTTCATCACAGGTTTTAATTACTGTGAATTTTTGAAGATTCAGTGTTTCACGTAGAATGGTCAAAAATGGACTGTAAGTAAAGCTTTTAATTTTACTAGTAGAACTGTAATTCTTTTTGGTTGTACCATATATAATACAGTTCTCCATTGGTCCTGAAAGCTTCAGAAGGATTCATTAAGAATTGTATTTTTAATGAATTTTTGAAGTTTTTACCTCATTTCTACGTAGAATTGCAAATATCAGTGTTTCACTGGTTGCTATGAGGTAAATCAATGGATACAAGTCCAAAAAGGGTTTTAATTACTCTTTTGGGGTTTATCTATGGAAAGTCATTAAGAATTGACGTGGTTAAAGGAGTCTAAGTAGCTCTTTACCTCCTTGGCACGTCAAAATAGCAGGTTATTTGCTATTTTCTTAAGATTTACAGTAGTTGTGACATGGTAACCAAGTTCCCAAAGAGGTTTTGTTTACTAATTGGGTCAAGATCAGCCATGGAACCAAGCTTTGGAGCTATCCACACCTCTGAGTCCTCAGAAGTTGGGTACCCTGGCTCTCTTTGATGTCTTTTGTCCCCCTTGCCTATTTTTTACGTCAAAATAGTAATTTAAGCTTCAAGTGAGATATCCACTATGGGTGTACCAAAAGTCCATGTAAGAATACCATGATATTAAGTGCTCAAAACATGCATAACACTATTCTTAGTGTATATGTAACATGGGATTTCTCACTTTCCCATTATTTTGGCGTGAAATTAAGAAAAACAAAATTTTTCACAGATCTTTTATGTGGTATTGATTATGTGGTATTGAATTATTTTCCATTTTACCACCTCAAAGAGTTAATTTGAGCTTATTCACTCTATGGAGCTACCCTAGGTGAATTTTTGTGTAGAATCCAAATCTGGCCTTAAATCCATGGATTTACTTATTAAATAAAAAGTTATTTATCTTTTCTGAAATAAAAATTGATGAATTTTGAATATATGCATGATTTATGAGTTATGTATAATTCAAAATTTCTTTTTAAGATAATTGTGGCCTATTTGGGTATGTAAAATATACCTCAAGGCTCACATTTCCTCCCACCAAAAAATAAAATTGTACTACAATCTTATTAGTGATAAAAGAATAAGGCCCCAAAGGGGGTTAATGTCCACTGTCCAACCTCTTTACATTACTCAGATCAAGTAATTTAAAGCACATTTATAGACATATTCAGGCTTGTGGCCTTCTTTCATGTCTAAATCTTCTTAAGAGTTTATCTGAGTCAGGTATTTCTGATTCTGCCCTCCATTCATCTTCATGTACTGCATTTCTATATCTGACAAGATATTCTCTTTGATTTTTACGCCTAAGTCTCCTTTCTTTAATGACTTTCTTTATCTTTTTGTCTTCATTCTGTTCCACAGGTGGTACAGTTAAAGGAGTTGGGTTTCTTAAAGGAAACAATTCTTTGTCAGCTGGTTGATAAGGCTCTATCAAGCTGACTGGAAAGGTGGGGTGTTTATTTTCCAATTCACCACTCAATTCCACTTGAACTGCATTGGTTCCATGTAAAGCAACAATAACAAAAGGTCCTACATAAGAATCTTTAAGTTTCTTTGGGCCTTTGATATTATTAAAATTCAAGGTTGAAACTAAAACTAAGTCCCCTACTTTGAAGTCTGGTACTTTATGACTCTTGTCCCACTTCTGCTTTGCATAATCAAAAGCATCATCCATACTTTGTTTTGCATGTGGTTTTACTTTATCAAGCATTATCTTGAAGCTGAAAGCTGTAGGATGAATGTCAATCAAGTCTATCCTCAGTGTGTTTGCTGGGAGTCTTGGATTCCATCCTTTTTCTAACATAGCAGGAGTTTGTCCTGTGGAAGAATGGACTGATGTCTTGTATGCCAATTCTAGTGCAGGTATCAGAGTGCACCAGTCATGGGTAAAGCCATCTGAGTCTTTGAATTCTAACCCATAAGCAAAGAATCTCCTGATCATGTCTTCTAAAGTCTGAATCATCCTCTCTGCTAGCCCATCTGTTTGAGGGTGATATGCTGTAGAGAATGATAACTTAGTCCCAAACAATCTATGAAGATTGGTCCAAAGTGCAGATGTGAACTTGGGATCTCTGTCACTTATGATATTCTTAAATAATCCTGTATGAGAAATAACTCTACTCCATAAAAGAAGAGCTGTATCCATAGCAGTGTCATCTTTATGACATGGTAAGAATATGGGAGTTTGGCTATATCTGTCTACAATGACTAAACAAGCATTATAATTTCTGTCACCACTTGGAGGAAGTGCTGTGACCCAATCCATGTGAGCAACTTCCCAAGGGGATTTTGGTTCTTGAATATGGATCATTAATCCAAATTTCTTGCCTGTACTCCTGTTTGCCTTTTGGCATCTGTCACAGGTATGGCAATATTCAATGGTTTCTCTTCTCCAAGATGGCCACCATGCACAGTTCTTCACTTTTTCAAGTGTTCTGTCTTATGACAGGTGTCCAGAGTAGATACTATCATGAAATTCATGAAGAATGGTATTGATAAGTAATCTACTGCACAATGTCATAACACAAGAATGTTTTGTTCTGTGGGAAATGATTCCATCAAACAAGTGAAATCTTCCTTCAGAATAGGAATTTTTCCAAACTTCATCAAGTGCATTAACTAAAGATGTATCTTTGCAGTCTTTATCTAATAAAGAATTCAAGATATGGCAATTCTTGTCTTGTTTATAAGATTCTCTGACCTCCTCAAAGAATTCAGTTCCAATATCAGTTATGTTAATTCCTTCAATTGGAATCTGTGGTTCACCTTCCAAAGGTACATAAGCTGGGTTATCAGGAGTGTTGGCTAAAGCCCATCTACTAAGTCCATCAGCATTCTTGTGAATGTTTCCTGCTTTATGAACTATAGTCATGTTTCCTCTATATTCTTGAATAGCTATTTGCCATCTCAACATATGTCTGTTGGGAGTTTTCATGTTAAGAAGTGATTTTACTGCATTACAGTCAGTTATTACTTCAAAAACACTGCCATCAAGGTAATAGTGTAATTTCTCAAGTGCCCATACCAAACATAAGCACTCCATTTGGCTTGCACCATATCTGGCTTCTGTTGGTTTGATTTGCCTGGAGATATAACAAACTGGTCCTTCTGTAGGTTTGTCATCAATAATTTGGACTTGATGTAGGGCTGCCCCCAATCCATCTCCACATGCATCAATGTACAACTTAAAAGGAATATTCCAGTCAGGCATGAGGAGTAAAGGTGCCTCTGTAAGGGCTTTCTTTTTCTTCTCATAAACTTTAATTCTCTCCTCTGTCATCTCAAATACAGTCTGTTGATCATAGATTATATAGAGTGATTTGGCCAGAATTGCAAAGTCTTCTAAATGTTGCCTATAGTAACTAGCAAATCCAAGAAAAGACATCATTTATTTTTTATTCTGGGGTATTGGCTTAAGCAGTACTGCCGCCACTTTATTTTTTGTCAATACCCAAGCTTAAACCAGAAACAACATGTCCTAATGCTTTAAGTTCTTCAAAACCAAAGTTGCATTTCTTAAGTGAAATTTTCATATTCACTTCTGCAACTTTGTGAAGTACTCTTGCAAGTCTTTCAAGGTGTAAAGACCATGAGTCAGAACATATGATAATCTCATCAATATAAATGATAAGCCATCCTTCAGAAAATTCTGTGGGGAAGATGGTATTCATCATTCTTTGATAATGAGATGGAGCATTTTTAATGCCAAATGGCATCCTAAGATATTCAAAAATACCACAGTGAGTGATAATTTTAAGTAGTTTCTTAGCTTTAGGCATCAAAAAATTTTGATGGAAGCCTTTAAATGCATCCATTGATGTTATATACTTGGCTTTAGACAATTGAGTCAAGGTTTCTTGGATTCTAGGGATTGGATACCTATCTGAAACTGTGTAGGTATTCAAAGCTCTAAAATCTCCAACCATTCTTTACTTATCATTATGCCAAGCAATGATAACAGGTGTTGTCACCTCAACCTCCTAATTATGGCCTACTTTCCTTAGTACACCAAGTTGAATTAACTCTTGGATATGTTTCTCAAAGGCTTCTCTAGCTCTGGGACTGGCTGGATAAGAAGCTGGTCTTCTAAGTACTGGGGGATATGGTCTGTCAATATTAAGAGTAATATCAACTTCATGTCCTCTTATAGCACCTAACGGTTCATTATCAGAGGCAAATGCAGTATTGTATGTGTATAACACGTCAATAAGTTCATTCCTCATTTTTGGTGACAAAGATGGATTAATCTGTGCTTCAACAAGTTGATTAGACACAAATTCATCTTTATAAGTATCTTTGACAGAAGATACCACAGATATTTGTTTTGGCATATTGGAAAAGGCAAATTTTTGTCTTTTGTTATCCCCAATTGTGAATATCTGTCTTTATGGTTATTGATGTCAATACCATAGATATTCAAGTAATAATTTCCAAGAATGATGTGCTGAGATGTGCAATTATCCATTACAACAATTTCAGTTTTCATCCTTACACTTCCTGCTGGGTGTGGGAATACAAGATTAGTGTCTAATATACCCAAGGGGTACATATTGTTACTGGCACTACTAAATTGTACACCTTCTATTGGTAAAAGATGGTTCTTCCATCCAGGAAGTATAATTTGGAGATAATCTTTGCCCACACAAGTGCAAAATGCCCCTGTATCCAAATTTACTTTGGCTTCAATATCACTCATCAAAACTGATGTGATACAGGATGCTCCAGCAGTATAACCCTTTCCTCTAGCAGGTTTTGTTTTACACATTCTGGCATCTTGGATATTGGTCAGGTTGCAGCAATCCTCACTGTACTATGGCAAGTGGGTATGGACTTCTGTGACCTCAAAGAAAGCTGTGATGTTTTCAATGGGATAGTCCTCTACTGGTGTATCTTCAGAGACTGAAGAATCTTGATCAGATGCTTCCTTCTCTTCAGTACACTGAATCTCTTCAATGACTTGAACTTGATTGATTTTTGTCTTTTTTGTGCAAGTGTTGGCTAAATTTGAAGTGCTTCCACATTTATGACACTTTAAGACAGGTTTTTCTGGCCTCTTATCCTCTCTGGAAATCTTAGAGGTCATCTTGGATTCTGTTGGGATTTTAGACCAAGTTTTACCAATTCTTGTTCTGGAAATGATATCTTCCATAGCATTAATGTAGTCTTCTGTTGAACAGGGTTCTACACATCTTCTTTTGATAGCATGTTCCAATTCTCCTCCACACTTTCTTAATATTTTCATATTAATCATAGTGTCAGACATATCTGGTTGTAAGGCAGATAATCTGTCTTTTTGTTTGAAGAACCAAGTAAGTGGTTTATCTTTCTCTGAGTTAAAAATGGCACTTTCAAAGGCATTTTCTATTTTAAACCTCCAAGAATTATTGGCCCATTTTGTAATCATTTCAGATTTCCACCAAGACCAATCATGTTTACCATGATCACTCCTCATTTTGTAATACCATTTCTTTGCAGTTCTGATAAACAGACAGTGTAATTTTCCCACTATGATTTCATCAGGTATATTAAAGTCTTCTTGCAACATATAAATAGTCCTGATGAATTCAATATGGTTGTATTCTCCTTCACCAGAGAATGTTGGCCATTCTTCTATTTTGGGAATATCTCTTGCAGAGTCACCAGGGCAATTTTCATGTGACTGGTTAGCCAGTAATTTAATGTGTCCTGTCTGTGACTTGAAAGTATCTCTTAATGTGAAATTAATATAACCAAGATATAATTATACAATGACCTAAGAAAAGCCCAAATATTACCTGCATGAACTTCAGTATTAGGATTTTCTTTCACAGCTGGATTAACTCAATATATGATTAAAAGAACCTTTCATAATTTAACAATAATATTTGCAAAGAAAATTACATGGAGCAGAAGTGGGTTATTTCAGTATTTTGAGCAGCATCCTTTTCTCCCCAAGCACCTATTATTCAGAATTTACCCCCCTTTAAAATGTTTGAGATATCAATAAATATTGTATAATTTGTGTTTATAGAGTCAAAAAGAAAGAAATTTTCACTTTCCCTTTGAATATTCATATTCATTTTAATGAGCTATTTTATCACTCAATGGTATTCCAAATTAGGCTATGAATTACTCAGTAATTCTCTGTGAGCTATGTGATATGGGAAGAATATCTTTCAATTAAGGGAGGAAAAAAATGGGAATTTGATCAATTAACAATTAATATCTATTGTTTAAGAGCACAATTTATTTCAGAAAAAAAGGTCATCATGTCTTGATATGAGCCCTAAATGTTCCATTGAGAGCACAGAATAAAAATTGATAAATATCCAAATAACAGAAATTATGAAATGATTTTGGGAACTAATATCAAGAAGGCTCAGACATACCCATATATTCCAAATTAAAACATTTTCATCATTTTAGCTTGTTATACACTTCCCTCTGAAACAGAACCCACCACCAACAATTTCTGAAAGAAGCTCTGTGGACAAGAATTAATAGTTTTCTGACAGATAAGCAATGGAAATCCTTGGATGTTTTAAAGAGTATTTGATAAGATACACCTTTCACATGCAGAAATCATCATAATTATAAAAAATATGCTTAAATTTCATCTTTCAGGTGAAGAAAAGCTTCTTCATTGTATTGAAATTTCCAAAAATTCAGAACATATGTTTGGTAAAAGCATTTTTTCTAAATTAGTATTTTAAATATAAAAACACTTGTGTCCTCAGTAATATGTTTTGGTGGCTTTTGCTTTTATGAAACTGTTTTTGGTTTTTGGTTCAAATTTTACATAATCTACCTCAAAATTCAATTATTTTTGAATAATATCAGAAATTTAGTAGTAATCCAAGGATGTTCAACCAAAAAATGTAAATTTAAGCTTAAAGATGAGAAATTCGGGAATTATTTTCTATTAGAAATTAATCTTCACAGGTATTTTGGCTACTCCATAAATATAACATTACTTTCATTCTTTGTCACACTTTATATTATATATGAAGTATGCCACTAGAACTTAAAGTTTTGCATTCTAATTACTGGGACTAAATGAAATCATTAAGTTTATTCCCTCCTATAAGGTTTATATTGAACCCCACTTTTTTCAAAAGGAATATGTGAGCTACGAGTTTTCTTTAGGCAGGAAAAAGTGACAGGTTACTAAGATGCTATAGAGTGGTGTGCACATAAATTATATTCTCTGCTTGAAAGTACATCTTTAATTATAATTTCTGTTACCCCACTCACTAAACACTACTACTAATGATAAATTTCAGACCATTAACCATTACAAAATTGGAAAATGTGAGTGTTCTTGCATAGTTAATATTCCAAACAATATCAAATGACAGCTGAGGTTCTCCATCAGTTTCTTTCTTTTCCTCTAATGATGAACCTCCCTCCAAAGATGATTAAAATTATTTCACAATTATGCTCAAATACATGGAATCACTCAGCTTGTTTCCATTGGCTTGCAGGGATAGATAATCAAAATAATGTCTTCTTATACTAAAAGGTTTGGGGGTTGGTTTATATCACCTGGTGCAGACAGCCCCCACAAGGTAGCTCTAAAATCCAGAGGTAATTCATATATGGTATTTTAGACAACCCCCACAACCAGCTTCAAATGGCTGGGGGTGGTTTGATCCCACTAGTGTAAAAGGCCTTATGACACCATCTCCAAGACTGTGGATTTGGTTACAGAAAGGTTGTGTGAAAAAAACCCTCAAACCAAATAGAAATTGGAGGGGTGCTGTTTCCAACAACCCCCCAAAGCCAGACGTAAAAGGCCATGAGGTTGTTTGCATCAGCTAGCTGAAACAGCCCCCTCAAAACAGTGGAAAATGTACGGGGTTGCTTGCATTAGCTAGTGAAAACAACCTCCCAAAACTGGCTGCAAAAAGGTGGGGGATTGTTTGCATCAGCTTCTGCAAACAACCCCCCGAAACAAGCAGTAAAAGGCTGGGGGGTTGTTCGCATCAGCTAGCGCGAACAACCCCCCGAAACCAGCTGTAAAACACCAGGGGGTTGTGAACACCAGCCTCTGCAGTGTTAGGATATTGCAGGTGGGCCCTGGCGGCACCAGTTAAGCAAAACACTGAGGCATAATGGGTGGTTTCTCTCTACAATAGGAGAGCCCCCCATGGATCTTAGCAAGGAGTGCCTCATTGCCTGCCACATGGGTGATTTGAACCCATGGCAAAGTGAGAAAGTAGTGCAGATGCAAGGCTTACCAGCTAAGAGAGGAACAATTGGATGTTGCAAGTTCATCCACAATTTTGTATTAGTTTTTTTCAAATAAACTATTTTTGTACTAGTTTTTTTCAAAAAAACTATTGTTGTAGTAGTTTTTTTCAAACAAACTATTTTTGTACTAGTTTTTTTGAAATAAACTATTTTTGTACTAGTTTTTTTGAAATAAACTATTTTTGTACTAGTTTTTTTCAAAAAACTATTTTTGCACCAGTTTTTCTTCAAAAAAATATTTCTTTTCTAGTTTTTAGCAAAAAATCTTTTTTGCACTTGTTTTCTTGAAAAAACCATTGTATTATTTTTTAGAAACACTGCTTTTTTGATTAGTTTTTTCCAATTGATTGTTTGTTTACTAGTATTTTCAAAAAAGTGTTTTTTTACTACCTTATACTATTCTTCCAAGGGTCTTTTAAAAAAACCATTTTCAAATAGTTTTGCAAAAACAAAGTTTAACTAATTTTTTTTATAAATGACTTTTTTGAAAGAAGGTAGTTTTGTGGAAAAAGAACAATTTTTTCAATGTTACCCTTTTCTTTGTCAAAGAAACCAGCTAAACTTCCAACATAAAAACACTTTTTTGTAATTTTAGAAGCAAAATTGATTTTTCTAGGAAAGCTTTCCCAAGTAACTTGTTATTTTGAAAATACTGTTTTTTCCTCAAAAATATAGATTTCTTTCAAAAGAAACTTTTTTCAAAAAGCTAAGAATTCCAAAAGAACTATTTTTTCAACAAGAAAATATCTTTCTGTTAAAATTTGTTATTTCTTTTTGAATAGAACTACATTTTTCAGAAAATCTATTCTTTTTTTCAAAAAAAACTGTGACCTTGCAAAAGACTTTTTCAAAGAGTATTTTTTTGCAAAAGACCTACTTTCTCTCAAAACCTGTAATTTTATTCAAACTGAATCATTTGATTTAAAACTCCAACTTGGAAACAAGAAAGCTTTTCTTGCAAAAAAACCCATGGAATTAAACTTAAGAAAACAAGATTTTTCTACTAAGTAAAGTGTTCTTTCAGAAAACTCTGATTTTTGTAGAAAAGAAAAAATATTTTTTTTATCAAAAATACTTTTGAAAAATTATTCTCATCATTACCCAAAGCAAAAGACCTTTCTTATCCAAAAATTAACTTCAGAAACCAAAATTTGAAAATTATGAAGGGATTATTAAACAATAAGATTTGTAGTTCTCATAGAAAAACTAACTTTCAGTTTCTTTGGATCACACTTAAATGAAAAATACTATTTATCAATCTTTCATAAAGAAATTAATTCATATGCATGAAGAACATTATATTTTGGATCAGAAAACTCCTAATTTATAACTTCTTTTATTTATACAATTCACCAAAAATCAGAAGAGTATTAAATTTATAGCATCTATTTAATCATTTCTTGCTTCAAGCTATTTGTGACATTCAAAATTATGTTATTCTCCTCCATTCCTTGAGCATATCACTTAATTCACTTTCAGTGATCTTAATAAGTACTCTTCTCTTCTATAGATTCAATTTGGTTCTCTTAAGAGGTTGGGAATTTCTTTTTTTTCAGTTTCCTGGAAAAAATATAAATACTGAATTCAGTATATTTTAAGAACACAAATGGGAGTAACATTTATTATCTAATGAATAATTTCTTCATTTATGTCAGATACTCTTGTAAATTATTCTCATTGAAAATCCATGAACATTCTGTAAATTAAATGAAGTGAAAGCCTACTTGTGAGAAGTCTAAAACTCTAGAATTAAGGTGAGTAAAATTGGGATTTTTGGCAATGTTTAATGTTGGATTCTTTTATTATTATAATCAAGTCCTTCTCTTGAGAGAAATTAAAACACTTTATTTTCACCTAATAAGAATAAAAAAGCAATACTCAAGTGATATAAGGGTAAAAATAAAGTCACATATTAATAACAAACAAAGTATGCTAAAGCTCTCTCCTGGTAATAATGTGTGACTGGCCAGCAGGTTACACCAAAAATTCCCTGGTGAGTAGGCATTTTCTCCCAAGAATGGGGTGAGACTTTCTTTAACAGAAAGTTTCTCTTCAGTTAAAGGTGTAGAATGTCTTGGCATATGTGGTTCATGATTCTTATGAATTTGTTCCACACTTGCAATTATTTCATTTTTCAACTTCTGTCTTTCACTGTCACTTTTTGCTAAGTGTATAGCAAATTGGTTGGTATTCTCAACTATTTTTAAGACTTGGTCTTGTAAAATTGTAAGTTGATTATTTACCTTAAAACTGGAAAATTCTTCCATCTCATCATTCTGAACTTGGCACATGTTTTCAATTCTTTTGCAAGAATTGGTAATTGAGTCAAGTCTGGCATGTGTCACTTGGTGCAATTCAATGTATGTCTTGTCATTTTTCTTTAATTCAACTATATCTGATGCAATTTTAGTTAGCTTTCTATCAAGTTTACCAATTTCTACATTAATACTAGTCTGTACACCAATTATTTGCACGGAAAGTTTCTGTTCATCCTTTCCTGCTCCTTGGCTGTGAATTCCGTCAGAGTCCTGGCCATATTGAAGACACTGTCCACGGCTGAAGGCTCCAATTTGGGGATCCTGTACCCTTGTGGGTAAGGTCTGTGCCAATTGGCTTTGCCTTTTCCTTTGCCTTGATGGTTCTTGGGACCTTTCTGCTTCTTCTGAGGTCCCTTGGGCTTGTCCTTGGACACTTCTGGAGCTGGTAGACACCACTGGTGCCTCTGTCTCCAAAGCTGGAGTCATTTCCAACTCTTTCTTCTGGTCTATAGATAAAAGACTTTGGTTCTTCAACCAATTCTTTATCTTTTTGACCTTGTCTTTGCAAGACAGGGGGCTCCATCCTCCTAAGAGTTCTATGGTCTTCTCCTGACCCAGAAAGCTCTTGATGTGTAAGTAGGAGTTAACGGCCCCCTGCCAAAGGCTTGGGCATATTTCCCACTCCTCTTCTTTGGCTGCTCTGAACCAATTCTTGTACTGGCATTGATATATTTCTATTTCTGCCACTTGAAAATGGTTCAGCCCTGGAAATAATATCATGAATTAGTTCAGGCTCAGAATTCACGTCAAAATCTGTTGGTACAGACCTTGGGGAATGGGGGGCAACTCTGGCATCCTCCAGATGTATCTTTCTTGTGGAAGATTTGGCACTTCTGGATTTGGTCTTGCCTCTTCCTTGTCCACATCCATCTGGTTGGACTGAATAGTTGCTTCCATTTCTGGTATGCACCATTTTCACGTCAATTTTAAAGATAAAAAGTGAAAATATAAGATAAAATACACACCTTTTGGTGGTAATTTAGCCTTTTCTGAGTTAAATAAGGTGCCTCTTTTAGCAATTTGCACCTCAATACTTTCTTCAGATTCTGCTTCTGAAGATTCAGGACTATTGATGTATTGTTTACTGAGTCTGTTGCCAGCTGCACAGTATTTGATTAAAGACACTTAAAGAGAAAATATGATAAAACAAATTATTTTTATGATTTAAGATATTTTTAAAATATTTTTTATAAGTTTTGTTATTTTTTGATATTAAAAAAAAATATTCTTTTCAAAGAAAAAGGTATCAAAATTTAAGAATTTGAATAAAAAATTAAGTCAGAGTAACTCAAAGAATAATTTTATAAGTTTTTGGATGTGAAAAAGCCACGTGTAAAAACAGTACAAAATTAAACCAAATTCCTTGATGAAATAAGATTTCAAGACAATTTCAAAAATAAAAATAATTTTTTCTTTAAATTGAAGAAAAAAATATTAAAGTAATATATTTTAGAACTTAAAAATATATTAATTAAGGGTACAAGGTTCAAAAAAACACGGCCAGGCCCCCAAATGTAAGATGTGACTATGAAACTGATGATAATATTACTATTAATCAACAGTACTATGTCTGTTCTTATGAAATATAATAATAAAATATTATTATAACCACAATTAAATAATTAAAGAATTATTTCTTTCACGTGTTAAGCACTACTAGTGATTTTAACAGTGAGTAAGTAATTGTCTACAAGAATCAATTACAAGAAGAATTTAATAATAAAAACTTCTTTTATTAAAATAATAAAATTATTTTAATATATAATTATCTTTTGCAAGAATAATTATAATGATAATTCTTTAAGAAAACTATTTTTAGAGAAAAACTTTAAGAATTAAAGATAAATCACTCACTAATATTCCAAAGAGCTTATTGAAAGATAAGATAGAGAGATTTGACGTATAATTGTGGATTTAGAGGATCAAAATGAATTTATAAATGTATTACAACAATATATAGTTGATTTCTATGATTTCACGTCTTTCTGATTGATTCTGAAAGAATAAAACACTTAAGAAAATTTTTAACTAATACTTACTTGTTGGTAATACTGATATAAATGATTAATAAGATGATGATACGGAAAAAACAGCAAGAAGAGGCTTCTTTTAAGTCAACAACAGCTCACAGAGGCGTTCCATGGAGCAAACTGAAAAACCAGTGAGTGAGAAAACAATAAACCTTTTTGGATTAATGATTGCATCATCTGTTGTCACGTAAGATCATCATAATTACTTAATTGATGCTTTTACGTGACTACCAACCCCAATATGGTTAAGAATAAAAGGAGTAACATCTGTAAATCTTCTTTTATTCCAAAATAATAATTGATTTCTCAAATTTATCAATGTTATTTCCAATTTCATCACAGGCTTTAATTACTGTGAATTTTTGAAGATTCAGTGTTTCACGTAGAATGGTCAAAAATGGACTGTAAGTAAAGCTTTTAATTTTACTAGTAAAACTGTAATTCTTTTTGGTTGTACCGTGGATGATACAGTTCTCCATTGGTCCTGAAAGTTTCAGAAGGATTCATTAAGAATTGTATTTTTAATGAATTTTTGAAGTTTTTACCTCATTTCTATGTAGAATTGCAAATATCAGTGTTTCACTGGTTGCTATGAGGTAAATCAATGGATACAAGTCCAAAAAGGGTTTTAATTACTCTTTTGGGGTTTATCAATGGAAAGTCATTAAGAATTGACGTGGTTACAGGAGTCTAAGTAGCTCTTTACCTCCTTGGCACGTCAAAATAGCAGGTTATTTGCTATTTTCTTAAGATTTACAGTAGTTGTGACATGGTAACCAAGTTCCCAAAGAGGTTTAGTTTACTAATTGGGTCAAGATCAGCCATGGAACCAAGCTTTGGAGCTATCCAAACCTCTGAGTCCTCAGAAGTTGGGTACCCTGGCTCTCTTTGATGTCTTTTGTCCCCCTTGCCTATTTTTTACGTCAAAATAGTAATTTAAGCTTCAAGTGAGATATCCACTATGGGTGTACCAAAGGTCCATGTAAGAATACCATGATATTAAGTTCTCAAAACATGCATAACACTATTCTTAGTGTATATGTAACATGGGATTTCTCACTTTCCCATTATTTTGGCTTGAAATTAAGAAAAACAAAAATTTTCACGGATCTTTTATGTGGTATTGATGATGTGGTATTGAAGTATTTTCCATTTTACAACCTCAAAGAGTTAATTTGAGCTTATTCACTCTATGGAGCTACCCTAGGTGAATTTTTGTGTAGAATTCAAATCTGGCCTTAAATCCATGGATTTATTTACTTACTCAATAAAAAGTTATTTATCTTTTCTGAAATCAAAAATGATGAATTTTGAATATATGCATGATTTATGAGTTATGTATAATTCAAAATTTCTTTTTAAGATAATTGTGGCCTATTTGGGTATGTAAAATATACCTCAAGGCTCACACATTTAATGCTTTAAAATCTCCAATAATCCTTGATTTATTATTCTTCCAAGAAATAATGACAAGATTTGTGACTTCAACTTCTTCATTATGGCACAGTTTCCTCAGTACACCAAGCTATATTAACTCTTGAATATACATGGATTCTCTTGCTCCGGGGCCTGCGGGCTAATCTGCTCTTCTAAGTACTGGAGGGTATGGTCTATCAATATCAAGAGTAATATCAACTTTATTACCTCTGATAGTGCCTAATGGCTCATTATCTGAATCAAAAGAATTCCTATATGTGCATAAAAAATAAATAGGCTCTTGCCTAATTTTGGATGAAAATTCTGGATTAATTTGTGCTTCACTAAGTGGATTCAACACATATTACTTCTTATGCATATCTTTATTTGAAGATACTACTGATACCTGCTTGGGAATATTTGAAAAAGAAAACTTTTTCCTCTTATTTGCTCCAATTTCAAAATATATGTCTTTATGGCTATTGATTTCACTACCATAAATGTTTAAGTAGTCATTTCCAAGAATAATATTTTGGTAAGTACAATTGTCCATTACTACTATCTCTGTTCTCATTATCACACTTCCTTCAGGGTGTGGAAGTATCAGGTTAGTGTCTGATATGCCCAAAGGGTACATATTATTACTGCAACCACTGAGTTGTACACCTTCTATTGGAAATAGATGGTTTTCCCATTGGGAAGTATGACTTTAAGGTAGTCTTTACCTACACATGTGCAAAATGCCCCTGTGTACAAATTGACTTTGGCTTCAACATCATTCATCAAGATTGATGTGATTCAAGATGCTCTAGAAGTGTAAAATTTTGCTCTAGCAGGTTTGGTCTTACACATTATGGCCTTTTGGATGTTGGTCAGGTTATAGAAATCCTTACTATATTGTGGAAAGTGAGTATGAACTTCAGTAACTTCAAACAAAGCTGTAATTTTCTCAATAGGATAGTCCCATGCAGGTGTGCCCTCAGACTTCAGAATCTTGGTCAGATTCTTCCTTCTCTTCAACACACAAAACCTCTTTAATGATTCAAAATTCATTTATTTTTGTCTTTTTGGTACAAGTGTTGGCTAATTGTGAGGTACTCCCACATTTATGGCACTTCAAGACAAGTCTTTCAGGTTTTCTATCTTATCTACAAGTCCTTGGGACTAATTTGGAGTCTAGTTTTTATCAATTATTGTCCTAGTAATGATATTGTCACAACCACAGGGAAACCCCCTCCCAATTGGTGTTTAGGGAAAGTCAAGCCTCCACCAATGCATGGCCAGCTGGCCATATTATCAACTCTAGGCTATTTGACAACTCATGGAATGGAATGAATATTTGGCCATATCCATGGCCCTCAGGTCATGTACTGCTTCATTGACCCCTTTGGCCAATTTCCAGCCTTACCAACCCCCAGGCCAATACCCCTAAATTTGGGCCTGGGGGGTCATCCAGTCTTCCAGAGGCCTCTGGACGCTCTGGCCTACCCCCTTTGATCAAAGGGTTTAGGGCCTAAATGGCATATTTGGGCCATTTAGGCCCCCTATGGCCTCTATGTCCCACAGCCCATGGGCCCTGGTACACTTTAAGCCCCTTTTAACCGAATTCCAACAAGGCCAAAAGGGGACAAGGGGGAATTCCAAAAGCCCCCAAACCACAAGTGGGCCCATCTGAGCCTATTCTGACCAAAATGGCCAAGAGACCCAAAAACCCCAAAATTGGCCCAAGGACCCAAGGCACCCAGAATGGCCATAAATGGGAATATCCATCAAGACTCAAGCCATGGCCTATGGTAATCACTAGAGGCCACCAGCCACTTTCAATATGGGGTTTCCCCTAAAGATCAGGAAAACCTTTGGCCCACCTTCATGGACCCAAGTCTGTGGGAACCAGGAGTGGTGCATCTATGGTATTATATACCATTATGCACCATTCTTCCTCAGAAATTCAATGGTAAGGTTTTCAGGACTCCATTATTCCATTTCAAATCAAGTCCCCAGGCCAATCACCCATTTCAAAGGAAGGTTTCAGCCCCTCAGTCTTACAGTCCATGGCGGCTACCAGAAGACTATCTGAGGACCTCAACTCCCTGGCTTTCCAGTTTTAGGGTATTTTATTCCAACAGTATTCCCTCAAGGGAATAATGGCCCAGGATTCTTCAAGGGAAATCCCAAGAGGATGTAATCATTCAAATCAGCTGTCAAGGCCTCAAGAACTCCAGCACTTTTTGGACAACCCAACTGGTCCATACAGGCAGTATTTAGACAACCTGTATGAAACAACTGTGGGAAATCAAGACACATAGTTCATTTATCAAGATGGCAAGATCTGTATTGACCCAAAACAGTCCATACAGCTGGGTGATCAACCCTCCAGGATCAGTCTTTAGCTTTTCACATATAGTGGCCACCTTTTCTTCCCTGGGGACTTTTTCCCCAGTTAATTAATATATTCGATTTATTTTTATTCTTATTTTCTTTTCATTATTAAAGTAAATACTGATAATATTAAGTCAGTAATTTGCACTTCTTTCTTCTCCTGTCAGTGAACATTGGTGGTAATATCCCTTACTAATTCCATTGTTCTTTCTGGAAGGTTGAAACAGTGAATTGAGGATTCATTTGGTTGGCTCTTTGGACTTTGGCTTTCTCTTATTATCCTTTGGCCTTGGCTTCATTATTATCTTTGGAATATCTTGTACTACTTTCATTTTCTCTCAAAGAAATGTATTCTTCTTTATTCTCTTTATCTTTGAAGCCCTACAAGTGAGCCCCTGATTCCTAAGCTCCAGGCCACTCTTGTTATTCCCAAGAGCCCTGTGACAGATATCTTCAATTGAATCAATATAGCCCTCTGTTTAACAGAGATCTACACATATGCACTTGATAGAATGTTCTAGTTCTGCTCCACACTTTCTTAATATCTTCTTTTTCATGATTGAGTGAGAAATATCTTAGTGTAAAGCAGATAATCTGTATTTTTTTTTGAGGAACCAAGTAAGTGATTTATCTTTTTCTGAGTTAAAAATGGCACTTTTATTTCCTTCCCACTTGGTGATTATCTCAGATTTCCACCAAAGCCAATCACCTTTTCCATGTTCTTATATCCTTTGTAATACAATATTTTTTCAGTTCTGGTAAACAAAGGGTGTAATTTACCCACTATTATTTCATCAGGTATTTGAAAATCTTTTTGAAACATATCAATTGTTCTAATGAATTTAGATATGGTTACATTCTCCCTCACCAGGGAATGTTGACCATTCTTCTAGTTTGGGAATATCTCTCACAGAAATTGCATTTCCTCCCAGAAAATGAGTCATAATTTCTTTCACAGAACGTTTTACTTCTATTTAAGGTGTGAAATGTCTGGGAATATGTGAATTAGGCTCATGATTATTAAGAGTTTGGTCCACATGTGGAATTATTGAATTTTTAAGTTTCTGTCTCTTACTGTTACTTCTTGCTATATGTGTGGCAAAAAGATTGGTTTTATCAAATATTTATAAAACATGGTCTTTCAGAGCTTTAAGTTGGTCATTAATGTTATTAATGGAAATATTATCAAGTTAATCACTCTGTACCTGAAATTTACTCTCAATTCTGGCACATGTATGAGAAATAGACTCCAGTCTTGCATTTTTCACCTTTCACGATTCAGTGAAAGTTCTGTCATTCATATTTGATGTTAATGTATTTAACTCTTAATAAAGATTATTAAATTTCACATGAATAATGGACTGAATATATTTAACTTCATCTATTATTTTCATATAAAGGTCCTGTTCATCCTTTCTTGTTCCTTGGCTGTGAGCTCCACAAGAGTTCTGGTCATATTGAACACACAGTCCATGGCTAAAGGTTCCAGTTTGGGAATATTGTACCCTTGTGGGTAAGGCTTGTGCCAATTGTCTTTGCCTTTCCCTTGAATTTAGTGTTCTTGGGACCTCTCTGTTTTTTCTGACGTCCTTTGAGATTGTCTTTGGACTGTTCTGGCCCTTATTTTTCCAAAGGTGGGGTCCTTTCTAGCTCCTTCTTCTGGTCTATGGATAAAAAACCTTGGTTTTTCAACCAATTCTTCATATGTTTGACCTTGTATTTGCAAGACAATAGACTAAATCCTCCCAAGAGTTCCATGGTCTCCTCCTGACCCAGAAAGCTCTTGGTGTGTAAGTACAAGTTCATGGCCCCCTGCCAAAGGCTTGGACATGTTTACCATTCTTGCTCCTTGGCTTCTTTGTACCAGTTCTAGTAGTGGGACTGATATATTTCCATGGCTGACACTTGGAAATGGTTCAACCCACACAAAATTTCCTTGAAACAGTTCAGTCTCATAGATAAGGTCAAAGGTTGTTGGTTCAGACCTTGAGGAATGGGGGAAACCCTGGAATCCTCCACATGTGTCTTTCTTGAGGAAGGTCTGCCATTTCTGGCCCTGGTATTGTCTCTTCATTGTCCATATCCATCTGGTTGGACCAAGTAGTTGCTTCTGTTTCTGGTATGAATAATTTTTATGCAAATTTTAGAGAAAATAAAGAATAAACACAAAGAACACACAAATTTTGATAGTTTTTTGGATAACCCTGTCTTAAGTAAAGTGGCCTCTTTTAGCAATTAACACTTCAATACTCTTTTCATATTCCAGGCTGGTAATATATCTCTTACTGAGCTTGTTACCAGCTGAAATATATTATATTAAAGACACTGGAGACAATTTTGAAAGAAATTATTTTTTATACTTCAAAAGTTTTCTATAATTTTTTACAAGTTTTATTATTTTTTATATCAAGAAAATGATCATTTTCAAAGTAGAAAATTCAAATCCAAGATTTTTAATCAAGAATTAACTAAGTGATATTAAAACAAGAGTTTTATATGTTTTTGGATGTGAAAAAGCTATGTGTAAAACAATATAAAATCAATCCAGATTACACAATGAAAAATATTCTTAAGAAAGTTTCAGAAATAAGAGCAATTTTAATTTTAAAATGAATGAAAAAAAAATTATTTGATTAATAAATCTTAGAAATTAAAAATATATTAATTAAGTGTTCAAGATTCAAAAAAAACATCCAGGGCCCAAATGTAAGAAATGTCTATGAAAATCTTGATAATATTACTGTTAATCAAGAGAACTATGAAGTATGTTATAAACAAAAGAAATAATTGCTTGATTATTTATTTTACTTGTTATACACTCCTAGTGATTCTGATAGTAAGCAGTAATTGTCTACTAGAATCAATTACAAGAAGTATTAATAATAAAACTTCTTACAAAAATAATATAAGATTGTCTTTTGCAGAAATAATTATAAGGAAAATTCTCAAAGAAAACTATTACTAGAGAAAAACTTTGATAATTAAGTGAAAAAACTCACTCATACTCCAATAATACCTTGAAAATAATTGTTAGTGATTTGGTGGATTATTCGTGAATTTAAAGGTTCCAGATTGGGCTATAGCAGTAATAAAACAATATAAAATTTAAAAGAAATTTTAAATAGTTTATTTCTATGATTTCATGTCTTTCTTATTTATTTGAAAGATTTAAAACAATTAAGAAAAGATTTTAACTAATCCTTACTTGTTGGTGCTAATGATATGATTAAATGATAAGATGATTTGGGAAGAACAGAAAGAGGAGCCCTTTTTAAAGTGAATAATAGCTTACAGAGGCTTTCCATTGAGAAAACTGAAAAACCATTAATTGTCTTTGGATTATTGGTTACATTACTTGTTTTCATGTAAAATTATCATAATTACTTAAGTGATTTTATGTGACCACCAACCCATTTATGGTTCCAAAATAAAGGAGTAACAAGCTTATATCTTCTTTTATTGTAAAATGGAAATCAATTTATCAAAGGTATCAGTTTTATTGAAAATTTCATCATGGATTGTATTTTATGTGAATTTTTAAAGATTCAGTGTTCACATGGAATCATCAAAAATAGACCGTAAGTAAAAATTTGAATCTAATTATGAAGTAATATGTATTTTTGGCTTTTAAGTGGATTACCCTTTTCTCCATTGGTCTTGAAATATTAAGAAGGATCAATTAAGAACTGTACTTTTAATGAATTTTTGAAGTTTTCAACTTTTTTCTATCTAGAGAAGAAAATAGCAAAATGATAGCTGGTTGCCATGAGGTAAATGAATGGATAATAGTCCAAAAGGCATCTTAATTACTCTTTCAAAGTTTAACAATGGAAAATAATTAATAATTAACATAGTTACAGGAGTAAGAGTTGATCATTAGCTCCTTGTCATGTCAAAATAGCAGCTTATTTGCCATTTTATTATTATTTAATAGGAATTTAACTTGGTAACCAAGTTCCTAAAAGGCTTTAGTATACTATTTGGGCCATGATGAGAAATTAATACAAGCTTTCGAGCTATCAATGCCCAGAGGCCTGAAAAGCTGGGTACCCTGGCTTGCTTTGATGTCTCTTATCCCTCTTAGCTATTTTCCCCTCAAAAACAGTAATTCAGCCTTCAAGACTGATAGGCACTATGGGTGTATTAAAGCTGAATGTATTAATACAGTAATATCAATTTCCACAACAATGCATAAGACTATTCTCAATGTACATGTAACATGGGAATTCTCACATTCCCATTATTTTTGTGTGAAATTGGGAAAAAAAACATTTTCACAATTCTTTTATTTGGTATTGATGATATGGTGCTGAAGTATTTTTCATATTACAACCTCATAGAGTAAAGTTAAGATAATTAACTATATTGAGCTACCCTAGGTGAATTTTTATTTAGAATCCAAATCTGGCCTTGAATCCAAGGATTTACATGCTCAAGAAAAGATATTCATATTTTCTTCAATGAAAAAATGATACATTTTGGATATATGCATGACTTCTGGGTTAATAAAAGTTCAGAATTTATTTTAATATTAGCTCTGGCCTATTTGGTTATGTCAAATATGCCTTGAGGTTAACAAAGTGCCCCAGGAATCCAAAAAAATAACCCCAAATGAAAAGAATATTTAGTGCAAATCCCTATAAGATGACTTTTGTCACATGATTTTTTCCTTGGAAGTTCCCAGCCAAATATTGAGAAAAGTATTTTCCAGTTTCCAAGGCAGTGTGAAAAGCCTTCACCATGAGAAAAAATGGCTACACCTGACAGCAGGTGTTCCATTTGGAAAATGAAATAGGAATTAGATGGGAAATGAGTCTTTCCCCAAATTAAAATCAAACTGAAAAATAAAATATTTGGAAGAATTACAAGCCACACCTGAAAGCCAAATAATTTCAATTGAAAACCCTGAGGATAGTTTGGCTATAATTAGTAATTTAGAATATTAGGAAATGAATCTATCAATAAATGATTTTTGAAAAACTTAGGTGAAAATTGCTATATATTACCTCAATATCTCACAATAACAACATAAGTATTATGAAAATATTAAATTTTGAGAACAATTTCATGCTTTTTTGAATGATGAAAGATGATTGGCTTATAGTCAGTCTCTAAATTCAGCATTCTTCCTATTGATACTAATACAAAGTTACACTAGAAGCTCACCAAGCTCAGAAAAAAACTCCAATTACACCTAGAACTCTTGGAATTTTTGTATCCCCTTACTCAAAATTTATGAGTATTTTCCTGGAAAATTAAATTGGGGTTATTTGCCTTTTTAGTAAACATTTGATTATTAATTTCTGTAAGGTATTCAATTGAAACTTTTCTTAAGTGAATAATTGTTTGGTTTTAAGATAAAAATATCCCTCATTTTATATTTCAAAAGAGCCTACAAGAAATCCATGCTGTTACTGAATGGGATATTTTATCTCAATATGAAGATAATTTCAAATAATATATTCTAGTAAAGAATTTGATGCATATTTTTTTAATGAATATCCAGAAAAATCTTTGTATAACAATATTTAGTACAGATTTATGACACCAGCAGAATGCATTAATCAACCTCAAAACAGAAGATTATATCATAATTGGTGAGCTTCCCTGGTCATATATTCATTATATTTCTGGACTTATATAATGATATATTTATAATAAAAAGTATTCATATTTATTGTGGGAAAGAATATTTTATGCTGAATTATAGAGTTATAAATTCAATTCCTTAATCACAAGGAGCTCTTACCAAATATTATCCTTTACAAATACTACACCAGAGAAGCTATTTATTCATTCATATTTTATGTATAATTTGCACAAAGGGAGTCAAATGAATACTTTCTGGTGATAATTGAAATTAGTATGCAATTTATATTTTTGAAATTATGTTACAATATCAATGAATATTTACTCAAGAAGCTTGATATATAACATTGAAGGTTAGCCCATAAGCTAAAATCAGATATCTGGTCTCATTAACCTAAGCTTAGAGTTACCTTGGTATAACTTCAATAAGCCATATTTCTTAAATATTCTTTTCATAATCTAAAATAACTACATAAGAAATTCATATTATTGATATCAATTAATAATTTCCAAATTATGTTTGTACATCATTCCTAACCATTACTTTGATTATTTCTTGGTATTTATATTAATTTAGTCAGAATAGCTTCGAAAATAATTATTAAGATCGGAATCCTAATTAAAAGAATTGAATCTAGAGATATGATATATATTCTCTGACAAATTTAAGGGGTAAAGTAAGGAAATTCATGCCATTGGTAGTGAGAAATGGGACCCTGTGAGCTTGACAAAGTTTTTTTTCACTATATTTCAAGTTTGGGCTTTAAAATTATTAAAAATTGCACTCATTATCAAAGATTACTTCATTTTTAAAGTAATAAATACTCATTGTTTCTCTTACCAGAATGATAGAATTCGTGTAAATGTGATTATTTAAAACAACTTGGGGATTTTATGTTTTGAAATTCTTATCCTTTATATGTTTTTATCAATATTTGTTGATAGAAAAATATAAATCCCAAAAAAATAGGGATTTTATACTCCAAAATAATTTTTAAGTGGAAGCTTGGCTCATAGTTTGGTATTAAAGCTTCATCCAATTTAGGAAGGGATATTACCCAAGTTTTTAGCAAACAATATATTTTAGTAAAGCTTATATGGTGATTTGAATAATAACCCAATATTCCAATCTGGATTTATTGAAAAATAAAAATTAATTCATTATCAGAGTCATGAGCTCTTAATTAGCTCTTTTAGTCTAAAAAATTTCCACAAAGTTGGTTTTGAGTTATTATTAGAAACACCTATCAGAAGTAGAGAAAAACTTTTTTGGAATTCAAATGACTGAAGTTTCTGTAACAATTTTCATTTCCCTAAGAATTTGAGAGTTGAGTGAGCATTTGTGAAGATAAGAGATAATCTTTTGATGCCTCCTCCCATACTATTTCCCTCACAATAAGAAATTCCAATTATTTAGTATCAGATTCTTCCATAAATGTGATCTGGGAGCTTCCAGGGTGTGATGAGTCAGGGGAAATGATATTTCCCTTAAACTTTATGGAGGTGCACAAGGTCCATTCACAAGATTCAAATTCAGAGAAATTATTCATTTTTTATGATTTTATAAATAGGTTTTTCAAATGATTTAGTGTGGTTAATGTAATTGAATATTCTTTTTCTTATAATTGTGTATTTTGAACATATAGTAGGAGATTTTAATCTGTAAAATCTAATGATGAATTGTAGGAGGTGGATTTTGGGATTTTATCACCTAATCCTTTGGCAATCTCTCTTAAAAATATTTTTTGGATAAATTTTTGGAAGATGGACTTGTCAAGGTGGGCTTAATTTTTGTAGGAATATTAATATTTCTAAATAATGAAAGCTACTGAATAGAAAAAAAATCTCACCTGTGTTTTTAATTTTATTTTCTAGTGTCACAAGGTGATTGATTCCTTCTCCTTCTCATAAGGCAAAAAAAGAGGGTGAACAATAGTTGCAAATAATTTTTGATAAATGTTGAGAAATGTGAATAATAGGTTTTGGCTTTAGATTGGGGTTTCAATTCCTTAATGAGCTCTGGAAATAGATAGCTAATAATTTGTCAAACAAAGCTAGTTGAGACTTTGAAATGGAGTGAGACATTGCAATATTAACCAAAGATACTAAAGCTTCTGTGGTTGAAAGGAAGATTCCTTTGGTGAGATTTTGAATATTTTCAAAATTCTATTTTGGGATGACTAGTAAGAAAATGTGTACTGTATATCAAATCCACCAATCAGCTGCCTTTGGGGTTCCACATGAAGGCATTCACATCTTTCTGGGTATATGAGTTATCCATGCTGGAATAATAATATTCTGGATACCTTCATGTAGAAATTGAAGCTACTCTTTGGTTATGCTCAGTTTTTCTGGTGATTCCCTCAAGGGTATTGATGGGGAAGTCTTTTCTTCAATAGTGAGATAGATGAGGAGCTCCCTAGAAAAGAGCTTATGAATGTAGACCCTTTTTTTGTGCCTGAGGCCTTTGGCAATTTACTGGGTGAATGTTGAGATATTGATGAAGCTGATCTTGAATTGATTTCTTTTTCCTTTCATTTTCCAGATGATTCCTTCAGTAATTCATCAGTAGCACCTTGTGATGAGATCGTTGATGACCTTCTGAGTTGAGATAGTGATTGGGAGTGAGAGCTTTCTAGAGGTTTTGAAACTTCTTGTTTGATGGTATAAGATGTGAAGCATTTCTTGTATATGGCTTTGTTTTTTGGAGATAGACTTGATCTCCGAATTTGTCTCTCTTTCCATTCCTGAATTCTCTCAGTAGCACTGTAGAATGACCCTGAAGCTGAGATCTTGGACTGTTTCCTTATTGTTAAATTGTATCTTTTGGATGTACCAGGGTTCTCATGAATTTTAGTATATTTCTTTTTGAGGTTTGAGTAATGTGAGCCTGATGTTCCAAGTGATGAAATATGCATGTTTTTTGTCTTTTTGATTTCTTTAATGATAGCTATTCTCCAGATTTTTGAATTTTGAGAGGGGTTAGACTATAATACCTCAGAAGACCCAATAGAAAAGTATGCATTAAGTCAATGGTGACCGTTTGTGAATGGTTCCAGTAAGGAAGCTCTCCTAATATAGTGTAATGAGAGCAATTATCTGAAGAAATATTCCTCCTTTTCCTGGTTGTAATTTCTTGAAGCCATTAGATAGCTCTTTATCTATGCTTATCTTTATCTTTCTGAAGCCAAGAGTGGTTTTTAGATATTTTCAATATATTCAATGAGGAGGTTGCAATGTGCAAAAAACCAATTTCCCAAATGATATGAAAAACCTCCAATCTTTCTTAAGGCTGGGATATCTCCAATTGATGAGAAAAGTGTAGCCTTGAGCAGATTTCCTTTGGGGAAGCGAGCTGTTGGAGTAAAGTGAACACCTGTCCAGAGCTCCTGGAGCTCAGAAACAAGTGGCTTCAATAACTTGTTTAATTGGTCTGAGGTGGGTTCTTTGGGTGTTGGAGATAATCCATAGACAAAAAGGTTTTTATATTAATACCATTTTTTTGGAGGGAGGTTAAAGAAAATAAAAAATATAACAATTAGTGAAATACTATTGATCCCAATCTCTGAGCCATGGGGATTTGGCCAGTCAATATATAAACCAAAAACTAGGTTTCCTGGATTATCAGTAAGCTTGAATCCTGTATTATCTAAGAGTGTTCTCCAAACATTTCCATCAGATATATCTGAAAATCTTTCTTCATTCCAATGAGGAGATTTTAGTAGTGAATTCAAGTAATTTCAAAATGCTGGGAGTGAGAGTTTGTTTGAGATCCATTTCTTCAAATATTGACAGTGAAATTATTTTTGGGGTTGTAATTTTTGGTATTTATATTTCTACTGAGAAAGGAAGTGTTGCATTGTTTTTGGTTTCCATATTTTCCCATAATTGGTTGCATAAAACAAGGGAGGTTTGAGTCTTCATGAGGGTTATTTTCAAAGGGTGACTTTTTTTCTAAATCTGAATAGAGATAAAACCAGATTGGACAAAATATGTGGGTTTTGAATTCACTAAGCAATTTCACTCTTTTTTTGAGAGTTTTTAAGCTTTTTGGAATTTCCCAACTGAAATCAGATGGTTTTTGTAATTTGGAATTTGTTTTGATCTCCTTTTTCTTCATTTTTAGGTTTTTCTCACAGTTTCTGTCACTAATATTCTTGTGAATATTGTCATGCACAATTTTAATTGTGGATAAAAGCACTTTTGGATGGTGATAAATGTAGGAGGGTAGTGGCCTACGGAAAGAACTCTAGATTTTGTGGATGGTTTAGGGGTTTTTTGGTGTTCCAATGATTTTATAGAAAGGTGTGGATGTTTTGTGACCAAATTGCGTATTTTTGCAACATGTATAAAGCTGTCAAATTAAGCATTAGTATGTAGTTGTAGTAAAAATGTTGGAATAAGAGTCTGTAATAAGCTGTTTGAATATTATTTAATCAAACTATTATGTGAGACGTTTGCCTGAGAGAAAGTTAAATCTGTCTGGTTTAGATGATCTATGGATGGAGTATGAAATATATGATATATGAACATTGAAGAATCTTCAAGATCATGAAATGGAAAAATGTATTAAGGTATTCTCCACTAACTGAGATTGTTTCAGAAATGGTCTCCTGATGTGATTCATGGGATATTTTAGCTCCTAAAGCTCATTGATATTTAATTCCACCAATTTGAAAAATTTACAAGATGCAAGTGGTGAATTTGAAAATATATATGTTTCCCACCTTTTGATGAGATATAGTGGCCATTTGCTATTCTAATTGAAGTATTATAAGTATTGTTTGTATTCTCATGGGGTAAAACCAGTTTTTTCAAGTAGTTTTTATTTAAGGATCATTAAGCTGATTGGGCTTTTCTTATCTCAGAATTTATGAGAATTCAATTATCAGTAATCTCAAGAGAGTGATTAATTTTTTTGATAACAGTGTCTATGAAAGGGTAAATTGAAATAATATTTTCCCTTAATTAATGAATTTGGAGGGATAGTGATATTAACTCTCAAAGGAATAATTTCTATTGAACTTTGAATTATCAAATTTAACAGGATTTCTACAAAATACCTTTGGATTTTTTTGGTTTTGACTTTTGCATATAGAATAGTTCAAGATATTTATTGGACATCATTGAGTAAAAGTACTTATTCATGATTATTATTGAGGTAGAATATATATTCTATTCTTTGGATTTGAATAATCCAATCTCTAATCTGGAATCAAGTTACTTTATTCCAGGTGTAGAGTATACCTCATAGGTAATAATTTCCTCATTTTAATTAGGTTCTATGGGATGGAACTTTTGAATTGAAAAATTGTTTGGGAATTATTCCAAATTTTGAAAAATTCATCTCTTACAATTGGCTTTACATTGGAAACCAAAAAAGTATAAGTAGGAATTTGGAGTAGTGGCCAGGTTTTGTATCAAATAATTTACAAAAGAGAGACTTTCAATATTACATAATGGTAAAAAGTATCAACTAATATAATCTTAAGAATTTCTCATCCTTGCATAAAGGAAGACTGGGTAACAGTTGGCCTCCTAGCAATAGCTCTCAATTTTTCAATTTATTCTTTGCATTTGGAGTTAATTTTTTGGATTCCTGGGGCACTTTGTGAACCTTGAGGTATATTTTACATACCCAAATAGGCCAGAATTAATATCAAAAGGAATTCTGAACTTTGAATAACCCAGAAGTGATGAATATATCCAAAATGTATCATTTTTTCATTTAAGAAAATATGAATATCTTTTTTTGAGCACATAAATCCTAGGATTCAAGGCCAGATTCTGATTCTACATAAAACTTCACCTAGGGTATATCCATAGAGTGAATAATCTTAACTTTACTCTATGAGGTGGTAATATGGAAAATACTTCAGCACCATATCATCAATAAAAAATAAAAGAACTGTGAAAATTTTTGTTTTTCCCAATTTCACACAAAAATAATGGGAATGTAGCTTTATTGCCCTTTTTTACACCCCTGTGAGTGATGCCATAGCATCAGGTGCCACCCAATTTGATGGGATTTTATTTGATATATTTCCAAGTCCTGGAGCTTTGGAAATATGAGGGTCTGATGTAAGCTTCTGGATTTTGTTATTATGGTCCCTTTGGGCTATTGGGGTGCTTGCAATTTGTATATATTGCTAATCAAGAAGTTGGAGCATTTCATCAATTTGATTTGATCTCTAGGACAAGTAATAATACGTTAACACATTTTTATCATATATATCAGGTATCTGGTGCATAAAAAAAACGACCTTTTTCTTGGAATTTCTCAAACTTCCAGTTTGCCTACTTAGGGCTTATTTCATCAATTACAGTGGGCGTTACTTCTTCCAAATGGCTTCCCTTCCAAGAAGCCATCTATCAACAATTGAGATTCTCTTGGCTTGGGTATTTAGGTCCTCTCCAATTTGCTAATTTTGAGTCCCACAATGATGATTACAGAGCTCCCAAGAATGGAGTAGAATAGCTCTTGTGGATGTGTTCCAGGGTGGTGAAGGCAGAGAATTCCAAGAAAATGTGCATTGGGGGAAACCACACTTTTTCAATAAGGAATGTCCATAAGAAAGCCATTATTGACTGTGGGAACTTATTTTTTGCACTTCGGAGGTTTCAAATGAGTATTGACTAGGAGGAAGCAGTTGGCCCCTTTATTTCAAAGGGACTTTTTGAGTGAAGCCCTTTTAATTTTCAATAACATTTCCAAATGCCCTTTCTGCGGACTCCAAAGAGCCTTGCATATGGACTTGGTATTTATGCTTACAGGCTAAAAAGTTGTGTTCAAAATTTTCAAGCTTTTCTGCAGTGGGGGTTGGAGGGAGTAAAAAGGAAGATGCTTGAATTCTAAACATAGCCTTCACCCAACACAAAATTGATCTTTACAGGCCTGTATTTTCAGATTGATTACCTGGATTTCTTGAATTTCTTTCAAAAATTTGAGATTTTTGAGGATTCTTTCCTTTGTCATTTACTTTGTGATTTTGACCAAGAAATAAATGGGAAAAAGCATCATAAGTGTTTGCTTTTTCTGGGGAAGAGGAATTTGTGAGGGGTTGGTAGAAGTCACCATGAGCAAAATGGCCACACCTGACAGCAGGTGTTGTATTTGAAATTTGAAGTGGGAGATAGATTGGATTCAGGTTGGAAATAGCACAGAAATTGAATTTAGAAATAGAAGTTTTGGAAGAAATTCAAGCCAAATATGCAAGCCAAAAATTATCAATTCAGTTGACTCAATAGAAGTTCTCGGTTGGGCTTGTCAGAGTTCAATAATTCAACAATACATGCTTAAAGCACTTATTTCAATTTCCCCTTTGTTTGAATCTTTTTTATTACTTTTGATCATTAAATTTACAGTAAATTCAACCTTTGGGTGTCTTTCTAATAGATTTTGAAATGTTTATTTTAGTTTCAACATTCATTTAATTTCAAGCCCACTTATGCGAGTCCATGTATGAATTATATTTACTTAAAAACCTGAAAGTCTCAAATAAATTTCTCATTAATGATAGAATTTGTTTTAGAATTTCGGAGTTCCTTCACAAATAAATATTGTAAAGCATTTACACTAGAATTGAACTGTCTACTATCAATTAAAGAAGGTATTTTGTGAAGAATTATATTCATTTATTTCTCCTCTGTTTAAAGTAACATTTAAACCAATATTGAAACAATCTTTTAAGATTTATGGGACAAAGTAATTTCAAGCAGGGGACCACAAAGCTGTGCTATATATTGAAAAGACATACCCCTATTACAGCCAATAAATTAATTTAAAGGATGGTTTTGAACTTTTAGATAGATAATATAATTACCAAAACTGGAATATTTGGTTTCAGCTCTAGAATTAGCCACCTTTTTATTATAAAATTTTATGTTTTCACTAAGAACAATTTCAATCCTCATATAAAGAAAAGGTTTGATAAAAAAGAATATTAAAGCATAAGAAAAGATGCACTTCTTTATTTTTTGGATAATTAAATGTTTTTATCTATTTATAGCAACTGATACTCACTTTTTATATACTTCTGAAGAAATTCCCAGTTCTGAATTAAACATCTTTATCTATTGAGATAATTTAATATTTGAAAAACCAAGATTATTTTGTTTTTTATTTGAAGGAAATTGGGGAAGTGTATTTGCCAAGAAATGAAATAAAGCTTGAAAAATGCTAGTGTTTGTGTGAAACTTGATTAAATTTAATCTTGGTGTATAAATATTACTAAAAAATTAATTTGAGAAATAATTTGATAATTTCAAGATAATTTCTAAAGATAGATGTCTGTGTAATGGATTTTTGGATAATGTAGTGTGTATTGTATATTTTATTTAGCTTTAAAATAAAATTTCCTTGCTACCAACCCCATTTTGTCACTATTGGGATTTATGGAGAGCTCTAAATGCATTAGAAAATTAAAGATTGTCTCTGAACTTGGTTGGTTTATAGTTTCAAGTATTTAAACATGGATTTTGAATTTATCAATACTAAAAAAAACTAATATAAAAAATAATTTTCCCGTTTCTTTACAATGATATTTCTTTAAATGTATCAAGGACCACTTTATATAACTCAATGAAGAATTCCATTTAAGCTAATATGAAGCTTAATAAGCCGTTTAAAATGATTGAAAACTTCAGATTTATGAATAAATAAAAAAATTCAATTGGTTTTTTTAAATAATGGAAATGCAATATGAAATGAAGGCAAAAACACTGTTAAATATTGGTTCCTTTGAATATTTATATCTCAAGTAATATCTATAAGGATTGTGGTAGGTGTGTGAGGTTAAGGTTAATTTTATATATTTTACAGCCTCAAGAAATGATAAATCAACAATAAGCAGATGTTTGTAAGATTCAGTTAAGAGAAGCATGTATTCAGCTGTTTAAAATGTTCTCAAAGGATAATAAAGTAACATTCCTTGTTTTTATTTAGTATTTATCCTCAATGAAATAATTAAATAATCTATATAAGTAGCATGCAATAGGGAAAGGGACCACAAGTAAGTTAGACCTTGTTGGGAAGTAAGATTCAAGTGGGACAAAGATAACTTCAGAGCCATGTCCACTGATAATAAAAACCTGGTCTGAATAATGTTTTAATTATTGAGCTGTCATCATGAATTATTTACAAAGAAATTGGAATCATTAATATTATCTTTTAATGGAAATATGTGAAAGGGTTCTATCCAAAAATTCTTGAACCCATTAATAACTTTTATTTTCAAACAATTAATTAATTATCACAATAAAAATTTAGTTTTATTCCTTTTATCAATAAAAAATAAGACTGTTATCTGAACTTTCAAATATGTGTATTCAAAAATAAGCAAAAATTCTGTTTAAAATTTCAAAAGAAGAAAAATATAATTAATCTGAATATTAAGGAGTTTCCAACAGGATTGAAGTAAACTCAAGTCTTTTGATATTTTTTTACATAATACTATGATTTATGGGCAGCGAGCTCTCAGAAATTGAGTGAAGTGGTCTTTATTCAGTACAATAAAAAAACTTTAACTTCTTATTAATATTATTGGAATTATATCGAGTTCAATATATACACCTATTGGTATTTCTGAATTTATTCTCAAACAGAAATATCATTTAATTTTATATTTGAAAAAGAAAACAGTTACATAAAAGCCTTGAAGAATATCCTAAAGGGCTTTCCTTTATAACAAATAATTGATGAAGAATGATATAGTTACCTCAAAAAGATTACATATAAGAGAATTCATAGGATTTTCATTTAGTTTAGTTTCATTATTTACATAAAGCTCATATTATATGTTTTCTAGAAAGACGGTATAAAGAAACTCCTTTCTGCTACTAAAAAAACGTTTTTTATCTTGTTAATCTTTTTTTGATTTTTTCATCCAGAATTTATGGTAATATGTTATTTTTATTTTTTTACGAATTTTTTCTTTCTTTGTATTTTTATTGAGTTTTACTGAGTTTAGCCTTTATATTTGAAAACTGGTTTTAATTTACTTTTATATCTTGCTTTTTAATAAAAATTACAGTAACAGTGCTTTACAAGGACTGTTACTATAACAAGTTTGAATTTTATATAGTTTATTACAGTACAGCAAATGTAATTCCTACTTATGTAGTATTGTCAACAATGGTTGTCAATTTTACAGTAGCTGCCATTATGGGCCTTTTACTGTAATTTTATCTTTAAATTATTGATTTCATCCAGTAGAAAGAGGATTTTTGCATAAGGCCCACTACTTTTCCTCTGAGCTGATAAAGGCAAACTTCAAACAAGCCAGAATAATGGACTGTCTCAATAAAAAGAATTAATGTTGGTGGTTATAGTAGAGATTGATGAAATTCATTCATGATAAAAAGGCAGTAGAAAATGAAAAAAATAAAAAATAATTCCTAGTAATTCTAATCAATAAAAAAAACAATATATATAAATTTTTGTATCTTTGGGAAGGAATTTTATTTAAAAAATATATAACATCTTTTCTCTTTTCTTTCTGAGGTTGCAAAATCTTTTTTAAAAAAACTGGAAATAAAAATTACCACCAATCCAATTTCTAAAGAAGGGGCTACAGCTCAAAACATCTGATTTTTTTTTGAGCCAGTTGTGGAATAAGAAATAAGAATTGACATTTCTAAAAAAGCATCAAGTCATAAATAAAGACATATGAAGGCGTTTATCATCTTCAAGAGTGGTTTTGAAAAAAAATTTCCTTCAAAAGAACTGGAATTTTCTAAATGGAAAATAAATGTTGAGATGAAATTTTCATCTTGAAAAATATTAATTTGAAGATAAAAATGTAAGTTGAAATGCTTTTGATATAATACATTCTATACTTACTCCATCCAGTTGAAAAAAAGAGGAAAATATGGGAAATTCTGTAATATTCCAGTGGCTTGGAAGAACTGGGAATACTAACAAACATTTGCATTCTGGTTCCAACCTAGTTCACAGGAAGTGTCAAAGCTCACTCCAAATTGAGTCCAAGCTAATTTACAAATGGAACACCTGCTCTCAGGTGTAGCCAATTTTCTCATGGTGAGCTCCTTGGGATAAAACATGATATTTGAATAAGATATATATAATATCTTGATAAGCTCATGTATTAATCAGAGAATAGTTAGAATAAAAAAGTGCAAAATTATTACCCTATGAGAATGGTAAATCTTCCATTCTTGATAACTGGTTCTTTGAAAAAGAGAGAACTCAAGGAAGAAAATGGAATGATTTGAGATAAGAGTCGAACAAAGATGAAACCCAAAGAGATTACTTAATAAATGAGGTCTTAATAGCTTTTATTTTGACTTTTATGATAATTTTTTAATTCTTTCAGATATTTATGAGAATGCTTTTGGTATGTATTTATGGATGAAACTGAAAGTGTTGTTACTTTTCTGTGCAAGTGATTTTTGAAGAAGGAAATAATAAATTGAAGGTGAGGATGATTTGAGTAGAAAGGTAAATTCTAAATCCTGGTAATGATGATTTTTTTGAAAATTCTGGAGGGTAAGTGAAATTAATCCTTTTTTCTTATCATGAAAGGAATGAGAAGCCTATTACTTGGGGTGAAACTATACACATTCAATGATACTTTTACATAAAATTAGGTGAAATAAAACTCTGGAATCTACCAAAATTGGCTTTGAAATATGATTCACAATTTTAAACATGTATTAGGAAGGAAAATCTCACATGCTGCATAACTATACTTTAAATGAAATGTAATTTTATGGAAATTGAAGTTGAATAAAAGAAATTTAATTGCTCAAATGAGCTCCAGATAGCAATTGCTGTTAATTATGTATATATAGAGTATATATGAAGTTCCAAGTCGGTGATGATTGGTGAATTCAGATGTTTAAATCTCATTTAGATTTTTTTCATAAAAGTTAATTTAGTGATATCAATTGGAAAATGATTGGAAATAATATGGATATGGTCTAGCAATAATGTAAAACTTGGTTCTAGGCTACACCCAAGCTAGTTCAATGATCATTCCCATCATCCCAGCTGAAGTTTTGCCCATGGTGTATGAGAAATACCTTTTAAAGTACTAATTTTTAGCTTTAAATTAAAAAAGTCCAAATAATCAAAAAAATATACATAATTGACAATTCACAATTGATTTTTATAAACACATCAGAAACATTTGATGGCTATCCAATAACTTCATGTCATTTGGATAGTCTCTTTCCACAAGTACCCATTTTCACTTGAATCATTGTAGTTTCACAATTAATGTCAGGTTGAGTCTATGAAAAGGTGAAAATAGATGTATTTATAACCTAAAATATGACTGTGACATGGTAAAATTGATTATGAAAAGTTTAATTGATGATAATAAAGGTTAATAATAAGATATTCAGGGCTTTAATTTTGAGAAATAGTAGTGGTGAGTGCTGTTGAAAGCCCTGGGTGCAGCTTTACCAATTGGGTTATTATAATAAAGACTACAATACTTAAAACTAGAAGTATACCTGATTATTTTCCAAGAGTATAACTGTTTTTGACAGCTGTACTACATAGGAGTTCAAGGGAATAATGAGGAAACCTTTTCTGGTGGAGAAAAGGTCCCTTTTTATCCTATAATTGGGTGAAAAAAGCTTTGAGACCTTTCCACATAGAGGAAGTCAAAATTTTTCACTTACAGGGACAGGCTTGTGGCTTTCAAAACGCCTGTATAACCTCCATTGGGCTCATATGTGGCTTTGAAACCACATCTGGGAAGTTTTCACCAATACAGGGTGAACATTTTCATCTGAGGACTACATAGCCCTTTTCTGACATGTATGACACGTAGAATGCTGTACAGAACCTGTACAGGACCCCATTATTGACCAAAATCTGAGGTATTGAAGTATGAACAGGATTCTTCATCTGTTTGATGCCTTATAATCATGATTATGGGAGAATATCCCACAGTAAGGCTGTATTGGTCTCATTGTGGGAGTTTGTTATTAAAGCTGCCATACCGTTGTCCTTTTTGAAATATCAAGCTCAAATTTGGTCCATTGTGTAGCCCTAGATGTGGTATACACAATGGTACCTCATTTGGTATGGCTATCATTAAATATGGCAAAGTTATGTGATGTACAAGAGTTTTTGTACATATGTATGATTTGCTTAAAATCCATATGGAGCTTTTTTTCCCCATAACTTTTGTTCTAGAAGGGATATGGGTAAATGGATGGAACCATCAGATAGCCTTCATTGTGATATTTCCAAGCAGACCCCACTTTAGGTATCTCACAACAAAACTGTAGAGGTTAGATGAGAGGTGAATTTTTTATTCCCCCTTATTTGACCTTATTTTGGTTATAACCTCAGTAATTCTGATGCTAGCTTAATTTTCCTAGTACCATTGGATAGCCCTTCCTTAGAGCTTCTGTTTGAATACCTATTTGATGGGGTTAAGCCTCTTCCTCTGGATTTCAGATGAGGTGAAAATTAAAGTTTATGCTCAGCAACAGCTTTGAGCAGAAATAAGTTTGTTATTCTTTGTCCTATGATGATGGGACTTGTATATTTGTAAAGATGTGAGTTTCCTATCTCTTTTGATACCTTTTAATCTGGTTTGGCTTAGATCCATGTTTTGGTGGTATCTGGGCTTTACCATTAGTTTATGATATTTGGCTGTCATGCTTGTGCTCTGGTTTTGAGTCACAGGCTGACAATTAACCTTGGCCTAAATATCTTCATTTGAAATAATTTTTTTCCCATGCAAAAATCAAATTATACTCTTCCTAACAAAATATATTGAATTCAAATATTCCAATATTACCAAAATTATTCTTGTGAGTAATCATTGACAAAAATATGGTCACATTATGGTTCAAATTTCCCTATAATGATCAGAAAACAAGGTATAATTATTTGGACATATTTAGACAAATCCAGAACATTTTAAATGTCAATTTTCCCTAATAACTCTGAAAAATTATGAAAAAAACCCTTACAATAGTTATTTATTCTTTGAAATTTATTTTAACATATCTGAAAATTATCATTTGTATTTTTACATATCCTGTAATTTTGCCAGATATTCCTGACTTTTCCCTCTGAAATATTCCCAATGAATATACCAAAATGGATCAAAAATGTATATATTTGCATCTTGTGGGATAAAAAATGCTCTGAATAAGTTTTTCACACATGAGACCCCAAGAAAAAAAAGCTTTTCATACAAAAAATGTCCCCATCAATACAACTAAAAATAAAAGAAAGATAAAAAAGCAGTCAAAAAACCTTTCAAATAATCAAAATATTAAAAAAAGGCAAATAAATATCAACAGGGCTTTTTCCCATTGTAAAACAAAGAAATATCTGTGTTTTTTTATTCAGCTGAGGTGGTGGATAGAGTTTACTGCTCCATCCACTGCCTGCAATATATCTGATGGCCAGTGTTGGCTATATTGGCGGTGGTGGTAGACCTTCCCAGCCAAAAACCCTTGCTTACGTAAGATTGTCAATGGTAATTGACAATCTTATTTAAGCAACTTCATTGGTTGTGGAAATCATCCTTTAATCCAATCATCAAAGGCTCTTCTAACACTGTTGTGGTATTCCATACCTTAATGGCCCAGTTTCAAGTGAAATTTCATTTATAAGGCTATCAATTGAAGAAAAAACAAGGGAAAATCAATCATTAATCAGTTATAATAGGGGAACTCAGAAATAGAATGGATTGAAATACATCAGGATGTATAATACCATAAGAAAAATCATGGAAGAATGGTTTATTTGATTAAATGAATAACAATAAAATAAAGAAAAGCAAAGTACAAGCTAGCAAAAAATGTTAAATTCAACAATAAAAGAGGTAGTGTAACACCAAAGTTACCCTAGTTTGTCTCAACATTTGGATTACTCAGCAATGCAGTTATTAAACTGAGTCCACTTCAATAAGTAATAAATTAAGACTTTATTAATCAACATTCAAAAGGCAGAAAAAAAAGAAATAAAGTAACTTATGCAAGGAAAATCTATCAAAACCTCAAATTACACAGCATATCCATGGCAATACAAGCACAGACACCTGATAAGCCAGTAAATATAAATTAAAAACAGAATTTAATTTAAATGAAGGAAAAGAAGAATCCCCACAATACACAGCATTCTCAACCTACAGTTAATACAGTGCACAGACCTATGGTGCAATAACTGTACAAAATCATCTCATCCCACTGAAAAATGATGCAACAGACCAAACAAATGGTGCAAGACCTTCAAGAAATGACACAATAAAAAATTACTCAGCAAAGAAAGTTTAGACATATTACATAATCATGCATTAAAATGTTGCAATCAACTGAAGATATGGTGCAATTCCTCCAAGAAATGACACCATCTCAAAATTACTCACCAGCAAAAACATCTCAGATTAAATAATCATAAATAAAAATGGTATCTCACCACTATAAAAAATGATCCTAGCCAGAAGAAGTGAAAAAGGTTTCAGTCCCTTGTTTTTAAGTGTCTCTATGGAGAGCCCAAAGAATATAAATAGAGGTCCTCTATCCATAATTTTTCCTCTTTTCCCCATGCAATTAATTATATACCAAGAAGAAGAATAATTATTCATACCTTACTAGTAGGATAATCTAGTTATTGAATTAAAGTATTATAGACTTATAAGCTTTGTTAATCATGATTTCTAATTAATAGTAGTTAACAGAAGGTCTAAATTGTATTATTAATCCACCCTATGCTTAAGTTATTTGTCTTATAGCTATAATACTATCAATAGTAATAATACTATTGAGTTCATCCCCATAAACTTTATATCATAAAGGAAAACCTTTCTTATTATATCTTCACATTAAACAAAAAACCTTACAAATATATATTATTATATAAAAAACTTACACTTATATTATATTATATCACTCATATATCTAACATATATCCATTCTATATTAAATGATATCTTGCCAATATATTATCAAAGGTCTTATTGTCATATTATATTAGCGATCACCCTATCAAACCATTAAGTATTGAAAAGATATAAAATAAAATTCAACTTACCCTTATACTATATATTAGTACTATTATATTGAATTTACCTCTTATACTATTAAGGTCTTAACCTTAAATTATTTTATATTATTATTTGAAAGTTATATTTTATACTGTTTTAACTTATAGGTTACTTATCTGATGATTGATTAGATCTGATAGAGACTTCTGAAAAGTCTTCTCTAGTAGTAAAGCAACAATCTTAAATATTGATTTGTGAGCTCTGTAGGGAGATGGTTTAGTATATTCAGAGGGGAAAGTACAATTAGCACCCTGGGTTACAGGATTATTTCAGAAATTAAAAACTGTTTACCTGTGATTTACCCCTCAAGGACTGTCTAATCCAAACCCACAATAGAAGGAGTTCCACACTGTCAATGATTAGTTTCCAGGCTACTGTATGGTACAGTAGCAATAGAATGCTACTGTAATGTACGGATAGTTGGGAAATCCTCCTGGAATGATAATTTTGATCAGAAACTATCTTCCAGGTGGAGGATGGCACAGTCTACTACATCCTTCAAGAACATAAATTGATATTTATTATTATTATTATTATTATGAAAAAATTATATAATTATTATATGTTGAGATTTTTGATTTTTTTTCAATACTCTTTTTTAAAGAAAATAAGACTCCCAAGAGTGAAAGTTTTATATTTCAATCTCCACTAGTATCATTTGAAGTTTTAAGTACAAATAAATAAAAGACATGTGTAATAATGAAATTAATACATATATTACCAAAATTTCATGAATCCATTCCAATTGATTTGAAATTTTATTTTTGAATGGTTAGAAAATGAAGAAGATGCCCCAACATTTTTGTGATTTCAAGGTTAAGAAATATTGAAGCTTCCATCTGTGCAATATTAATTATATGAGCTGAGATTTTGATGTTTGAGGTTGAACATTTACATAAAATAGGTCAATTACCAGACCCCAAGGGTTAATTAAGTTTTTCACAGTAATAAATGTGTGGATTCTTTGGATGATTTAAATATTAAGACCAGTAATTATATTTTAATCTTCTGAAGTTTTTCCCTTTGACCTCTCACATGGAGAATAATTTTTTTTCCACCCAAAACTCTTTTTTTTTTTTCCATCTCATATTACCTTATACTATTTTTTGGCTTGTGAAACCTCCTTCAAGATAATTTTGAGATCATCATAATGGCAGATTTTGGAGGTGAGCTAAGATTTCCTCTAAAAAAAATTTCTTTTATTTATATTCATACCCAAATTTTAGAATTACTCATCATAAACTACCTGGAAAGTACACAAAAACTCTCCCGTTTTAAGGAAAAGCATCAAGCAGTTATAAATTCACTCATAGAAGAACATCTCACAGACTTTAAACTAAATATACAAAAAATCATACAAGAGAGGGAAGGGAAACTAAACAATGAATGTGAAAACCTTAATTCCAGATCTCCTGGAATGAACTCACCTAAAAATTTCAGTCCATAGACCAACTTATCAACTAGATTCTTGAGTTGAAGCCCCCAAAAGCTTGAATGATAAACCTTGGTTTCAATTGAACACACAAAACCACTGGAAAAGCACTTTTTTAAATTAAATCACAAGCACCATTCCAAAGACAGAGATTTTTCTCTGAAGAATTCTTGTGTGAGCTTTATTGTCGCCATTAGAAAATATATTTTCCTTTTCTAATTTTTTATTGATAAAATATTTTCCTCCTCAAATTCAAATATTCAAAAGCTTTGACAATTTGAAAGACACCCCATTGAGGCAATCCTTGCCATTTTCAACCTTCCATTCAATATGCCAATAAGGAAGAACTGAAGGAAAAACCTTTTCCCGCAACCGTCTCATAATACCTGATTATCCCCCCCTGAAATACCACCTGTGGCTTCCAATCTTTATGAAGAGACCCCCCAATAAGTCAATGTGGTACCTAAACCACTTTCAGCTTCCTCTATCCAGTGCACTCAAAGCCTGTTCATAGGCAATATTCCCCTACAAGATGTATATTGTAACCCATCTTCCACAGTTTCAACTCAAGTTCATTCAAATTCAGCGCATCAAAATCCACCTACTCCAACTCTTTCTTTGGGGTCAGATTTTGGAAAACATTCAATTATCTCCCCACCAAAAGCCATTACATTGCCTCAATTCAAGAATTTACCACCTGGAGTTCTTAGACAAGAATCACCCAATCCTTCTAAGCTTCCAAATATTCATGTTACTCAATCCAAAGCTGGACCTTCACAAATCTCAATAAATATTTCCTTAATCCCAAAGAATACACCTAAAGGGAGGGCTTCATCCTTCTTAAGTTCCCAATCATCATACTTGAAATATTTCTTAAAAAGATACCATTATCAAATGTATCACCAAAGGGGGCATGAAAAGTCTTTATAATTGTAAAACATCAAATAAAAGGACATGAAGATTATAAGAATGCTTTTCAAAATATTTTCTTCATTGTAAGAAACCTTCCCAAATTTGTAGAGTATAAGGTTCCGATGGTACCTGTTACTAGAAAACTCCTTACAACTGACCTTGAGACTGTTCTCATGAGGGTAAATAACTGTAAGCAAAATCTAAAATTTTTGAATTATTATTAAATTAATTACATGGAAAAACGGAAAATATTCTTTCTGATTACAGTGAAGATGTATTTGTTGGTGATAAAATAATTGATCACAGTATCATAAATAAATCTCAAAATGCTGAAGTAACCCATAGATCTGATAAAAGTGAAGTCATAAAATCAGTACTGGAACCCCTCCATATTCCCGTCAATACTTGCTTTCCAAGACTTCCAGGGGCTATTCAAGATCTTTCCATGTTCTTTGGGAATCAAGAGCTCCTCAATTAATCTGATGCACTAGTAAATATTTACCCTCATTCAGAAATGGAATTTATCATGGTTCACACAATATTTCAACATCTCCATGATGAAAAATCTGTCATCCAAACGTTTACTGACAACAAATGTCCAAAAGATAATGAAATTCAGATGATACCATGGGGGTATAATAGTAGTACATGACTACGTTACTGCAGAAATAGCTGGAATTATTTCAATTGCATATGATTCAAGAGAGTCTCTCCTGCAAAAAGATAGTCATACTGTCAAAAGGGATTATCATCACAGAAACAAAATGATAGCAGAAATATACAACCTCCTCTTTTTAGGTCCAGTAAAAATGTTTATCTGTTCAACATATAAACAGAAACACCAAATTTAGAAATCATTGGTGTCTCTTCAACTTGTCAAAAAGTGTATTGGAGCTAATATTAATAATTAAGACCAATCCCCAAGAGGGCACCTCTTTGGTGACTTCAGGGTTCATTTTTTGAAAACCCTTGGAAGGAAGGGATTTGATGGTATATCAGGAAAGATAAATTGGCCAAGGTGTCTTGATATCTAAAATTAAGAGTTTTTTTGAGCAGATTGAGGATTTGGAGTTAGTTTATTATTGTGCCAAAGAAAGAGGTGCAGTTGTAAATTCAATACACCTTTTGCTAGGAAGAATATCAAGGGTCAGTGATTAAGCCTTTGAGCCTGTACCCTCAACCTCAAAAAAATAACTATAGCATGTGTTAAATGATGTTTTAGCTTGATATAGGAATATTTAATACAATTTACTTGAGTAAAGAATTATTTTTTATACTTTAAACATGAAATGAACAAAAAGGTTTAAAATATTATTCTTTGCATATTTCCCAATTCTTTTGATAAAAATCTACCAACACCTCAAATATCTTATGTAAGAAGAAGAACTAAATAATATCCTTTGATATCAAGGCCTTTCATAAATACTCCACTATTAAAGTTAGTCCTCCACAAAGATCTTCCAAATTTATTGGCTTATTATCAAAATAAGGTAATCAAAGTGTCCTTTTTAATCAATATCTATATAATTTGGAAAGTTGATTAATAATCCTCTTTCAACTGATCAATTTATCACTTTGAAAATAAAATACATAATGGTATATCATACAAATTTCCTCACCTCCACTAGAAGAAGAAACAAAGCAGTTTCACAGTATCTTCCAAGCTCAAATGATAAAATATGTCTCTGCTTAAGGGATTTCATAAAAGTGATTCTTGATATTGCACCACATGGCTGTCTATTACCAAAACCACCATCAGAGCAGCTAATATCACAATTTATGGATCCAAATCAAGAAGAAGTTGAAAAAAATCTGACTTTGAATTTCCATTTTCAGATACAAATTATTATGGAGGAAAACGGGGAAGTACAAGCAGGCACCAAGATCAATGCACTTCCGAGCTCTCAAGCTATGGTGCTCAAAAGATTACCTTTCAGTTGAGCAAAAGAAGAAGAACCCCTTGGGATAACCTAATCCTTTTATTTATTACAAAGCACTGGATTCATGAACTTCAAATAGGCTCTTTCGAAAATTATTCCCTTGATCTATCTCGTTCTCAAAAAGAAGTACTTGTTGGAATATCCAAAAGGTGACTTAGAGGTGAAAAAGACAAATTCAGAAGTCCAAAGCCCCCAGGAAGTAATTAAAGCATGCCCATAATTCCCCTCAAACTTTTATACAAATGATTTCAAAACATAATTATGTAAGACTTAAAGAATATTGATGAACTTTCAGCAACCATGGAATGATCTTGAGTCTAAGGCATTGTACCTTACTACTGATAGCTATATATACATGGAAGATTCATCTAGTAAGTAATATATCAGAACAATAATTCACTCCCACTTATTTTCAATATTTATATTTTAATATATAATTTTAAATTTTCAAGATCAAACAGGAACTCTGTAATACCTTATTTGAAGTATTTATCAATTTATGTTTTTAAATTTTGATCTTGATGTCTGTAATATATAACATGAGATGATATATATAATCAGATTATCACATAATGGGAAGAAATATGAATATGGATGAGTTATTTTATGTATTATGAAGTGAAAAGGGAACATTTTATCACTATCAAGATAGTGTATTTCATAATATTATGATCTATAAAAACAGATTTTGATACCTTTCAGGATCCCTGTGTAAAAAGTGTCATAATAATTAATGTTTAAGTTCTTTTAACTGTTAAACCATGATTTATAAGTGATTGCGATTAATGAATTAATGAATAAAAAGATATTATTAAAATGAAGATATATTCTAAAGCTCATGATCCAAAAATCTCACATGTTCATTTCATTATAGGCTTATTAACAAAAGTGCTACTAAATGATATAAGGTGACAAAATTTCTCAATACCTTACAATTAGAATTCCCATAGTTAAATGTTTTAAATTATCTCTCTTTTGAATCTGGGATAGCTCATGTATATTATTAGCAAAGAAAAAAAATCAAAAATTTGAGTTTTGTGTTTCTTAAATACATTTGAGAGCCATTTATTAAAATTACTTTGGTTTTTCATATTAATAATGAACATCATAAGGATTTTTAATGAGAGCTTATGTCATTTACACACCATAAGAAGATATATCTATTTCAAATAAGAACAAATAGGTCATATTTCTACAATAATCACAATACCAGGGCCTTAAGTCAATATCCCAATTCACAGTATGTATTATTATAATAATTAGGAGATTCTCAATATGTACCCTGTAATTAAGTTTCTTTTCATTTTTTTCTTGCCTATATAATGGCTATCTGCAAAGAGGATTTACCATTTATCAATTTATTCACATTCTTAATGATATAACTCATTCCATAGGATACTTGTTGGAAGATGTAAATGAAATTAACTTAATAAAACTCATAATCTTTGAGAATTATATGATTTTCTTCTTTAGTTATCAGATGAAAAGAGCATTTTTGAAGTGATCATTTGAAGATAAAAATAATAAAAATTATTTGTCATTTCTCCCATGGTTTAAGATGGAATTACCAAATTTGAAAATTGATAAGCTCCAATTTTTCATTTTTTGCTAATATCAACACAATACATGACATTTTTAGCTTCATAATAGATATTATTGTAATATCATATTCCAAAAATTCCTTATTTAATGATGACTAAATTAATTTTCAAAATATTTCGAAGCACAAAACTGGATTATGAAAGAATTAACTTTCTTAAAAGGTATAAAAAGCTCATTATAGCTGTTAAAATAACCTAATGATAATTTCAAACAGATTGCCAAATAATGAAACAAGATATACTGATTAGGGAAGATCTTTTTTCAGGATTAAGAATTCAGCATTTTTCATGAACCGCTTACATTATCAAAATCAGGTCTTGGTACATAGAATAGAAGAAAAACAAAAAATACAAGTATTATTTGAGAATATATTTCTGTAACATATGATAACAATTTTGTATTTTCTGTAAAATAACACCAAAGTGTCCAGTTGTAACTTTTGTAATTGTCACAGCTATCCATATAACCGGACCCAATTGATATATATATTTCTACATTTGGGAGAGAGAGGGAGATAGATTGATGTGGGATATGTTTTTTCCAAGAGCATAAAATGAGAAGAATTATGTTTTGTTGAAGGTGAATAATTTTCCAAAATAACAAGGTCAAAAACAAATGAATCTAAAATATTATTTATTTGTCATGAAATTCACACCCATGATAGAAAGGGGTGGAAATTTAACTTCAAATTATTCTAGTTCTAAAATATGCAAGATTTATGGAAAAACTGGCTTAGATACTTCAAATATGAGCTGATATTATATCTAATAAGCTACAGGAAACAAGGTAAAATGTACAATGGTTTTTTGAAGCTCCAAATTGATGTGGCTTATATGAATACGCTTCTGTATAAGATTCTTTTAAAAAGACATTGTAGGGATAATCCTTAGGTATATATTACCTTTGCGGTTTCAGAATTTATACTTTCAAACCGTTAATTTGAATTCAGGAATATTTATCATACTGAAATGAGAGCTAGGATAGTGAAGAAAACAATATGGCTTTAAATTAAATAATGGGATTTTAAATAAAATAACTAAGGATATAAGAAGGAAGGCTGATTTCAGGAGTTACAAGAAATGAAATGAGAATATAATCTCACTTATGCAAGTAGTTGAAATAAATAATTGGAAGAATTTCCAGAGTCTTCTATAATATTCTTGGGGCTGGAAAGAAGTGAGAATTCTGCCAAACAAGAATAATCTGGCATAAACCCATTTCAGAAGAACTGTCAAAGCCCCTCCTGATCTAAGTCCAAACTATTTTCAAAATGGTGCACCTGCTAGAAGGTGTAGCCACTTTGCTCATGGAGCTTATTGCTCATATTAAGTAATGATTCCCTTCAGCTCCAATGTAGTAGGGAGCCACAAATATTCCTTTCCAAAAATCCAAATGATATAAGATGTGAATTCACTTTAAAAATTGGAAATTGTTTCTCCAATCCAAATTTATTCATACATACTATTAGATGTCACCCCATATACTAACTGTTTCAATTCTGAGGTGAATGTTTTGATGTGTTGAAGATCCAAGTTGGTTAAAGAAATACTAAAATAGCTATTTTAAATATAAATACCTCTGCAATTTTCATACAACTCCCTTTTTACATTTTCTGCTTCCAGTAATCATTGTGTTAAACCAAAAAATAAATTATATCCAAGAGAAGTGACTTTAGCATTCTGTGCCTCCTTTGAAATAATAATTTCCCAGTGCCCTCCAGAAAATATTCAAAAACTCCTTTTCGGGGGAACTCAATATATTTTGGTTTCTCATGATTATAACCCTTTTTTCGGGGGAACTCATCTTTTTCTCATGGTAATAACAATTTTTTTAACGGGAACACAATTTATTTTATTCTATTTTATTGGTTTCCCCTTGTTTTAGCTATTTTCCAACCTTTATAGTTAGATTAAAAAAGAGGATAGCATTTTGGGTATAATTTTTTTTGTTACAATATTTGAATTAATTTATAAAGAAATATTTAAAGAATTACTATTTTATTTACCATTGCACTGGTGCTTGATTTGACATAACCACAGCTTGCACACTGTGTGGTATTTCAAATATTCTTTGCTCAGTTTGGAGAACAGTAAGGTTGAAAAGTTTTAAAATATCAAAATTTAAATGACTAATTTAGGAAACCACAACTAAAATGACACTCTTAAAATAATATTGTTTAAATTACAACATCATTAATATTGAGTCAAGAAAGATTTTAGCATTTAGAATAGAAATAACCAAAAAGACTCTCATAATCAAATTAATAATAAGCAAATACCCTCTATGTATTTATACAAAGTAACTTACATATAGGCTCTACAACACCAAATGATATGGTTTAATACAGACAGAAAGAACAAAATTACATATATAAGGTAGCAATGTAGCATTATATACACCCTAAATCCATCAGAAATATTATCTTACTAAGAATTAAAGTAACAGAAATAAATTTTATGTGACAAAATCAGATAAAAAATTAACAAATTCAAGCTCATGCATGGAAAATCCACTGAAAAAATCAAAAAATACATAAAACTACAGACACCTAGATAAAGTTTAGAAAATACCCATGAATGAGCTCTATTCAATTCACAGCCACAGAATCATTAATTTGAACTCAATCAAACTTAACCAGCTATATGCAAGGAAAATAAAATAAACATTACATTGCAAAGAAAATTACAGTGCTAAGAGGTTAAAATTGAAAAGCTGTCCCCAGATTACAACAGATTATTATATCAAATTACATAATCTTACAAATAAATGGTGAAATAGCTTAGTAATATGGTACCATACACATTTTTGCCAATTAGAATTAATCCCCAAGACTGTGAAAGCTTACTAATGAAGTGTAATGAATAATTAATCTAAAGCTTTGTATGAAAATTCACACCAGTACAAAAACTCAGCTTGAATTTTCACTTGAAAGAATGATGAAATAGGTCAGTCATATGAAAACTTTCATAAATCACCACCAGAGAAAATTATTACAAAGGAAAAATAACTTTTTACATGGAGAGGCCCTGGGAACTTCTCACAACATAAAAGGACACCTCTCTCTCCTATTTTTATTTCCCCCCATACAATTAATTATATACCAAGAAGGAGAATAATTATTCATCCCTTACTAGAAGTAGGTTAATATAGAGATTATTGTTAACAGTGGCTTATAAGTAGCTGTAGTTAGAAGTAGGCCTACCTATAATATATATTGATTTATTAGTCAAATACTTATTCTTAACACATTAAAGATCTCTTCTTGTAATTTCCTCATTAGTACAAATTTCAGATGTTATTATTAGTATCAAATTGGAAATACATAATAGCAGTTTAATAAATGTCACTATTAGTAAATCTCATTATTCATTATCATAAATATTATTATACCTTATGAATATAATAATTAGTAAGATATTAATCATCCTTCACTAGTATGTCTAACCTATAGTGATGTTATCATGTATAGATACTATTATGGGTGCTATCTTAGTTTTCCTTATTAGCTATAGTTATTCTTATTTTTATAAATAGTATATGTTTTGTATTATTGATAATACTATCAATTACAAATAGTTAGCCATTAAGCCAATTATCATATATAATCAGGGTTTTGGTAAAATCACATAAGCTCTTAAATGTTTTTACCATGAATTTATGTGCTTGTACCAATTTATTACCAAAAGACATAATTGTCCCAATTTTTCAAAAAAATCCCCAGGCTTAGTTTTGAGGATTTTATTTTTCTTTTTTTCCATATTTCTTCTAAAATGGGATCTCAAGATCCCCAAGTTGTTTTTATATTTTTGCCAAATTTCTCCAAACTGGCCAATTTTTTTTGGAAAGATTCATCAAAAATCTTCCCACTTATAAATTTATATATTTTGTTGAAAACAAAGGGGAGAAGTTAAAGAATAAAAAACCAGAAACCCAAAACTTTGGGATTTTTTTGGGTGGGACAAGTGTAGGCCCAAAAAGTTGTGTTTTTTTTGCAATTTTTTTTTTCATTTTTTTAATATGACACTTTTTAAGTAAAAAATTGCCATATCTTCATTAAAAAATTGACTGAGGTGGGAATTAACCAGTAAATATGACTGAGGAGGAGAATAATTGGCATAAATCTTAATTAAAAAAAAATCACTCTGAATCAACCTCCGCAAGAGTGGATTTGTTCTGAGAGGGGGGAAGGAAGATAGGAAAAATATAACATTCTGTGTTTCTTTAATTTATCTTCCAACCCCAGGGCTTTTAGTTGGGCATGTAATTTACAAGTCACAGTAATGAAGTGACAGGGTAAACTTTAGAAACAATTATATCCAATGGAACAAAATGAGAACAGCTATCCAAAAAACAGATTAAAATGGGTGGTTTGTCATTTGCAGGACATAAATAAGAAAAAAAAGAGAATATTCGGATTGTGGAATAAAAGAAAAATGTTTGGTGATACTTATCTACAAGGCATGGACATCCAATTTGTGAGCCTGCAAGATATGTATGACATACCCATAAGGCCAGAAATAACTTTATACACAGTTGATTTGGTCTTGAACAGATTTATCACTTGGATTTAAAACAAAAAATAACAAAAAAAAGTATAAATTCTTTTGGATAAACCGAGTTATAGTTATTATGTCACTTTTGGATTCTACACTAAAAATAACCTAGCATTGACCCATAGGGTGTTATACCCAAAAATGATTACTTCTTATTTTATTAGAAGATTTAAGAATCTCACAGTACAATTTCAATTTTTTTTAAAGTTTTTAAAATTGTTAAATTTAAGCTCAAATAATCTTAAATTTAGAGCTGCATAAGGTTTATGTAAACTTACCAAAATTTTAGTTGAACTTGAGGTGTTGTGTATATTTACTTACTTGGCTAAGTATTTGACATACAGAATGTAAATCCTGCATGAGCTCAATTTAAAAGGGTTTGAGGCCATAGTATGGCTTTAAATAAATAAAAGGGTAAACTCCATGCAGAAAGGTGGGACAAAGGAAAAAGACCAAACAGAGCTGGGGTACCTAAATCTTTGTATCTGCAAGGATTAAATTAAGGTTTTCCACCTGTATTGGAGGATTTTCAACCTTATTTAACATTGAAGATTAGAATTTGATCCAACCTTAAAGTTTAAAGTGGTTTTATCCCAATTTGGACAGGAATTTCAGGCTGCAAAAGAGTAAATCCCAACATGAAAGCTTGCAATCAAGGTTTAAAGAACTTTCAAAACATAATTAAGCTTAAATGCTCATTGGTACAAGTATCAAAACCTGTTCAAAAGTTAAGGTTTGGTTTGTATTGCTATTTTACATGGAAGAATAGCAATAACTTTAAAAATTAATGAAAAGTCCAATTCCTAATGGATTTGCTTGAAATTCCCACAGAGCTTACAAATTGATATTATATGTGTATAAATTAAATTTTAAGTATATTTTATAAACAGGCTTTATTGGTAATTAGCCCAGAAAAGTCCTCTTTCAATTATACTTAATTAAAACTAAGATTTCTTTAAAAATAATTAAAAATTGAGTTTAAAATATTTTTGCTTGAAACCCTATTTTTAAGTTGTTCATGTGATGAAATTCCATTCCAATAAAATTAATTAATATCAAAGCTTGAAATTATTGAGCCAAAAGAAGATTGTAGCTACTTGGAGTTAAGAATAACACTGGTAACTTTAAATGGGAATTAAAAATAAGTTACCTTAAGTTAAGAACCTTATTTTCAAGCATGGGTTTTCAGTTTTGACCTGAGAAAGCCCTCTATATCAATTATGAATCATTAGAGCTGCTCTGCAGGCATAAAAGAGCTGGCACATCATTGTTTTTTTCCATCACTAATCAATCAATCCAATTATATTAGACATTCAAACAGGTAAAAGATTTATTAAATATGAAAACATATTATTATTAAAGTAATTCTCAGGTTATTCTATTCTTTATTAAATTCAAATTGTAGAATTAAAATAATAGAATTCAGATTATTATTGTAATCACCAATAATACTTTTTATTATAAAGAATCATTACCTTAAATATCTTTCAAAATTCACATATTCCTCTTCAAAACTCTTTAATAATTTTTTTATCACAGAAAGTTGTTTTAACTTTTGAAATATTGATTTTTGGCTTGTTTTTAACTGATAATACTTATTTAATATAATAACTGTTGTTGTTTGACTTGTTGTATTAAATAAATATTATAAGTAAGTTTTTGCTAAAGTTCTATCATTTCTTATCTACTATTAGTTTTTTTAAAGAGAATTCTTTTCTAAGAATTGTCTCTGAACAGTGTTTGTGATAATTTCTTTCATAAAAAATATTTATATTATTCATAAGTGGATAAATATCTTCATTTTCCACATGTCATTGTCTCATTAAGAGCTTTACAATTCTTATTGTTATAATTGTCTGTGAATATAACAATAATAGAATGATTATGATTTATTATAATTATTAATATTTTTTTATTATTAAATTATTTAATAATAATAAAATTTCTTTTATATATATATATAACTATTTCTAATAATTATATAAATTTATGGCTGTAATATTTAATTAGATTATATTTTCTACTGAGGACAATCATAGTACTGTTTATAATTGCCACTATTATCAAGAGTTTCATAGAAAACCCTTACAAAATTTCTCTTTGGAGCCTGGAAAACATCTTCATACCACTAAATTATATCCAAATAAGAGGATAATAAGGATACCAAAGTATTTATGGTTTCAATAAGGTCTTCATTTTTTTTTAATTTCTTCAGTCAATTCACCCCTAAGACTATCCCATTTATCTTGTATCTTGTAAATGTAATAGAAAACTGTTGCATAGCCACAGTCTCCATAACCCTGGACATTGATGGGCTTCAAGGTTTATTTTGAAGTAAATTTTGGCAAGTCTTCTGAGCCAGGTGGCTGATACAAATAGGTAAAAAAATTAATAAAGATTAAAATAAGAAGAAAATACTTTATTATAATGAATGAACAACTCAAAAAGAGCTTGTATCATTCCCCAATTTTGTGATAATTTCTTTGAAAATAATTACAGGTTAAGTCAATTTCATCATAAATCTTGAAAGTTGTTACAGGCCTGTGGGAATTTATTTGAGAGGTTCTTCTATTATTAACCAATCTGCTGGACCCTCTTAGGGTGAAACCTGATCCCCCATATTCATTGAATAAAATTTGTGAGGGTTGTAAGTCTTATGAAGTGATTGATTTGGATAGTGAGGCCTCATAATGCTCAAAATCCTCAGATTAATCCACCTCCATAAGTTTAGGGGGATGATTGACTGTGATCTCAAAGTTGTTGTGATGGTCACTTTTGATGGGGGTATTGCTCTTCTATTGTATTGACTTCTAATAATTTCAAATCCTGGGCATCTCTTTTATTTTTATTTCTATTTCTATTTTTATTTTTATTTTTATTTTTATTTTTATTTTTATTTTTATTTTTATTTTTATTTTTATTTTTATTTTTATTTTTATTTTTATTTTTATTTTTATTTTTATTTTTATTTTTATTTTTATTTTTATTTTTATTTTTATTTTTATTTTTATTTTTATTTTTATTTTTATTTTTATTTTTATTTTTATTTTTATTTTTATTTTTATTTTTATTTTTATTTTTATTTTTATTTTTATTTTTATTTTTATTTTTATTTTTATTTTTATTTTTATTTTTATTTTTATTTTTATTTTTATTTTTATTTTTATTTTTATTTTTATTTTTATTTTTATTTTTATTTTTATTTTTATTTTTATTTTTATTTTTATTTTTATTTTTATTTTTATTTTTATTTTTATTTTTATTTTTATTTTTATTTTTATTTTTATTTTTATTTTTATTTTTATTTTTATTTTTATTTTTATTGTTATTTTTATTTTTATTTTTATTTTTATTTTTATTTTTATTTTTATTTTTATTTTTATTTTTATTTTTATTTTTATTTTTATTTTTATTTTTATTTTTATTTTTATTTTTATTTTTATTTTTATTTTATTTTTATTTTTATTTTTATTTTTATTTTTATTTTAATTTTAATTTTTATTTTTATTTTTATTTTTTATTTTTATTTTTATTTTTATTTTTATTTTTATTTTTATTTTTATTTTATTTTGTTTTATTTTTATTTTTATTTTTATTTTTATTTTTATTTTTATTTTTATTTTTATTTTTATTTTCTTTTTATTTTTATTTTTATTTTTATTTTTATTTTTATTTTTATTTTTATTTTTATTTTTATTTTTATTTTTATTTTTATTTTTATTTTTATTTTTGTTTTTATTTTTATTTTTATTTTTATTTTTCATTTTTGTTTTTATTTTTATTTTTGGCCTGTTGAGGTTTTCCATGCATATTTTTGCGTTCAAGTGAGTCATAATAATATTTTTGATCCTCTTGACTCTTGAGAATTTGACCAAAAGGTACTTTTCCAGTCAAAAAATTTGAAAAATTGGGCTGATTTCTTCCATTGATCTTTGAGAAAGCTCTTCCCCAATATCTTCAAGTAGTATTTTGAATTAATTATTTCTTTCTTTCCCAAAACATTTCTCATTCTCTTGTTAGACAGTCTGAGAAGAATACTGCAAAGAAAATAAGTTGAGGTGAAAAAGGAACTCATAGATGGAAGAAAAATCCTCACAGGTAAATCTAAATGCCACTGAGGATGGAAGTATGATTTTTGGAACCTTTGGCACTTTCAAAGTGGTGGTGGAGGCTTGTTGTTAGAGGTATGCCTTGATAATTTCTGTATTTGTTCGCGAATTTTTCAGTGGGGGTCAATTATGTTTTTAAAATTTCAAAGGCCATCTGAAGGGCATAATGAGAAGCCTTTCCATTGAGAGTAAAGATGTGAATAAGGAAATTATTGACATGGAAAATTATTTGTTTATATATCCTCTTGATGATATCAATAAATTGTTTTTTTGAATGCCATGTGAAGGGCCCTAATAACGGGAGTAGAGTACCAGTCAACCTTTGGAGCCAAGGTTTAACCATGGAATGGGCACCCTAAGCTCTTGAAGTGGAGCTGTGTAAGTATGAGTCTATGATAAAGATCTAAAAATAGTAAATTCAACTTTTCCTATGACTGTTACATGGTGAATTCTCATAAAAAATGGTTTATTGATAGTATTTGGGGCTTTACTATGAAGATATAGTGGTGGTGCGCGCTTCTGAGATCCTGGGGTGCACTTATTATCAATTGTCTAATTACAATAAGCAGTTCAATACTAAAATTAGACCATAACCTTTGTGGAATGATTTACTATTCTGGAATTAAATGGAAGGATGGGAATTCTTTTTCTGGAAGAGAAAAAGCCCCTTTTTATCCAGAAACTGGGTGGAAAGAAGCTCTGGACCTGTTCACATAGGAATAGTGAAGAAATTTCACTTCCAAGAACTTAATTGTTGTTATTACACATCCTGTAGAGACTTTATTGGGCTCATATGTGGCTTTCAAACAATATCTGGGCAGTTTTCACCAATCCAGGGTGAAAATTGTCTTTTTGGGGACCTCATAGCCTTCTTCTGACATATATGATGTGTATAATGATGTAAATATCCTGTATGGGGAACCCATAAGGGAGAAACTATGAGGTATTTAAGTATAAACAGGCTTGGTTTTAGAATCAAAACCTCATATTCAATGACATGGGAAAGTATCCCACAGTAAAGGTGTATTGACCAAACTGTGGTATTCTAACCTTGAAGCTGCCATAAATTTCTCACTTTGAAGATAATGAGCTCAAAGTTGGCTCATTGTGTGTTCCGGGAGTATTTCTAAACAATGGTACCTCATTTGGTATGGGCAACATGAAATAAGGCATTGTTATGCCACTTTCAATTTCCATTATTCAAATTTGATTTTTTTAAATCCTATATATGGATTTTGTTTTCTCCATAACCTTTGTTCTATCTGTGTTCTGAGAAAATGTATCAAACCATCAGATAGCCCTGATTCTGCTCTTCAGAAAATGACCCCACTTTAGGTATCTCACAATAAAAGTGTAGAAGTTAGATGAGAGGTGAATATTTTATTTGCCCTTATTTTGTCTTTATTTGAACATACCTTTCAAAGATTTGATACTAGCTTACTTTGGCAACTAATATTGGATATACCTGACTGAGGGCTTCAATTTGAAATTAAATTTGATGGGTTTCTTCCTCTTTCTCTGAATTTTTGATGGGAGGTGAAAATTCCAGTTTATGCTCAGTTCTTGCTTTGAGCTGGAATCACTCTGTCATTCTTTGTCCTATGGTTATGGGAGCTGTATCATTGGAAAGAGGTTACTTTCCCTTTCATTTTAATGGGTTTTAGGAGATGTGTTGGCTCATGTCACTTTTGAGTGAGAATTTTGCAATAAAGTTGGTTTATGGTATTTTGGTGTCACGCTTGTGCTCTGGTTTTGAGTCACGGGCTGAAATACCCTTCCTTTAAAAAAGGCTCATGATTGGTGAGACTGTTCAGCCCTCCTAGAGGCTCTGAATCCTCTCAGGTGAAGGTATCCATATGGTATAGCATCCTATGGAAATCATTTGTCCTTATCAGCTGTCTGGTTTTTAAATATGAGAAAATATTGTCCATGCTATTGTCATAGGGGCTCTTATGAAAGCAAGAGTGACCTGGCACTCAGGAATAAAGAGCTCACTTGGAGGGCTCCAAAGGAATAAAGGAATAAAAGAATATATTTCTTAAAAGAAGGATAAAAGGGTAAAGACAATTATTCCAAAAGATAAAAGAAAAGGAAGCCAATAGCCAGGATAATAAGAAGCCAAAAGCCAAAGAGCCGGCCAAATGAATCCTCAAGTCACTGTTTCAACCTGCCAGAAAGAACAATGGAATTAGTAAAGGATATGACCACCAATATCAACTGACAGGCAAAGAAGAAAAGGTGCAAATGACTGGCTTAAGATTATCAGTATTTGCTTTAATAAGGCAAGAGAAAATAGGGATAAAAATAAATCCAATATATCAGTTAACTGGGGGAAAAGTCCCCAGGTGATGAAAGGTGGCCAGTATATGTGAAAACCTGAGAGGCTCATTCTGGAAGGTGAATTATCCAACTGTATTGTCTGAATTGGGTCAATACAGTTCTGGCCATCTTGAGAGTTGAAACTGTGTGACTGGATTCCCACAGTGGAATATGAATTGGCCCAATTGGGCCAAGGCCATACAGAATGCTTGATTACTACCTGTATGGACCAATTGAGTTTTCCAAGGAATGCTGAATACTTGATGCCTTGACAATGATTGAAAAGATTGATAACCTCTGAGAATTGCCCTCATAATAGTCCTGATGAGTAAATGACAAAACAACCTCTGCAGGGCCAGGTGGTTGGGGTCCTCAAATGGTCTTCTGGTAGCCGCCAGGGAATTGCCAGACTGAATAGCTGAAAAGTCCTTCTTTGAAAATGGTGTTGGACTTGGGACTTGATTTGGAATTCTGCAATTGGGTTCTGAAAGTGTCACCATTGGATTGCTGAACAAAAATGGTGCATAATGGTATATTATACCATATATGCACCACTCCTGGTCCTTGAGTATGGAGTGCATTGAAGAGAGGGAAGTCTTCCCCTGAACTGGAGGGGAATCCTTGCTTGGAGCTGGTCTGGTGGCCTCTGATGGTCGCCAGAGGCCATGGACTGATTTATGGCCAATTTGGGTCCTAAGGTGGCTTTTTGGCCATTGGGGGTTGGTTGGTTTTTGGGTTCAGAAGCCGGCTCAGGGGGGCCCAATTGTGGTTTGAGACCCACCTGGCTTTGGGGATGCTGAACCGCCCCCCTTGGCCTCATTGGAATTGGGCCAAAAGGGGCCTAACCATCCCACGGGACATAGAGGCCATAGGGGGCCTAAATGGCCCAAGCCCTCTTAATATGAAGGGTTGGGCCAAGGACCCTGGTGGTGCCTAGAGGTGCCATAGGCCCCTGGAAGACTGAGAAGACCCCCAGGCCCATAAACAAGGATAATGGCCTGGGGGTTGGTGAGGTGGGGAATTGGCCAATGGGGCCAATGAAGGCAGGATATGGCCAGTGGAAGGGTGTTATAGCCAAGAGGCCATAGAGCACCAATAAGGGGTACAGTTGGCCATAAACATATTATATGGCCAATTGCCCATTACTTGGGTTCAGGTTGGGATTGCCACAACACCCATTGAGGGGGGTGATTATTTGTGGTTGAGACAGTACCCCCTACCTTGAATGGTGAGCTCCTGAGCACCAAGATAAGGTAAAAGCCTGTTAAGGCTGTTGAGATGGATTGGATTTAGGGATTCCAGAGATCTTGAATCTTGAAAAGAAATTTGAGACTGGTAAAGAGGTTGGAATATGAAATGAAGGTTGATTTGGTCTTCTTTTGACATTTGGCTTTGAATTTTTGAAGAATGAGTTGACATAAATATTGGCATAAAAGTTAGAAAAGAAATTTGAAAAAGTATAAAGAGAGAAAGATAACAAAGAAATTTGAAAGTAAGAGAAAGAGAAAATAAAAGAAAAAAGAATCTTGAGGGGGATTCCAATCTTCACCATGGATATTTACAGTTGATTTGAGATAGCCAAGGACCTGGAAAGAAAATTTTTGATGCCAGGTTCTCACAGACTGGCCAAGTTGATGATTTGAATAATTTTAGACCCCTCAGGGAAGTGCACACCAGGAGAGAAATTTACTTTTGATGGTTACCACTCCTGCCAGTGCCATAGAGCAAAAGAGATTGATGAAATAATGTATTGAAAGGTAATGACTTGGAAAAAAAGATTAAGAGGACAAATGGTCCGTTTCCCCAAGTGAAAATGGCCATAAATTGGAATTTGATGTTGAAAACCAGGCCAAAAATCTGTGTCCAAAATTGCAAAGTTCTCACAGAGTGGCCAAGGTGATGCTCACAACAGAAAGGGTAGAATACCCATAAAGGTGCATACCAGGAGTGGTACTTAATTTTGGTAATTCCTCTCCCCACCAAGCACCATAAAAAATCAAGCTCTTGAACAATTGGGGCCTGGCTTGTCAGGATATATAGAATGGAAATCCTTGACAAGTTCGGGGCAATTCTTGAGGTTTTTGGCTTGTTCCCAAGTGGATCTTTCAGGGTCTTGACTGAAACCTTTCCATTCCACCAGATACCATAGTTTTCTTCTCTTGAGCTTTGAATCCAGTACTTGTGAGACTTCCCATTCCTCTTCTTCTTCAATTACTATTGGAGGAGGAGGCTCTTGATACCAATTTGGGATTGTTGATGTCTTAACTGGTTCAAGGAGGGAAATTTGGAAGATTGGGTGGATGGAAGCTTGAGGTGGTAGGCATGAGTACTGACTTTCTTCATGATTGGAAAAGGACCCAATCATCTTTCAGACAGTTTTTTGGTGGGTCTGGTTGATTTTATGTTCTTGGAAGAAAGCCATACCATGTCACCAGGATTGAAAACAGGTGGAATTGCTCTACTTTTATCTACATACCTCTTAAACCTGTTTATGGCAACTTCAAGGTCGCTCTGAACATCTTTCTGTACTGATTGGATTTTTGTTGATAGCTTTCCAGCAGGAGTGTTTTTAGTAATGTGAGCTGAGTCAGATTGTGGATCTCTTCAATAAACAGTGAAAAACAATGATTGTTTTGTTGAAGAGTGGTCAGTGTTATTGTAAGCAAATTCAGCCAGAGGGAGCCAGGTGTTCCAATCATCTTGATGATAGCTAAAATACATCCAAAGGTACTGTTCTAGTATCTGATTTAGCCTGTCTGTCTGTATATCAGTTTCTGGATGGTAAGTAGTTGACAGATCTCTTGAAATATTGAGCTGCTGACAAAGATTGGTCCAAAAAGAAGAAAACAACATTGAACCTCTATCACTGACAATGCTTGAAGGAAGGCCATGCTTTTAAAAGATATGATTGATGAATAAATGGGCCAAATCCAATGAAGTAATTGAAGACATTTTTGGAATGAAAAGCTCCATTTTTGAGAAACTGTCCACTATTAACAAGATTGAATCAAAGGAATTGGACAGTGGAAGTTGAGTGATGAAATGCATTGAAAGAAAAATCCAAGGAAAATTTGGAATTGGAAGAGGTTTGAGGAATACAAACTTCTTGTGATGAATATTCTTGTTTCTTGAACCCTGTTGACAGGATGAGACATAATCCTTGATGAATTGAGTCATGCCGGAGCAGTGAAAATCCCGCTTGACAAGTTTGAGAGTCTTCTCTTGGCCAGGATGTCCTACTAGAGGAGAGTAATTATGCTTTTGAATAATGCTTAGTTGGATTGTGAGGTCATTTGGGACTACCACCAATCTTTGAATAAGAGAAATTGGGAAGAGGAATCAAGAGAATAATCTTGGACAGATTTACCTTTACCCAATTCTTGAAGAATACCTCTGTAATGAGAATCTTGCCATAAAGCCTTCTGAATTGAATCAATCAAATTTGAAAAATGATTCCACCTTGACTGAAAAATATCTTGAAGGTTGGACTTCATCCTGCTTGATGATCTGTTGAAAGTTCATTGGATTCTTGCGGATGAAATCCTCCCCCCTCTCCTGATAAACGTTGTGCTGACGTGATAAAGCATTTGGAAGAGTAGCTAGGTGGCCAGGGAGGTAATTTATTGAAAAGTGAAGTTTAGAAAGGAATTCAGCTCAGCAGGATTGATGGCGAGTAAGAATTTTTGAAGACATGAAGTGTTGAAGGAAAGAGTGATTGGTGAGGACTTCAAAAGGTGAAGAAAGGGAAAGAAGAAAAGCCTTCCAGTGCTTGAGAGCCCAGAATATGCCAAGAAGTTCCTTTTCATGAATCTCATAGTTGAGCTCTTCTGTTGAATGAAATGGGGTGTTTTCCTGAGTCAGAGACCTGACTCAGTACAGCACCCAAGGCATAATTGGATGCATTGGTCTCTACAATGGTGGGTAGAGAAGGATTGGAGCGGTAGTGAAAGCCTCTTTGAGTTGATGAAACTGACTAAGAGCTTCCTCACTGAGGGGAACACAGGAATATTCCTTGAGGAAACTGGTGAGTGAACTAGTTTTTTTTGAATAATTGATGAAAGGGTGGTAGAAATTGGAAAAGCCAAGGAAAGATTGAAGAGCCTTGAGGTTTCTTGGAGGTGGCAAATTGAGAATATGCTGGACTTTTGCTTGGTACATCTTGAGGCCTTCAGAAGAAACAACATAACCCAAATATTCCACACTAGAAACATGGAATAGGCACTTGGAGGCCTTAGCAAAAAGTGTATTGGCTCTGAGTCTGGAAAGAACAGTGGACACATGAGTGACATGTTCCTCCTCAGATCTGGAAAAGACCATAATGTCATTCAAATAAACCACAACATAAATATCAATAAGATCTTGGAAAATATCATTGACAAGATTTTGAAAGGAGACAGGATCATTGGTGAGCCCAAATGGCATAACCAGGTACTCATAACTACCATACTTATTTCTAAAAGCTGTCAAATCATCACCACCCTCCTTGATTCTAAGCTAGTTATATGCATCACGCAAATCAATCTTGGAGAAGATAGAAGAACCATTAAAGACATTGAGAAGTTGATTAATAGGAGGAACAGGATACTTGTTCTTCCTAGTCACAGCATTGAGTTTGTGGTAATCAACACACAAACGGAGGCCACCATCCTTCTTTTTAACAAAGAGGACAGGTGCTCTTGTTGAGGAGGAGCTTGGCCAGATGAAAACTTTCTCTAAATTCTCTGAGATGTAGGCCCTGAGTGTATCTGACTCTTGGTTTTATAAATAGTAGTTTGGGATTGGATAAGGCAGTCCTTGAGGGGGAAATCACAGGTAAACAGTTTTGAATTGCTGAAATAATCGTGTAACCAAGGGTGCTAATGGTGTTTTAGCTGCCCCTCTGAATATACTAAACAATCTCCCTACAGAGCTCACAAATCAATATTTAAGATTGTGGCTTTACAAATAGAGAAGACCTTTTAGAAGTCTCTATCAGACCTCTTCAATGATCAGATAAGTAACCTATAGGTTAAAACAGTATAAAATATAATTTTAAAATAATAATATAAGATGGTTTTAAGGGTAAAATCTTAATAGTATGAGAGGTTGATTTAATATAATAGTAATAATATATATTTTAAGGGGTAAGTTCAATTTGATGTTATATATGTTATAATACTGAATGGTTTGAGAGGGGAATTGTTAATATAATATAATAATAAGACCTTTAATAATTTATTGGTAAGATTTTGTTCAATATATAGTGGATGTTTGTTAGATATATAAGTGATATAATATAATATAAGGGTAGGTTTTATATATATAATAATATATAGCTGTAAGGTTGGTTTTTTGATATGAAGATATAATAAGGCTATTTTTCCTTTATAATGTAAAGGTTATGGTGATAAACTAAATATTATGAGTATTATTGATAGTATTATAGTTATAAGACTAATGATTTAAACATAGGGTAGATTAATAATATCAAGTAGACCTTCTGTTAGCTCCTATTAATTAGAAATCACTATGAATTGAACTTATAACTGTATAATACTTTTAATAAAATAACTAGATTATCCTACTAGTAAGGGATGAATAGTTATTCTCCTTCTTGGTATATAACTAATTGGATTCGTGGGGAAAAGAGGAAGAAATGAGGGAGAGAGGCCCTCTATTTATATTCTTTGGGCCCTCCATAGAGGCACTCAAAAACAAGGGACTTAGAATTTTTCACTTCTTTTGGCTGGGATAATTTTTTAAAGTGGTGAGATACCATTTGTTTGGTTTGTTGCACCAATTTATGTATGATTATATAATCTGAGATGTTTTTGCTGGTGAGGAATTTTGAGATGGTGTAATTTGATCAAGATATTGCACCATATGTTTGGTTTGTTGCACCATATCTGTGGGGATGATATGATTTTGTACAGCTATTGCACCATAGGTCTGTGCACTGTTTGAACTTTAGGTGGAGAATTATGTGTATTGTGGGGATTCTATTTGTCCTGTATGAGTTATAATTTTCCTTCCTTTAAATTTAACTCTGTTTTTAATTTATATTTACTGGCTTATCAGGTGGCTATGCTTGTGTTTCCACAGATATGCTGTGTAATTTAAGGTTTTGATTTATTTTCCTTGCATAAATTAACTGACTTTCTTTTTCTTCCTGTCTTGTGACTTTTGATTAATACAGCTTTAATTTATTCCTTATTGAAGTGGCTTCAGTTTAATAACTGCATTGCTGTGTAATCCAAAAGTTGAGCAGAGCTTGGGTAACTTGAGTGTTACACTACCCCTTTCACTGGTAACTTTAACATTTCTTTGCTAGCTTGTCCTTTTCTTTTCTTAATTTTATTGTTATTCTTTTAATAAAATAGACCATTCTTCACTGACTTTCCTTATGGGATTATACATACTTCTGGACTTCAATCCATTATATTGCTTAATTACCCTATTATAATTGATTAATTATTGATTTTTCTTTCTTCAGTCTTCAAATTATAGTCCTATAAATGAAATTCCACTTGAAACTGGGCCATTAAGGTATGGAATACCACAGTAGATCAATCCAACTGGAGGTAGAGACCCCTCCAGCGTAATATTATGATCACAGACGCGGTGAGGAGGAAGTGTTTCTGCTTTCACCTTGGAGAATACATCCAAATGTTGGTGATAGACAGAAGGAACAACCTTCAACATGGTTTTGACTTCTTCTGGATCTTCCTCCTCATCCCACAACTCCTCCAGGGAGTCATGATAAGATGGTGGAGGAAGGTCCATATTCCCAAAGAAGAGATGAATTGAAGATACAGAATCATATTCTCCAACATCTTGAATCTCTTTGAAGACTTCATCTCTAGAAGATAGTAATGATGGATGGGAATTAAGGGAAGGAATATGGACAGAAGATGGAAATGATGGTGTTCTAGAATCACCAACCAGAGCTGCACATGATTTGGAAGAAGAAAAGTCATTACTGAAAGAATTTTAAGGATCAGAATAGTCCTTTTGATAAGCATTAAAGGTGATCAGCCCTTGCCTCTAATCAAAAGAAGGATTAAGCTGATTAAGAAAGTCAAAGCCCAATATGAGTTATTCTCCCTTGGGAGTATCAATGACTAAAAAATCCCATTCAAAGCTTGGGAATGAAGGAAGCTCAACCATATATTTAGTATGATGAGTCACAAATAAGGAAGGGGACTCAGAGGAGTCCAAAAGGATAAGAGCAATCTTCTCTGGAAGCTCTGATGTAGTCAAGGAATACTTGTGAACAAACTGCTTTGCAATAAATGAGTTGGTAGCACCAGAATCAATGAAAATACTGTAAAAAACATCAGAAAGAGAAGAAAAAACAAAGAATTTAAGATAATTCTTGACACCAGTATTCAGAATGCACAATTGTGCTCTGGATGGAAAACAGTGAAGACCATTGAACACAACATGATCTTCACTCAGGCTTTTCCCTGGCTGGTAAAATTTCCTGACAGTTGGGTAAGCTTGTTTTGAGTCCTTTTGAAACAGGACTCAAGACTATGCTTCCCACCACAATAGGTACATAGACCCTCCTTGATTCTTATTTTTTTTCAGAATTCATTAACTTGAAGTCTTTATTTAGCAAAGAAGAATGGGGCTTGTCCTTCTTCTGGAAATTCTTCTTCTTCTTTTGACTTGAGCTTGAAGAATTTTGAGGATGAGAAGAGATTGACTTTGAGGCTTCAGGCTTCTTCTCTTTTTGCCTCTCATGGTACCTGGTATCAAGCTCCAGGGTAACGTCCATTAAGTCTCAAAGAGATTCAATTCTTGAAGGATGGGAGGCCAGCTGATCCAAAATCCTGGATGGAAATCCCTTCCTGAAATGGTGAATGAGGGCCCTCTCACCCCAATCTCCAGTTATTGAGACCAAACTTCTGAAATCGGCTATGTACAAGGAAACATGGCCACCTTCTTTCATCCTTAGATAATCCAGTTCTGCTTTAGCTTTTCTGACTTCATTTGGGTTCCCAAATGAAGTAAACATTGAGATTCAAAAAAGCTCCAAGAATTGAGAAGGTAATTTTAGTCTTGATTGGAGAGATTGGACAGATAAGGCTCAATTCATTTTTCAGCCCTGCCAATGAGAAATGAGGTGGCATAGAGAACCTTCTTTCTGTCTTGAAAAACGCTTGCCGGGTCATTATGAAAGATTGACTGGCAAGACTGAATGAAACTTCTGACTTTGAAGGGCTGAGTACCATAAAACCATCCTGGTGCCTTCATAGATGGAATATTGCTGACTCAGAAGATGAAGCTGCTTGAAGATTGGCCATAATTTGAGTCATCTGCTGCATAATGGCCAATAAGGATGGTTCACACTGATGAGAGAAAGGCTGATCAGACTGGGCTAGAGTTGGTCCTCCAGTACCTTGGGGTACCCCTACAGGAGCAGGAGCACCTTCAGTACCATCAGAACCTTCCTCTTCCACAGAATTCTCCTCCTTCTCTTCACCATCTTCACCTGGAACCTTGAGAATGGTCCTTGAAGCTCCTGGGAATTCACCAACTACTCCTGAGAATGAGCTTGATCTTCTTGGCCCTCTTCCTTCCTTCCTGGATGGTGCTGCTCCTTCCATATGGGGTCCTCTATCCAATTGGGCCCTCAGTTGAAGAACTTCTGGGGTGCCATCAAGAGGAGCTCTTGGAGTTGAAGTAAGAACAGCTTGAGTTCTGGCTTTAGATCTGGTCTGTCTTGCAGGAGGTGAATGTTAAATGTGAATGATTTTCAGAGACGGAATTGAGTTAAATGAATTAAAAAAATCCAAATTTTCTTGAAGTCCAAAGTCAATGATCAAATCTTAAAGGAATATCAATAAATAAAAATGAAATCTTGAAGTAATGAATCAATCAAGGTCAAATGAAATCTTCAATTCAATAATTCAATATATCAAAATAGATAAAAAACCAAAATCTTGCAAAATCAATAAATCAAATGAATTATTGAGGAAATATCAATTTATGTCAAAATTTTGATGTGATAAGAGCAGCAAAGGCTATGAAATCTTCAAGTAAATCAATTTTCTTGAAGTCAATATAAACTATATGTAAAATCAATCAATCAATTTTATTCAAGTGAAGGCTTCCTTAAAATCAAAAATTTCTTGAAGAATAATTCAAAATGAAACTTCATATGAAGAGTGTGTCTGAACAATCTTGATGACAAATCTGAAGAAATCAATTGAAAAAATGAGATTATGCCTGAATTAAGAATTGAATGAAATTGATGATTTGAAATAATATTTTGGAGGTAAAATAGAAATAAAAATTGGGTCAGGTTTCAATTTTCAAAATGAAGAATGAATGAATGAAAATTGAGAGGTGACGAAGAATAATAAAGTTCATAAGCATTAAAGAGTCATAATTTCAAAGAAATGAGTTAATCAGAATAATAAAGAATGAATGAAAGGAATGAAAAGGAATTATGAGTTAATTAATATAATGTCACGGGGGCTCTTATGAAAGCAAGAGTGACCTGGCACTCAGGAATCAAGAGCTCACTTGGAGGGCTCCAAAAGAATAAAGGAATAAAATAATATATTTCTTAAAAGAAGGATGAAAGGGTAAAGACAAGTATGCCAAAGGATAAAAGAAAAGGAAGCCAATGGCCAGGATAATAAGAAGCCAAAAGCCAAAGAGCCAACCAAATGAATCCTCAATTCACTGTTTCAACCTTCCAGAAAGAACAATGGAATTAGTAAAGGATATGACCACCAATATCCACTGACAGACAAAGAAGAAAAGGTGCAAATGACTGAATTAAGATTATCAGTGTTTACTTTGATAAGGTAAAAGAAACTAAGGATAACAATAAATCCAATATATTAATTAACTGGGGAAAAAGTCCCCAGGTGATGAAAGGTGGCCAGTATATGTGAAAAACTGAGAGGCTGATTCTGGAAGGTGAATCATCCAACTATATTGTCTGAATTGAGTCAATACAGTTCTGGCTATCTTGAGAATTGAAACTGTGTGACTGGATTCCCACAGTGGAATATTAATTGGCCCAATTGGGCTAAGGCCATACAGGATTCTTGATTACTAACTGTATGGACCAATTTAGTTGTCCAAGGAATGCTGAATACTTGATGCCTTGACAATGATTGAAAAGACTTATAACCTCTGAGAATTGCCCTCATAATATTCCTGATGATTAAATGACAACCCAACCTCTGCAGGGCCAGGTGGTTGGGGTCCTTGAATGGTCTTCTTATAGCCACCAGGGAATTGCCAGACTGAATAGCTGAAAGGTCCTTCTTTGAAAATGGTGATGGACTTGGGACTTGATTTTAAATCATGTGATTGGGTTCTGAAAGTCTCACCATTGGATTCCTGAGCAAAAATGGTGCAAAATGGTATATTATACCATATATGCACCAGTCCTGGTCCTTGAGTACGGAGTGCATTGAAGAAAGGGAAGTTTTCCCCTGAACTGGAGGGGAATCCTTGCTTGGAGTTAGTCTGGTGGCCTCTGATGGTTGCCAGAGGCCATGGACTGAGGTATTGTAAGGTTTGACTATGAAACAATAAGTAAAAATTACTAATTTATTACTTATTGTACTCTGAATGTCCTTATAAATTGAATAAATAAGATTAAAAATATAATAATAATAAATAATTATTATTATTATGGCGTAAAATAATTATATTATTAAATAAATATAATAATATAATTTATATTATGAAAATATAATATAATAAATAAATATATTAATATAAAATAATTAATATATTAAAAAGCTCTTTATTATTGTTACCAACAAATAATAAAGGCGTAAAAAATTGTTTTTTATTAATAAAAAACAATTAATAACAATAATATTACCAATATTAAAGTTATGAATTAATATAAATACTATTTATATTAATTAAAGAATTATTAAAAGAGTAATAATAGAGAAATTATTATAATAAGGGAAAATAACCTACTTTTAACACTTAATATAATAATTTTGAAGTATTTTACGCCTAAAAATATAAATACAACCTTTTCAAATTGTATTTACAATAAAAATAAAGAAAATTACAAATTATTCTGGATTTTTACGTGGAAATGAGTTTTAGAGAGATTTTTAACAAAAACAATTAAATAAATGATTTAACCACGTCAAAAGAGATGATTATAGCAACGTGGTCTTTGGTCTTTAATAATATAACAGTTTTATATATAAAGAATAAAGAAATTACCTTTGATTTAATTGATTTAATGTTTTTGATGCGTCTGAGGGGAAAACAGAGTAAAAAGAGCTCTATTTATAGTAAATACCTCCCTCCTAGAGTCCAACAGGCTTCTAGTAGACGTGTACTGATCATATCCACTGGAATTGATCAATATTTTAAGGTTTGAGGGTGATTACATCATGATCAAACCATATTACATCATTATTGCACCATTATTTAGAGTTATCACTATAACTCTAAGTGTGATGACATCAGAGGCTTGGCAGAACCCCAAATTTCGTGGATTTTATTAGTTTTAATCATAAACTACTAGTATTCACTAATTTTATCACTATTAAGACTGTTAAACTTAATTTAAGGTTACAGTATGTGATCATAACAGCTCAATTTAAGCTCAAACTTTGATCCTCAATAACTTTTAAGGTTTTCACGCTACAGCAATTCAGAGAGTGAATTCTGATAGCCTGACATAACCGTATTATGCTTCCAAGAGCTTTTCATTACATCATCAAAACTCTAATTTTGATGATTTTTCTTGTAACTCATCTTTTCTGTCGAAATTCAATATTTTAAACTTCAAACCTTGATTTCAGGGGGTTATACCCTGAATTTAATAATAAAAATTACATCATTCTTCACGAATGAACTAGTAGAATCCAACTGTGTACTTTTTTTTAAGTTTGGAGCACTTTCACAACAAAGTGGTCAACAGCTCTGTTGATTTTTATCAATATTTCATCATAGGTTTTAACCTTGTTTATAACTTGTAAAATAAAGTTCATATCTGTGTTCTTACAGTAATTACGTGGTAACTTTATTTTTGGTTCATCATTCTATCATGTATATTTTAGAAGATATTAGCTATGATCACTGAATATATGCGTTGACCAAAAAAGTGCATATATTCAGGATAATTCCTTAAGTATTGGTTTTGGGAATTAGCTTATTAATTGTTTTATATGTGGATTTCTGTGGGGAATCCACTGGTACAATTTGTTTCACATGTTGTTTCATTAGTTTCTGAGATAAATAAGGTTTTATGATTTTTATAAGGTATTATACCTTATAATTCCTTAAATATTGACTTTACAGATATGCCATAAAAGTGGTATATGTGTATTTTTCCATGGGGAATCCAATGGTATAATTTATTTCACATGTTCATTCATTGGTTTTTAAGTTAAACCAATTTTAGTACCAATTTATGGTATTTTTTGTATATTTGAGTAATTATTTTTAGTGTATAATTATTCTAATTAATTTTAATATAATTATATTAAAGGTATAATTATTATTAATCCTTTTTGTGACCTTATTGGATATGTGGTCATATCTCAAAGGCTCACATTCCCTACCACCAAAAAAGATTGTACCACAATCTGATATATGTGATTAGGGTATCATCCACTGTCCTACCTCTTCAATAGACTTTGTTAGTCTTGAAGCTCAATAATGCTTAACTTTTTATTTTTCAGGTTTTCTCTCATGTCTGAACCTTCTTAGTAACTTATCAGCATTTGTTATATCTTTCTCAAGTAGCCATTCATCTTCTTGAGTAGAATTTCTATACCTCACAAGGTATTCCCTTTCTTTTTTGTTTCTTGTCCTTCTTTCTTTAAGGACTTTTACTATTTTCTTTTCCTCTCCTTCTTCCAAGGGGGGAATTTCAAGTGGGGGTTTATTTCTTAGTGGAAATAACTCTTTGTCACTTGAACTGTAAGGTTTTATCAGACTTACAGGGAAAGTTGGGTGTTTGTTCATTAGTTCACCTGTGAGTTCTAATTGCACAGCATTGGGTCCATGAAGTGCTTTTATCATAAATGGTCCTGCAAAGGAATCTTTCAATTTTTTTTTTGGGCCTTTTATGTTATTGAAATTAAGGGTTGATACTAAAACCAAGTCCCCTATTTTGAAGTCAGGTGGTTTATGACTTTTATCCCATCTTTCTTTTGCATATTTAAAAGAATCTTGCATGCATCTGTTTGCATGGTGTCTTGCTTTGTCAAGCATTATCTTGAAACTGCTTGCTGTTGGATGTATATCCACTAAGTCCTTTTTGAGGGTATCATAAGGAAGTCTTGGATTCCAACCTTTCTCTAGCATTGCTGGTGTTTTGCCAGTAGAAGAATGGATTGATGTCTTATATGCCAGTTCAAGTGCTGGTATTAGTGTACACCAATCATGGGTAAAACCATCAGAATCTTTGAATTCTAGCCCATAAGCACAGAATCTTCTGATCATATCTTCTAGGGTCTGTATCATTCTTTGATAATGGGAAGGTGCATTTTTTATCCCAAATGGCATTCTTAAGTATTCAAAAATTCCACAATGGACTATTATTCTTAGTAGTTTCTTGGCATTGTCTGTTAAGACATTTTGATGAAAACCCTTAAGAGCATCCATAGCTGTTATGAACTTAGCTTGTGACAATTGGGTTAATGTCTCATGGATTCTGGGTATTGGATATCTGTCTGGAATGGTATAGGTATTCAGGGCTCTGAAGTCTCCTACCATCCTTGATTTTCCATTATGCCAAGTTATAATGACAGGTGTAGTAACTTCTACTTGCTCATTATGTCCAACCTTTCTTAATACTCCAAGGTCCATTAATTCTTTAATGTGCACCTCTAAGGCTTCTCTAGCTCTTGGGCTGGCTGGATAAGCAGGTCTTCTTAATAAAGGTGGGTAAGGTTTTTCTACATTAAGAATTATATCCACTTCATGTCCAATTATGGCACCTAGTGGCTCTTTGTCAGTTGCAAAGGCATTTTTATACTTAAATAAGAGGTCAATCAATTTTTCTTTCATTTTTTCTGTTAACTCTTGATTGAATTCTGCCTCTCTGAGTTGTTCAGATATAAAAAGTTCTTTTTCTGGAATTTTTTCCTCATTCTTAATAACTGTGATTTGTTTTTTGTTATTTAAGAATCCAAATTTTTGTCTTTTATTATCTCCTATGGTAAAATATCTATCCTTTTGGTTGGATATATCTATACCATAGATTGATAAGTAGTCATTTCCAAGTATGAAATGATTACTAGTACAGTTGTCCATTACTACAAACTCTACTTTGATTCTGACACATTGTGAGGGATGAGGGAAAATTATTGTTAAATCAATTATTCCAAGGGGCTTCATGCTCTCACTTGCACTACTAAATTTGACACCTTGTATTGGCATAAGTTTTTCTTGCCAGTCTGGGACAATGGTTTTTAGATAACTTCTGCCAACACAAGTGCAGTATGCTCCTGTATCCAAGTTAATCTTTCCTTCTTGGTTATCAACCATAACAATACTAATACTTGATTTTCCAGCTGTATATCCCATTCCTCTTGCAGGTTTGGTTCTATACATTTTGGCATCTTGTATGTTTGTCAGATTTGTGTCAAATGTTCCAACTTGTGGCAAGTTTGAGTTAACATCCAGTACTTCATCAATTATTTCAATATTATTAATTTGTGCATTAATTATATTGATTTCATCACTTTCAGAGCTTTCTGATTCTTCTGTCTCTTTTTCAGAGTCAGATTCTTCTTCTTTGTCATTGTGGTTTTCTGTTTCCACAATTTCATTAATCTTTGCTTTTTTAAGGCAATTATTGGCTAAGTGTCCAATACCTCCACATTTATGGCATTTTCTTTGCTCATTATTGTTGGATGTATTGGGCTTAAAGGATTCTTTTGATTTATCTTTTTTGATAAATGGTTTATTTGGGCTTTTAATGTCCAATTTTTTCCAAGTCCTGCCAATTTTTGTCCTTGTCACTATATCTTCTAGTGCATTTATATACTCTTCTGTGGAGCATGGTTCTATACACCTGCTTCTTAGGGCATGTTCTAGTTCCCCTCCACATTTTTTAAGTATTTTCATATGCACCATCTTCTGTGACATTTCTGGGTACAGTGCATTAAGCCTTTCAACTTGTTTTAAGAACCAAGTTAAAGGTTTATCTTTCTCTGGGTCAAAGAAAGAGTTTTCAAATGCATTTTCTATCTTATACCTCCAGGCATCATTTGCCCACTTGGTGATTATTTCTTGTTTCCACCAAGACCAGGTATTTTTACCATTTGTCTGTCTTATGCCATAATACCATCTTTTTGCAGATTTCTCAAATAATGAATGTAATCTTGCAGTGATTAATTCATCTGGTATGGCATAGTCTTCTTGTAACATGTCAATTGTTTTAATAAATGACATGTGGTCATATTCACCTTCTCCTGTGAATGTTGGCCATTCTTTCAATTGAGGTGCTTCTTTCATTAAGACTTGGTTATTGTCTTGGTGACTCAAGTCTGTTATGAAAGGATTTGACAATTCCTCTTTTGTTTTAACAGGGCTTCTTATATGAGAAAATGGTGTTGATAACTTTGGCATATTTAAGTTAGCCTCATTAATCTTATCCATTTTTTCTGTAATAAGCCTTATTTCACTTTGAATATCATCTTTCAGATGCATTCTTGCTTCATCACTTTTTTCCACATGGTCCAAAAGTAATTTTTGGTGTGATGAAGTCTTTTCTTCAAATTTTTCTACAGAAATACTTAATTTATTTAATTTTTCTGTAAGATTGTCAATACTCACATCATAATTGATTGTCAAAGTCTTGTCTTTGATATCTTTTATGTATTTATACAATTCTTGTTGTCCTTGTATTAATTTTTGAGTATTGTCAATTAAATTTTTTGGTTTATTATTTTCAACAATAAACTTAATGTTGTCAATTTCTTTCTTGTTTTGTACAACAATTTTTGTTAAAGAAGATAAATTGTTATTTATTTCTTGTAGTGATAATAAACTGTCTTTAATTTCTTTTAGAGGTAATATACTATTTTTAATTTCTGTTAAAGTATTTACAACATCTTTGGACAAGGTTATTTCTTTGGGAAATGAGGTTGTCTCATTCTTTGCTCTTCCTTGTCCTTGAATTCCATCAAGGTTCTGGCCATGTTGAAAACATTGTCCATGGCATCCTTTTGGATTCTTGGGATTCTGTAGCTTGGGGAATATGGTTTCCTCCAATGCTTTTTCTTGTTCTTCTTCCCTTCTTGGGGAAGTGGGTTGGCTTGAGGCTTGCTGGTAGAAGCTACTGGGGCTTCTTCCTTGGTTGCCTCCCTCTTTTTGGCATGATAATCCTTGATCTTTTTGATTTGAGGTTTGGATGACAGTGGATTCCATCCATTGGAGTATTTCACTATCTCCTCCTCTTTGAGGAACTTTTTCAGGATGTGCCAGGAGTTCATCACTCCTTGGTGTATTTGAGGCAGCATTTCCCAGTCTTTGTCCTTGTAAACTGTGTAATACTGCTTGTACTGGCTCATGTAGATGTCTATCTGAGCCCTCTGAATGTGATTTGTACCTGTTTGAGTTACTCATACTTAGTTCCAATTCAGGCTCAGATATCATGGGCATTTCTGGGACTTGCCTTTGGGATAAGGCACTTCCTTGTGTGGATTCTGTTCCACTGGGGATATTGCCCTTTCTTTTCCCTTTTGAGGGATCAATTCTACTTCTGAGTCCAGCTCCATCTGATTGGATGGAGTATTGGGAACCTCTTCTGGTAGTCATAATTAAAGAATAAGAAAAAATAAAAGTATTTTAGAATAAAATTCTTTTATGGCAATTTAAAAAGAGGTGCTCACCTTCAGAGTCTTGAATGGTGGGCCCTGGAAAGTCTAATTTCTTAGCTTTCTTTCTTTTGGTGATAACTGGTGTAGGAGAACTTTGACAAGTTTCTTCCACCAATCTCTCAACAGTAGTTTGGTTGTCTTCTGTTGGGTTATCTTCAAACACTAAAAAAGACAAATAAATATAAGTCTTTTTATAATAAGTGTTATTTTTGGCAAGATATGGCAATTTTCCACGTAGAAATTGCTTTTATATCTTAAAAAAAATGAAATAAATAAAGAAATGAATAAAAATGAATAAAAATAACTTTTTTTATTGGTTTTTAATATTTTTTAATATTTTTTATGTATATTTTTATTTTTAAAGAATAAAATAAAAAATAAATATGATTCTTATAAAATTAAATTATAATAAAAATTATTTTTAATTTATAAATTATCTTTTTTAATCACTAGAGTCACTCAAAGAAAGTTCTTGCAAGTCTAAGGATGTGAAAAACCACGTGTAAGACAGTACAATTGCTTTCCAAATGCCTCAATAGCTTTTAAAATCAATAAAATATAAAATTATTATATAATTTTATGATTATAAATATAATTTATTATGGATAAACCCAAATAGAATCTTTTTTAAAGGTCTTTTAAGTAAATATCACGGCCAGGCCCCCAAATGTAAGGTTTGACTATGAAACAATAAGTAAAAATTACTAATTTATTACTTATTGTACTCTGAATGTCCTTATAAATTGAATAAATAAGATTAAAAATATAATAATAATAAATAATTATTATTATTATGGCGTAAAATAATTATATTATTAAATAAATATAATAATATAATTTATATTATGAAAATATAATATAATAAATAAATATATTAATATAAAATAATTAATATATTAAAAAGCTCTTTATTATTGTTACCAACAAATAATAAAGGCGTAAAAAATTGTTTTTTATTAATAAAAAACAATTAATAACAATAATATTACCAATATTAAAGTTATGAATTAATATAAATACTATTTATATTAATTAAAGAATTATTAAAAGAGTAATAATAGAGAAATTATTATAATAAGGGAAAATAACCTACTTTTAACACTTAATATAATAATTTTGAAGTATTTTACGCCTAAAAATATAAATACAACCTTTTCAAATTGTATTTACAATAAAAATAAAGAAAATTACAAATTATTCTGGATTTTTACGTGGAAATGAGTTTTAGAGAGATTTTTAACAAAAACAATTAAATAAATGATTTAACCACGTCAAAAGAGATGATTATAGCAACGTGGTCTTTGGTCTTTAATAATATAACAGTTTTATATATAAAGAATAAAGAAATTACCTTTGATTTAATTGATTTAATGTTTTTGATGCGTCTGAGGGGAAAACAGAGTAAAAAGAGCTCTATTTATAGTAAATACCTCCCTCCTAGAGTCCAACAGGCTTCTAGTAGACGTGTACTGATCATATCCACTGGAATTGATCAATATTTTAAGGTTTGAGGGTGATTACATCATGATCAAACCATATTACATCATTATTGCACCATTATTTAGAGTTATCACTATAACTCTAAGTGTGATGACATCAGAGGCTTGGCAGAACCCCAAATTTCGTGGATTTTATTAGTTTTAATCATAAACTACTAGTATTCACTAATTTTATCACTATTAAGACTGTTAAACTTAATTTAAGGTTACAGTATGTGATCATAACAGCTCAATTTAAGCTCAAACTTTGATCCTCAATAACTTTTAAGGTTTTCACGCTACAGCAATTCAGAGAGTGAATTCTGATAGCCTGACATAACCTTATTATGCTTCCAAGAGCTTTTCATTACATCATCAAAACTCTAATTTTGATGATTTTTCTTGTAACTCATCTTTTCTGTCGAAATTCAATATTTTAAACTTCAAACCTTGATTTCAGGGGGTTATACCCTGAATTTAATAATAAAAATTACATCATTCTTCACGAATGAACTAGTAGAATCCAACTGTGTACTTTTTTTTAAGTTTGGAGCACTTTCACAACAAAGTGGTCAACAGCTCTGTTGATTTTTATCAATATTTCATCATAGGTTTTAACCTTGTTTATAACTTGTAAAATAAAGTTCATATCTGTGTTCTTACAGTAATTACGTGGTAACTTTATTTTTGGTTCATCATTCTATCATGTATATTTTAGAAGATATTAGCTATGATCACTGAATATATGCGTTGACCAAAAAAGTGCATATATTCAGGATAATTCCTTAAGTATTGGTTTTGGGAATTAGCTTATTAATTGTTTTATATGTGGATTTCTGTGGGGAATCCACTGGTACAATTTGTTTCACATGTTGTTTCATTAGTTTCTGAGATAAATAAGGTTTTATGATTTTTATAAGGTATTATACCTTATAATTCCTTAAATATTGACTTTACAGATATGCCATAAAAGTGGTATATGTGTATTTTTCCATGGGGAATCCAATGGTATAATTTATTTCACATGTTCATTCATTGGTTTTTAAGTTAAACCAATTTTAGTACCAATTTATGGTATTTTTTGTATATTTGAGTAATTATTTTTAGTGTATAATTATTCTAATTAATTTTAATATAATTATATTAAAGGTATAATTATTATTAATCCTTTTTGTGACCTTATTGGATATGTGGTCATATCTCAAAGGCTCACATTCCCTACCACCAAAAAAGATTGTACCACAATCTGATATATGTGATTAGGGTATCATCCACTGTCCTACCTCTTCAATAGACTTTGTTAGTCTTGAAGCTCAATAATGCTTAACTTTTTATTTTTCAGGTTTTCTCTCATGTCTGAACCTTCTTAGTAACTTATCAGCATTTGTTATATCTTTCTCAAGTAGCCATTCATCTTCTTGAGTAGAATTTCTATACCTCACAAGGTATTCCCTTTCTTTTTTGTTTCTTGTCCTTCTTTCTTTAAGGACTTTTACTATTTTCTTTTCCTCTCCTTCTTCCAAGGGGGGAATTTCAAGTGGGGGTTTATTTCTTAGTGGAAATAACTCTTTGTCACTTGAACTGTAAGGTTTTATCAGACTTACAGGGAAAGTTGGGTGTTTGTTCATTAGTTCACCTGTGAGTTCTAATTGCACAGCATTGGGTCCATGAAGTGCTTTTATCATAAATGGTCCTGCAAAGGAATCTTTCAATTTTTTTTTTGGGCCTTTTATGTTATTGAAATTAAGGGTTGATACTAAAACCAAGTCCCCTATTTTGAAGTCAGGTGGTTTATGACTTTTATCCCATCTTTCTTTTGCATATTTAAAAGAATCTTGCATGCATCTGTTTGCATGGTGTCTTGCTTTGTCAAGCATTATCTTGAAACTGCTTGCTGTTGGATGTATATCCACTAAGTCCTTTTTGAGGGTATCATAAGGAAGTCTTGGATTCCAACCTTTCTCTAGCATTGCTGGTGTTTTGCCAGTAGAAGAATGGATTGATGTCTTATATGCCAGTTCAAGTGCTGGTATTAGTGTACACCAATCATGGGTAAAACCATCAGAATCTTTGAATTCTAGCCCATAAGCACAGAATCTTCTGATCATATCTTCTAGGGTCTGTATCATTCTTTGATAATGGGAAGGTGCATTTTTTATCCCAAATGGCATTCTTAAGTATTCAAAAATTCCACAATGGACTATTATTCTTAGTAGTTTCTTGGCATTGTCTGTTAAGACATTTTGATGAAAACCCTTAAGAGCATCCATAGCTGTTATGAACTTAGCTTGTGACAATTGGGTTAATGTCTCATGGATTCTGGGTATTGGATATCTGTCTGGAATGGTATAGGTATTCAGGGCTCTGAAGTCTCCTACCATCCTTGATTTTCCATTATGCCAAGTTATAATGACAGGTGTAGTAACTTCTACTTGCTCATTATGTCCAACCTTTCTTAATACTCCAAGGTCCATTAATTCTTTAATGTGCACCTCTAAGGCTTCTCTAGCTCTTGGGCTGGCTGGATAAGCAGGTCTTCTTAATAAAGGTGGGTAAGGTTTTTCTACATTAAGAATTATATCCACTTCATGTCCAATTATGGCACCTAGTGGCTCTTTGTCAGTTGCAAAGGCATTTTTATACTTAAATAAGAGGTCAATCAATTTTTCTTTCATTTTTTCTGTTAACTCTTGATTGAATTCTGCCTCTCTGAGTTGTTCAGATATAAAAAGTTCTTTTTCTGGAATTTTTTCCTCATTCTTAATAACTGTGATTTGTTTTTTGTTATTTAAGAATCCAAATTTTTGTCTTTTATTATCTCCTATGGTAAAATATCTATCCTTTTGGTTGGATATATCTATACCATAGATTGATAAGTAGTCATTTCCAAGTATGAAATGATTACTAGTACAGTTGTCCATTACTACAAACTCTACTTTGATTCTGACACATTGTGAGGGATGAGGGAAAATTATTGTTAAATCAATTATTCCAAGGGGCTTCATGCTCTCACTTGCACTACTAAATTTGACACCTTGTATTGGCATAAGTTTTTCTTGCCAGTCTGGGACAATGGTTTTTAGATAACTTCTGCCAACACAAGTGCAGTATGCTCCTGTATCCAAGTTAATCTTTCCTTCTTGGTTATCAACCATAACAATACTAATACTTGATTTTCCAGCTGTATATCCCATTCCTCTTGCAGGTTTGGTTCTATACATTTTGGCATCTTGTATGTTTGTCAGATTTGTGTCAAATGTTCCAACTTGTGGCAAGTTTGAGTTAACATCCAGTACTTCATCAATTATTTCAATATTATTAATTTGTGCATTAATTATATTGATTTCATCACTTTCAGAGCTTTCTGATTCTTCTGTCTCTTTTTCAGAGTCAGATTCTTCTTCTTTGTCATTGTGGTTTTCTGTTTCCACAATTTCATTAATCTTTGCTTTTTTAAGGCAATTATTGGCTAAGTGTCCAATACCTCCACATTTATGGCATTTTCTTTGCTCATTATTGTTGGATGTATTGGGCTTAAAGGATTCTTTTGATTTATCTTTTTTGATAAATGGTTTATTTGGGCTTTTAATGTCCAATTTTTTCCAAGTCCTGCCAATTTTTGTCCTTGTCACTATATCTTCTAGTGCATTTATATACTCTTCTGTGGAGCATGGTTCTATACACCTGCTTCTTAGGGCATGTTCTAGTTCCCCTCCACATTTTTTAAGTATTTTCATATGCACCATCTTCTGTGACATTTCTGGGTACAGTGCATTAAGCCTTTCAACTTGTTTTAAGAACCAAGTTAAAGGTTTATCTTTCTCTGGGTCAAAGAAAGAGTTTTCAAATGCATTTTCTATCTTATACCTCCAGGCATCATTTGCCCACTTGGTGATTATTTCTTGTTTCCACCAAGACCAGGTATTTTTACCATTTGTCTGTCTTATGCCATAATACCATCTTTTTGCAGATTTCTCAAATAATGAATGTAATCTTGCAGTGATTAATTCATCTGGTATGGCATAGTCTTCTTGTAACATGTCAATTGTTTTAATAAATGACATGTGGTCATATTCACCTTCTCCTGTGAATGTTGGCCATTCTTTCAATTGAGGTGCTTCTTTCATTAAGACTTGGCTATTGTCTTGGTGACTCAAGTCTGTTATGAAAGGATTTGACAATTCCTCTTTTGTTTTAACAGGGCTTCTTATATGAGAAAATGGTGTTGATAACTTTGGCATATTTAAGTTAGCCTCATTAATCTTATCCATTTTTTCTGTAATAAGCCTTATTTCACTTTGAATATCATCTTTCAGATGCATTCTTGCTTCATCACTTTTTTCCACATGGTCCAAAAGTAATTTTTGGTGTGATGAAGTCTTTTCTTCAAATTTTTCTACAGAAATACTTAATTTATTTAATTTTTCTGTAAGATTGTCAATACTCACATCATAATTGATTGTCAAAGTCTTGTCTTTGATATCTTTTATGTATTTATACAATTCTTGTTGTCCTTGTATTAATTTTTGAGTATTGTCAATTAAATTTTTTGGTTTATTATTTTCAACAATAAACTTAATGTTGTCAATTTCTTTCTTGTTTTGTACAACAATTTTTGTTAAAGAAGATAAATTGTTATTTATTTCTTGTAGTGATAATAAACTGTCTTTAATTTCTTTTAGAGGTAATATACTATTTTTAATTTCTGTTAAAGTATTTACAACATCTTTGGACAAGGTTATTTCTTTGGGAAATGAGGTTGTCTCATTCTTTGCTCTTCCTTGTCCTTGAATTCCATCAAGGTTCTGGCCATGTTGAAAACATTGTCCATGGCATCCTTTTGGATTCTTGGGATTCTGTAGCTTGGGGAATATGGTTTCCTCCAATGCTTTTTCTTGTTCTTCTTCCCTTCTTGGGGAAGTGGGTTGGCTTGAGGCTTGCTGGTAGAAGCTACTGGGGCTTCTTCCTTGGTTGCCTCCCTCTTTTTGGCATGATAATCCTTGATCTTTTTGATTTGAGGTTTGGATGACAGTGGATTCCATCCATTGGAGTATTTCACTATCTCCTCCTCTTTGAGGAACTTTTTCAGGATGTGCCAGGAGTTCATCACTCCTTGGTGTATTTGAGGCAGCATTTCCCAGTCTTTGTCCTTGTAAACTGTGTAATACTGCTTGTACTGGCTCATGTAGATGTCTATCTGAGCCCTCTGAATGTGATTTGTACCTGTTTGAGTTACTCATACTTAGTTCCAATTCAGGCTCAGATATCATGGGCATTTCTGGGACTTGCCTTTGGGATAAGGCACTTCCTTGTGTGGATTCTGTTCCACTGGGGATATTGCCCTTTCTTTTCCCTTTTGAGGGATCAATTCTACTTCTGAGTCCAGCTCCATCTGATTGGATGGAGTATTGGGAACCTCTTCTGGTAGTCATAATTAAAGAATAAGAAAAAATAAAAGTATTTTAGAATAAAATTCTTTTATGGCAATTTAAAAAGAGGTGCTCACCTTCAGAGTCTTGAATGGTGGGCCCTGGAAAGTCTAATTTCTTAGCTTTCTTTCTTTTGGTGATAACTGGTGTAGGAGAACTTTGACAAGTTTCTTCCACCAATCTCTCAACAGTAGTTTGGTTGTCTTCTGTTGGGTTATCTTCAAACACTAAAAAAGACAAATAAATATAAGTCTTTTTATAATAAGTGTTATTTTTGGCAAGATATGGCAATTTTCCACGTAGAAATTGCTTTTATATCTTAAAAAAAATGAAATAAATAAAGAAATGAATAAAAATGAATAAAAATAACTTTTTTTATTGGTTTTTAATATTTTTTAATATTTTTTATGTATATTTTTATTTTTAAAGAATAAAATAAAAAATAAATATGATTCTTATAAAATTAAATTATAATAAAAATTATTTTTAATTTATAAATTATCTTTTTTAATCACTAGAGTCACTCAAAGAAAGTTCTTGCAAGTCTAAGGATGTGAAAAACCACGTGTAAGACAGTACAATTGCTTTCCAAATGCCTCAATAGCTTTTAAAATCAATAAAATATAAAATTATTATATAATTTTATGATTATAAATATAATTTATTATGGATAAACCCAAATAGAATCTTTTTTAAAGGTCTTTTAAGTAAATATCACGGCCAGGCCCCCAAATGTAAGGTTTGACTATGAAACAATAAGTAAAAATTACTAATTTATTACTTATTGTACTCTGAATGTCCTTATAAATTGAATAAATAAGATTAAAAATATAATAATAATAAATAATTATTATTATTATGGCGTAAAATAATTATATTATTAAATAAATATAATAATATAATTTATATTATGAAAATATAATATAATAAATAAATATATTAATATAAAATAATTAATATATTAAAAAGCTCTTTATTATTGTTACCAACAAATAATAAAGGCGTAAAAAATTGTTTTTTATTAATAAAAAACAATTAATAACAATAATATTACCAATATTAAAGTTATGAATTAATATAAATACTATTTATATTAATTAAAGAATTATTAAAAGAGTAATAATAGAGAAATTATTATAATAAGGGAAAATAACCTACTTTTAACACTTAATATAATAATTTTGAAGTATTTTACGCCTAAAAATATAAATACAACCTTTTCAAATTGTATTTACAATAAAAATAAAGAAAATTACAAATTATTCTGGATTTTTACGTGGAAATGAGTTTTAGAGAGATTTTTAACAAAAACAATTAAATAAATGATTTAACCACGTCAAAAGAGATGATTATAGCAACGTGGTCTTTGGTCTTTAATAATATAACAGTTTTATATATAAAGAATAAAGAAATTACCTTTGATTTAATTGATTTAATGTTTTTGATGCGTCTGAGGGGAAAACAGAGTAAAAAGAGCTCTATTTATAGTAAATACCTCCCTCCTAGAGTCCAACAGGCTTCTAGTAGACGTGTACTGATCATATCCACTGGAATTGATCAATATTTTAAGGTTTGAGGGTGATTACATCATGATCAAACCATATTACATCATTATTGCACCATTATTTAGAGTTATCACTATAACTCTAAGTGTGATGACATCAGAGGCTTGGCAGAACCCCAAATTTCGTGGATTTTATTAGTTTTAATCATAAACTACTAGTATTCACTAATTTTATCACTATTAAGACTGTTAAACTTAATTTAAGGTTACAGTATGTGATCATAACAGCTCAATTTAAGCTCAAACTTTGATCCTCAATAACTTTTAAGGTTTTCACGCTACAGCAATTCAGAGAGTGAATTCTGATAGCCTGACATAACCTTATTATGCTTCCAAGAGCTTTTCATTACATCATCAAAACTCTAATTTTGATGATTTTTCTTGTAACTCATCTTTTCTGTCGAAATTCAATATTTTAAACTTCAAACCTTGATTTCAGGGGGTTATACCCTGAATTTAATAATAAAAATTACATCATTCTTCACGAATGAACTAGTAGAATCCAACTGTGTACTTTTTTTTAAGTTTGGAGCACTTTCACAACAAAGTGGTCAACAGCTCTGTTGATTTTTATCAATATTTCATCATAGGTTTTAACCTTGTTTATAGCTTGTAAAATAAAGTTCATATCTGTGTTCTTACAGTAATTACGTGGTAACTTTATTTTTGGTTCATCATTCTATCATGTATATTTTAGAAGATATTAGCTATGATCACTGAATATATGCGTTGACCAAAAAAGTGCATATATTCAGGATAATTCCTTAAGTATTGGTTTTGGGAATTAGCTTATTAATTGTTTTATATGTGGATTTCTGTGGGGAATCCACTGGTACAATTTGTTTCACATGTTGTTTCATTAGTTTCTGAGATAAATAAGGTTTTATGATTTTTATAAGGTATTATACCTTATAATTCCTTAAATATTGACTTTACAGATATGCCATAAAAGTGGTATATGTGTATTTTTCCATGGGGAATCCAATGGTATAATTTATTTCACATGTTCATTCATTGGTTTTTAAGTTAAACCAATTTTAGTACCAATTTATGGTATTTTTTGTATATTTGAGTAATTATTTTTAGTGTATAATTATTCTAATTAATTTTAATATAATTATATTAAAGGTATAATTATTATTAATCCTTTTTGTGACCTTATTGGATATGTGGTCATATCTCAAAGGCTCACAGGTATGGCCAATTTGGGTCCTAAGGTGGTTATTGGGTTTCGGGGTCAGAAACCGGCTCAGGTGGGCCCACTTGTGGTTTGGGACCCACCTGGCTTTGGGGCTTCTGAGCTGCCCCCCTTGGCCCCTTTTGGCCTCATTGGAATTGGGCCAAAAGGGGCCTAACTGTCACATGGACTGCGGGCCGCACAGGGCCTAAATAGCCCAAACCCCCTCAATATAAAGTGTTTAGCCAAGGGTACATAGGCCCCTGGAAGACTGAGCAGACCCCCCAGGCCCAGAAACAAGGATAATGGCCTTGGAGTTGGTGAGGTGGGGAATTGGCCAATGGGGTCAATGAAGGAAGGATATGGCCAGTGGAAGGGTGTTATGACCAAGAGGCCATAGAGAACCAAAAAAGGGTACAGTTGGCCATAGAAATATTATATGTCCAATTGCCCATTACTTAAGTTCAGGTTGGGATTGCCGCAACACCCATTTAGAGGGGTGATTATTTGTGATTGTGACAGCTCTTTGCCATTCAGTCTGATCTTCCTGAATTTCAGGATTGTTTCTAACAAGCCAGGGGAATCTTCCACATCCACTATGTCTTGTGGGATGTGTTCCTTGTTCCTGGAGGGAAATCTATCCTCTGCAGTCTCCTTATAAGGCTCAACTAAGCTTACTTGGAACAAATGGTGTTTCCTAAATAATTATTCTGTGATCTTGGCCTCCACTGCATTTTACCTATCATTCTGGTGATAGTGAATGGTCCCAAATATGACTCTCTCATTTTCTTGGGGCCTTTGAGGTTAGTAAAGTTCAGAGTAGACACCAACACTTGGTCACATTCTCTAAAGTCAGGCTCCTTGTGGGTTTTTTCATACCTCTATTTGTTGTATTCCTTGGCTTCAGCTATACATCTTGCTTTTGTATCACAAGCTTTGTTCCACATATCATAGAAGTATTTGGCCATGGGGTGGATTTTCAGAAGATTCTTCTTCAGGTGGTCTACTGGTAATAGGGGCTTCAAACCTTTCTCTATTAGAGAAGGTGTGTTCCCTGTGGTAGAGTTCTGGCTGCTATTGTAAGCCAGTTGGATTTCTGGCAGGAGTGTAAAACAGTAATGGCTGTATAAGCAGTGATATTCATATTTCATTCCATTGGCACAGAATCTCCTGATTATGTCTTCCATAGTCTGAATCATCCTTTCACCTAGTCCATCTGTCTGTGGATGGTAAGATGTATAAAATGCAAGTTTAGTCCCAAGAATATCCCAGAGGTTGGTCCAAAATTTTTATTTGAACTTTGAATTTCTTTCACTTAGGATGATCTTAGGCACTCCACAAGTAGCTATTATGTTATACCAGAATAACAATTCTTTGCTAATAGCTGTATCCTCCTTATGGCATGGTAGGAATCTAAAATTCTTTCTGAATCTGTTTAATATGGCTAGCAAAGCATAGTATTTAGCCTTGCCCTCTGGTACAAGACCTTTTACCCAGTGGATGTCAATTATTCCCCATGGGTGTTTGGGCTCCTCTATATGTTGGAGTAGTACATACTTATCATCATGATTTCCATTAGCCTTCTAGCATCTTTCAAAAGTGTTAATATAGTAAATAAACTGTTGTTCTCACTGAGGCCACCAAGCTGTGCTTGCTATCCTCTCTTTAGTCCTATCTTTACTCATGTGTCCCATTGAGGTACAGTCATGGCATTCTTGAAGTATCAGCGACACATGGTCTCTATCTATCACTGTTAGGGAGCTAGTGTGTTTCTCTCTGTGATGGAGGAGTCCATCTATAAGGAAAAATGTTTTGTCCTTATAGTCCCTGGAATTCCAGTTCTCATCTCCTATACTTTTGTTGAAGGATTGATTTCAATATGCTATATTTCTTGTATTTTGCATACAATTTGTTAACTTGATTCAAATACTCATTGTGGAGCTCAGAGGTTCTCATCCCTACTATAGGTGTTTCCATCTCTTCTTTTCTAATATGGTAAGTATCTGGGGTACCACTTCCTGGTTTCTATTTGGAAAATATGAAGTTTTTCTTCCTATCTATTTTCATGAAATGGATAGGGATTTTAGCAGAAAATTCAGGGTCATAAGCTGAATTTCTTTTGACATTTTCAAGTGGCAACCTGTATTGGTGTGGCTCTTCACTTCCTTTTATATGATTGTCATATTGCCCCTATACTCTTGGATGGGTATTTGTCATCTCAACATGTGCCTGTTGGTAGTCTTCATGTTGAGCAAAGAATTGAGTGAAGTGCAGTCTTTGTATGATTTAAACACCAACACCTCCAAATATTAAGGCAGTCTTTCTAGAGCCCATAATATACATAAGCATTGCTTCTAGACTTCTATATACCTGTCTTATGAATCTTTCAGCTACCTTGAAATATAGAGTATTACTCCTTCTCTAGGTTCACCATCCAGAATTTGTCTCTGGGGTAGGGCTTCTCCTAAACCTTGAATGCAATTTGCCTCTATGTAAAAGTTGAATTGTAGCTAGAAGTAAGGTAGCATGAGGACAGGTGCATTATTGAGTTAATGTTTGATACTTTCACATGCATCCCTCCTCTCCTTGGTAATCTCAAAACTACATATTTTGAACATCGCTTGTATAAGGGGCTAGTAATATGAGAAATATTTTTGATGTGGTTTCTATAGTAGCTGTAAAGCCCAAGTAAAGATTGCATTTATTTAATCTATTTGTTACTAGATTCTGCAGTACTTCTTCCAATTTTTTCTGGTCTATGGAAAAGATAATTCCTGAGAATTTATGTCCTAGTTCCAATAGCTCCTGTTGGCCCAAATTGAACTTCCTAATTTAAATTTTCAGATTAATTGGTGTAAACTTGCTCAAGACTCTGTCTATGTATCTCACATGGTCTTCCAATGCCTCTGAGTATATGATTATACCATCAATATATACCACCATCCAACCTTCCAATATTTCTTCCTGAAGAACTGTGTCCATCATCCTTTGGAAATGGGATGGTGAATGTTTGATACCAAATGGAATTCTGGTATACTCAGATAAGCCCATATTGCATATAATTCTGAGTAGCTTCATGGATTTTGCTTTAAATACATTCTAGTGAAAGCCTTTCATAAAATCTATCTTGGTAATTTATTTGGCTTTTTCCAATTTGACCATGGCTTGTGGTATCCTTGGTAGAGGGGACCTATCAGCTTTAGCCTAGTTATTCAGCTCTCTGGAATGTCCACACAATCCATATTCTAAATCATGCCATGTGATTAGGACATTTGTAGTTACTTACACAATCTCATTATGTCCTATACTTCTAATGACATCCAATTCCAGCAGTTCATTGATATATTTTTCAATTTATTTCCTATTTTTCAAGCTTTCTGGATATGGGTGTATAAGGTCTTTCCACAATAAGATATAATTCTATATCATGGTCTCCAATCTTGCCTAACGCTTCTTCCCCAGTATCCTTAGTATACTAAGCTTATGTATAATAGTGAGGTTGAAACTGAATTTTCCCTCTCTGAATTCATTCAGTAATTCTTCCGAAGGGTCTTTGTTAGATAAATGGTATGTATAAATTGGAAATTTCTTTTCCTTGTTGGTACCCATGGGAATATTCCTGTTTTTTTTCTCTGATGGCATCACCCATAGAGCAAGATTCAGAATCTTCTTCTTGGATGTCTTCCTATGTGACTTGTTCAATGGCATAGACTCTCTTTTTTTTCCTTTATAAAGTTGTTATACTAGTGTTCTGTGGATCTACAAGTATGAAAAGAGTTTCTTTTCTTATGCACTTCTGTCAGTTTTTCTCAGGATTTGTGTTTTTTGTCAGCCCTGAAAAGCTGTTTCTCTTTGAAACTTTTGCCTTTATATAGGAAATACTTTCCTATGTTTTTCCTCTTCCTTACTTCTTGTAAGGTATTGGCTATATAATCTAGATTACAGTCTCTGTTGAACCTGAATTTTACTTCACTTTCTAGTTCTCTTCATATTTTGGTCTGTTTATGATTCTTCATCTGGTTCTTCATATAAGGATCTATGGCCTTAGGTCTTTTGGACTTTTTAAGACACAACTTATGGGGATCTTTGTCCATTAAATACTTTTAATTCTTAAATGACACAGTATTCTACCATATCCATGTACCATCACTGTACTTCTGCATTAATTGACTCTTCCACCATGGCCAGTTTCTCTTTCCATGTATTTCTTTAACTTCTGTGTATCAAATAATAGCATGTCCTTTAAATTCTGTGTTCAGTCTTGCTGTTATCCAGTAGTCTGGTATACTTGGAACATCAATGAAGAGTCCATCAACATAATCAACAAGCTACATATGATCATATTCTCCAACAACAGAGAATTTTGGGAATATTGTGGCTTCTAGACATTTTTTAAGGATTCCTTCTCTGAGTAAGTGATATTATCTTCATCTTGGTATTGTGATGGGGATCTGTGATTACTCTCCACTGGGGAATCTAGATTGATGTCCTCTTCGAGGGGTGAATCATTTCCAAATAACATGGCCCTGTCTTTTTGGCTTTATGTTTTGGAAGACATTGAAAAATTTGTTCATTTTTTTATCCAGGTATTCCCTGTCCCTCTTGCAGTGATATTACTCCTCTAAGACTAGATTTAGTCTTTTTTTTGGTCTCTTCCAAGGCTTTAATTGGTTTATTATAGTACTATTGAAGAGTATTAATAGTTTTGGTTTTCAAGGTAATTATCTCTTGTAACCTCAACTTGTTCTCATAGATGATTTCAAATCCTTTTTGACTTTTCCCTGAAAATTGGGACATTTTGAACCAAAGTTCATTATTTTCATGTTACTCTCCGATGTAACAAAATTATGTTCATTCTCAGTAGGGATATCATTTCCATTGTAAGTGTACTGATTCTATCAGCTTCATTTACAATTATTTTATTTCTTCTATGTACTTCTTTCACTAAGTCCAACAACTTATGGATCATTAGGTCTGATTATTTCTGCCTCTGGCTGGAAGAGGTCTTGCTCTTGCCCTTTGTTCCTTTTCTTGTTCTGAAAAATCCCTGGAATTGTGAAAAATGGTGACCCTTGGCCACTGATTTGCTCAATTATGACTGGTGTGAAGCCACTGGAGAGTTGGGTTGGTCTAATCCTTGAGAGCCTGAAGGAGTAAGAATATCCTCTTTCTTGCTCCATTGCTTTTCTATAGCCTGGATCATGGCTTAGTTCTCCCTTATTGTGGCAGTGTGCTCTTCTACAAGCTTGAACTTCTTGTTGGGATTCCAATGTTTGGTGATTTCCAAGGTCTTTGAAAGATATCTCTCTGAGACATATCTTCTGGAAGCTTGCCCCAAGTTCTTCCCAGTGTGAATCCAGGTTTAATCTAGTGCTTTAAATGCTCCATTAGAAAAACTCTTTGAGGAGTTGGTGGAACTGAAGTACTCAATTCCTGACAGTCCAGTCCTCTGGTTCGAGGTGTTTGCTGAATTGGAAGGTGAATGGGAGTGTAAGCATTATCTCCCTGCATGTCTTTCCATTCACCATGCTGTCCAAACCCTTATCTGCTGGATCTGAACAGCCCTGTTCTTTCCTCTGGCTGGTTCCTTTGGATTCCAAGGTCTCTGAGGTGTACAGGAAACATGATATCAGTGTCTAAAAACAGAAAAAAAATGCTTGTTCTTAGGGTATTAAAATTTGACTGTGCTCTGTAAAAGCCTGTGTTCTGAAGCTTTGGGAAATTTTCCTTTAAAATTTGAATCTGAGTTAATAACTGCCATCTTGCCTTAAAAGTGATCAAGGCTGGTTTGCCTTTTATTGAGGAAGAAATACATTGTTTTCTGGGCTTCTGAGTGACAATTGCTGGCCAATTCTTTGTTGTAATGAGGCTTTCACCTCTCCTCTTTTCTTTACCCTTTTGCATGTGTTCTGTGTCTGTTAGTGTCACTTGTGGGCCTTCCTGTGACTTTTCTTCTAGTTTGATCAAGTTTTCTTCTACTAGTAGACAGCATATGAGGACTTAATTTCAGTGTTGACTCTTAAAATGCTATTTCATGTCAAAGAATAGCCTTTAGGGTAATATATGGCTTTCACACCTCTGTACAGTGACTGTGGGTTCGTAATACCAATTTCAATGTCAGTAATACTTTTTGACAGATGTTTGGCTACAGCTTGAACTCAAATATCTCACAGTGGTATTCTGTAATTAACAGAAATAACTGAATTCAGTGGTTTATTATGAAAAATTGAAACTTCCAATTTATTCAGCAATGCCTTCTGAGGCTTTTATTTACAGTTAGGAGGATTCTTTTAATTTTGAAAAGAATAATAATGGAGTTTTTGCTTCTATATCAAAATATATGCCTAAATAATACTGTGGTTTCTAAATCTTAATATACTATATCAAAAAATGCATAAAAAATCAGAGAAACATAGTGTTATGTTATTGTATACCACTCAAAAAATTATAATATATAATATGTGGTAAATGTTTATTTCTTATTTAAGATTTTTTACACTAAAAAATAAAAATGACAGAAAAAGGATCACTTTTTGACCAATTCTCCACAAATCATTCAAAAAAATACCCAGGCACCCAAATTTTCAGGATTATTCCATGATAAATCCTTAAAAATAGTAAATACGACTCTCACTATGCCTTTCACACCTTAATTTATAAGAATAAATGGATTATTGATAGTATTTGGGGCCTTACTATGAAAATTTGGCTGTGGTGAGTGCTGCTGAAAGCCCTGGGTGCACTTATTATCATTTTTCTAATTATAATAAGCAGTAAAATACTAAATCTATATTATACCTGATTCTTTTCCAAGATTATAGCTGTTGTGGACGGTTGTAATCCATAGGAATTCAATAGAAGGATGGGGATTCTCTTTCTGGAAGAGGAAAGGCCCTTTTTTATCCTGAAAGTGGGTTAAAAGGACTTCTGGACATCTTCACAAAGTAAGAGTGAATCATTTTACTTCCAAGGATTTAATTTTAGATAATACACAACCTTTAAAACTTTTATTGGGCTTGGATGTGGAATCACAGCTGGGTAGTTTTCACCAATACAGGGTGAATATTTTTTTGGGACCTCATACCCTTCTTCTGACATGTAAGAAGCATAGAATGCTGTACATATCCTGTATGAGAACCCCATACAGGCCACACTATGAGGTATTGAAGGATAAAAAGGTTCCTTTGTACAATAAACACCGCATATTCAAGCATATGGGAAAGTATCCCACAGTAAAGGTGTATTGACCAAACTGGGGTATTCTAGCCTTAAAAATGCCATAAATGTCTCACTTTTAAGATAATTAGCTCAAAGTTGTCTCATTTTGTATTCCTAAATCATTTCTACGTAATGGTACCCCATTTGGTATGCTCAACATGAAATATGGAAAGGTTATGCCACTTTTAATTTCCATTATTCAGATTCAGATTCTTCTTAGATCCTGTATGGAGTTTTTTTTCTTCATAAATTTTGTTTCAGATTGGTTTGCAGGAAATGGATGGCACCATCAGATAGCTCTTAATCATTTCTTTAAACAATGACCCTACTTTAGGTATCTCACACAAAAACTGTAGAAGTTAGATGGGAGGTGAATATTTTATTCTTGCTTATTTGGCCATAACCTCCATAGCTTTGATACTAGCTTCATTTGCCTACTGGGATTGGATATCCCTGACTGAAGGCTTCAATTTTAACTTTCATTCAATGGGATTCTGCCTTTTTTCTCTGAATTTTAGATGAGAGGTGAAATTTTAGGTTTATGCTCAATTCTTGCTTTGAGCTGGAATAACTGTCATTCTTAGTCCTATGCTTATGGGAGCTGTAGTTTTGGATAGAAGTGACTTCCCCTTTTCCTCCAATTCCTTTTAAGCACTATTTTGGCTCAGGTCACTTTTCAGTGGGCATTTTTCTATACCATTTGTTTATGGTATTTTGGTGTTATGCTTGTGCTCTGGTTTTGAGTCACAGGATGACAAGCACACACCCAGGTAACAATGGTAGCTGGTTCAGGCTGGCATATAATGATACCTTGGAGGAAGCCATTTTCTTTTAAATGTTTCAAAACTTCAATATTTTCAACTTGCCTTTGAAGCTTCTTCAAGTTATCTGTAAGGTGTGGATATGAAACTTTGCTTAAAAATCAAGTACTTTTCCTGTCCTCAAAATTTGTATAAGGTAAAAGTCAATTAAAAATAGTAAGAAATATTACTTTTAAGAGAAAACATGCCAAATTTATTGCTTATAACTTCATTAGTATAAAACAATAATATTATAAAGATTTATTGTTTTACCAACAATAAAAATTTATCCAAAAATACTCTACAAGAGATATTTAAGGCTACAAAAGAAATTTCTTCAAGAGCAATTTCAATTGGAATTACTTGAGCAATGAACTGCAAGAAATTAATTAAAGAACAGAGTCTTTAAAAGAATATTAAAGAGAAAACACGCCCAAAAGTGACCAGAGTGAATTTGGAAACAAAGTGACAAAGTTTACAGTGATGAAAGATGCTTTAATTCACTTTTGGGGTGGTTCAGGGGCAAAAATGATTATAAAAGTTACAAAAAATGATTATAATTATTTTTTCACGTGGTTAAAAGGTTTAAAATGATTTAAGAAAGGTGTTTGGAATCTTTTATTGATTGGTTTAACAATGTTCAAACTAACTATAAAAGGAAAAGATTCTAACATGAAGAGACAAGTGGGGCAAAGAAGACATTCTTTTATAGCCATCAATTTTCTTACTCCAAGAGTAAAATTTACTCTTGTCAGTCGTGAAAAACAGTCTGACAACAGAAAAGCCAATTATGGCATCATTGAACCCTGGTTTAGACCAAAAAGGGGCTGGTTTACGCCATTTTTAGCCATTTTGGACCCTTAAATCAGCCATTACTATAGCAATACCTGGTCTAGAGCCTTCAACACACGTCAGAGTGTGTGTAAGAGACGTAGAAACCAGTTAAAACTGTTTTTACTATGATTGTTTTATCTTAAGGGTAGTTTTACCCTCTTGGCAACAGCTAAAACTACCCCAGTTGTTATCAAAGCCTCATCATCAATTGAGTCCACAGACCCTGTAACTCAATTCCAGGCCAAAAGTGATGAACCTTTGCATTAACTTTGACACCACAAGCCTGTCAGCAAGGACTTTGGGGGTCTAGCTCCCCCTTAGAGCTAGAGCTCCTTTCCCCCCCCCCCAAATTTAATGTTTCCAATTTATTTTTCCTTTAATTCCTCATCATGTATTATACTTACAATTTACATATGTAATTCAATTGAGTTGTACAGTTCAATACAGTAATAATTGATTCCTCATATGTAAATCAAAGTTCACTTATGTAATACACACACACATTTTGACATTTCAATTGAATTCAATTGAAAATACTTTAATTCCTCATAACTTCTAAAATATACACAACACCTCAATTTTAACAAATATTTTGGTGATTAACACTACATGTGATGTGAATTAAATTAAAGCTTTGAGGATTTTCAATTTTCATACAGAAAATACTAAAAACCTAATTTAAGCTTATTTAGAGTTGAGTTACAAAATTTTCACTCGGAGGTGACCCCACCTGATTTTTTAAGAGGAATCCAATGGTGAAATAATTTTTATATGTTTATCTATTGGATAAAAAGTTATAATAATTTTTATTTAACTTTTTTCCAAATTCATTCATTTTTTTACAATTTTGTTAAAACTTCATTTTTACTTAATTTTTTCAAGTATAAATGTAATTTTATAACTTCAAAATTTAATGTAATTTTATTTTTAAATTGTAATTAAATTTTTAATTGTGAATATAATTTTATATTTATATTTTTATTTTCATTTTAATAATATAAATATTTTTATTTTCTTTATATTTATATGTTAATTCTGTATTTGTGGTCTTTTGGGTATATGAAATTACCTCTAAGGCTCACATTATCACTGAAATAATTTTCAGTTGTTGAATGCATAGCCTGAGAAATGAATCCCAAATTACTTAATAAAAACAACATTAATAAAAGGAAAAATAAAGAGAAAGTTACTTTATTTGAAAGGCCCATAAAATTTTCAAAATCAGTGTCATGACCAATTTCCCTCATTCAATGGACCGATACATCTTCATTGATGTGCCAAATGCATAACATCACTTTTGAGTCTGGAAAGGACAAATAAGTTTCAATAAAAACAACTGGAGGGTTAGCAATAATGGTTTTGTAAAGGACATTCTCTATGTACTTATTCAATGCCCAACTATATGAGGGCTTGGTTTCATCCTTCATCAAACACAAAAGTCCCAGACATAGCCTTATTCTTTTGTATTAATCCAACAATATTAAAAGGAGAATGTTTTACTCATTGGCGTTCTAGGGACAATCCATAAGAAACACATTAGGAAAGCCATGAAGTAGCTTTATGGAAAGGGGGTGAGTGAAAAACAATGAGATAATGTGTCCCATAGTATCCCTTGCAGAGGACTACACAAAATGTTCTTCTTTGTGGGTTTAAATAAGAGAATAAATGGTTCTTATGCCTTTCAGCTTGTTTTTTGTGACTCAGTTGTAATTATCTTGAAGGATTACAGGCCTGTTGGGCCCCTTCTGGCTGCTTAGTTGTGCCTTAATTCTCTTTGACATGAGCATTGATTCAGACATCTGAACAATTTGGGATGTTTCTTGCTCATTAGAATTTCTCAAATCAGGATTTTTCATGATATTTTCAGTGTCATCATTAATGTGTTCAGGTTTTTTGACTTTAAGAGTCCAAGTGATACTATTGGAATACTTTTGTCACAATGCTGTCTTCCAGACCTCAAAAAAGGGAGCTCTTTCAAAAAAGGCTATGAAGATGGTTGAATGACTTGTTAATAATGGAAATTTGTATATCACATTCCACCATCTGACAGTACCACTGGGCTTAGGGAGCTGAGTTCCAGAGTGCAATTAGCTGATGGTCTTACCCAAATAACTCTCATGGAGCTAAATTAATCACAACAAGAGCATACAAGAAGCCTCCAAGGTGTAATTTGATCTACAGATTTCTAGTATAAACCAGTATTTTAACTGGTTTAATGTCCTTTTTGGAAATAGTTTTCTTTATTAAGGTCTTGCAGACAGCATTGTGACAATAAACTGGTTACATATTTAATGGGTTCATTTGTGGTTGGAGACAAGGGGGGGTCTCAATAAAAAAATCTCTGTGTTTTCTCCTCCATTGGTGTACAAGGGTTCCACCCCTTGAAGCTTCCTTGTATTCTCCTGTTGTGACTAATTAAGCTCCATGAGGATCACATGTGTAATACCATCAGCTACATGCACTTTGGGACAAAGTGCATCAATCCCAGGGGTACTGTCACATGGTGGAATGTGATTTAGAACTTTCCAGTATTAACTGGTCTTTCAACTGGTTAAATAGCCCTTTTGGCAAGAGTTCTCTTTGTTGTGGTCTGGCAGACATAATTGCAAAATACTTCTTGCATAAAGTCTAAATGGACAGTCAAGCTTTCTTAAAATGACTTTCTTGGAGATTTTGTGGGAATTTAGGGTCCCAGACCTATCAAAACCAATTTCAATCTGGTTGTGGGGCATATTGGACCTCAAGGTGAACACATAATACCCCTGTTCCCTGGAAACATTATGTACATTCTGACAAAGAAGCTCAAGGGTCTGAAATTCACCTTCAGTGGGGGTTGAAACATCATTTAGGGAAAAAGGGGGTAGTTTAGGGATTTGGAATGAAGAAAAAACCTTTTGAATGATTAAAAAGAGGGAATGAAAGCTGTGAAAATCTGAACAAAGTGGTTGAAATTGATGATTGATAGAAGAGGGAAAGTAAAAAAAGGGGATTTTAGAGGCTTGAAGGCAGGACCTTTGGAGGAAAATGCAATCTTTGGGGAAAAAAGAATTTTTTTTGAAAATCTTTGGAAAAATAAGTTTTTAAGAATATTTTTGCAAAAAACCAACTTTGGGGGTATAATGTGGATTATGTGGGTGTTTGGTCTTTTTTTGGGGGGCTGTGAAAAAATTGGTGAGTGTTGTTTTGGGGAGTTCTGGTAGGTTTTTTACCAATACAGTTTTTTGTTTTATTTTATTTAAAAATTGGTCCAGGGAACCCCTTACATGTTTTTAACAAAATGCTTATGTGTGATTACCAAAGAGCTATAATTATTAATTATTCTTATATATTTTTGAATTAAGAAATTATCAGCTCAAACTTGCCTTTGACAAAATAAGAAATTCAAATAATCACCAAGTACTACTATATCTACTATTCATTTACCCCATTATCTTGGAAGAAATAAGCTTAAGTAGTATTTGGGTTATTCAAATTAGAGGGGACCCCCCAAAAAAAAATTTTTTCCAATTGTTTTTCTCAATTATTACTATTAATTATCACCATTATGATAATTATTGATTAGGTTCCATAGAGACTGCAGAAAGGTCTTCTCTAGATGTAAGAGCCACAGTATTAAGGATTGATTTTCAAGCTCTGTAGGGAGTTCATTCAGTATATTAAAAGGGGAAGCTAATACACGTTAGCACTTCTTTTTAAGAGATTATTTCAGAAATTAAAAAACTTTTACCTGTAATTTCCCCCTCAAGGACTTCCTTATTCAGTTCCAAAATAAAAGGAGCTCCACCTCTAGTGTCCCAACAATAGGCATTTCTCAACTTCAACCATTAATTATGATTCAATACTAAATAGAGAATATGGCTCAATCAACCTACCATGCAAGACAATAATTTACTTTTGTGAAACACCAAGAGCAGAACGGAATCAAAAGGAAGAATTAAGGGGATTTTTCTTCAAGCTAATTAAAGAAGCAAAGAAGCAAAAGAAAAGAAAACAGGAACTCAAAGTCTCAATTTACTAAGTATAAATGAATCAAAAATTAACATCTGAATTACCCCCATCAACTGAAGATATTATACAAGGACAGTATGAAGAAGAAAGTAAATAAGAGGACCAAGAAGTACAGCTCCAAAGTCTCATGACAAAAAGGCAAGACCATTTATTGAAACAAAGTAAAAATACAGGAAAGAGAACACAAAAAGAATATTATACACCTGGATAAAGTCCAAGTGAACCCACATTACAAATGAGTGTGAGAACTTAAGAGTCACCCCTATCAACTTTGCCTGGTCTTAGGGAACCCTCTACTCAAGAAACAGAGCCAAGAACTCAAAATATCTCAAGAATATTTTTGGTCACTACATTTAATAGCACGAGTTCATTAAAGAATAAAGTTTAAATGAAGGAAAGGCCTTTAACTATACTAAAAGAAAAGGACTATAGCCTAAATTCTAATGGAGAGGGAGTAGAACATTTTATCGAGGATGTGAAAATAATATCTCAAATTCAAGGTGAAACAACTGAAAAACCAGAAATGCAAATGGCATATTGGACATCAGGCCCGAAAATTGGGGATGCAATTGAATCTATGCAGTGTTATGAATAAGCAAATTGAACACAACTCAATAAATATCTGATAGAAAAATGGGGAAGAGTTTAACCTGAAAGAATATATAGAAAGAACTCACACATGAAATGTTTTTCTGAAACCCAATAATTCTTAGGAATGAGTAGTCTTTCACAGTACAAGAAGATTATTGAAAAGTATGAAGGTATTGTTACTTACTGATTAAGATAAAAGTACATCCCTCAGGAAAATATTTCTCATGAATATTTATTTGACTTTCTTTCAGCTTATGTCAAAGGTTCCATAAGTAAAGAAATTATTCAATATGACTTTATGGTTAGCGCTAAAGATTAAGGATTCCCCTTAACACCTATGAATATTTTGAAAAAGTATATTCAACAATAATTGGAAGCCAGAATACTAGTCACACAAAGATTTTCAGAATCAAAAGATAGGGAAAGAAATGCACCAGAAAAACAGGACAAGAGAGTTCAATTTGAAGAAGAGGCCTTCCCAGGAACTAATGAAGCTCTCAATAAAATGAAAGCAATTAATAAATCCCTTAAAGAGAAAATATGAAAAAGTAGAAAGAAGTTACAAATGGAGAATGAGGCTTTTCAGAAATCTAAAAATTAACTTAAAGAATTTAAAATTCTATGTACACCTCAAATGGGAGAGTCCATTAACCCACAACTAGATAATCAACAGTTCAAACCAAGAAATGATTTAAATCCATTCTCAAAAAGGAATTTTCTTAATACACAAGGACAAAAAATACCAAATCCCTCTTTCAAATTTTTATACTATTTGGAGGAAAGGAATTCAGTGAACAGATGAAACTACCTTGTTGAAGAACATAATAAGAAATGGGTCAGAAAAAAAGGAGGTGGATTTTCATTTCCCAATTGGAAAAAAGTAGCAACACATGTAAGCATCTCTTCAAATACGTTAGTTGAGGAATACTTCACAGGGAAGGATGATATTGACAGGAAAAAGATAGAGAATGGGGCTCAGGATTCATAATTCAAACCAAAAGATATTAGAATAATACAACTAATAAAATATGAGAATTCAACTGATATAGCCAAAGTAGAAAACTGGGGTCTTTGGAAACCACCAACCATATCATCAGCTATTGAGCCATTTTTGAATAATTATGGATTAAAAAATACTAAAAGATGAACTTCAATAAAAAAAGTAAAAACCAGGATTCTTAAATATAACATCTAAAAGTGGACACACCAATAAAAAACCAAACATCCCTGAAGCTTATATTGAGGTTGAGAAAAAGGAAGAAGAGAAAACAATTATTAAAACCAAATACAAAATTCCTCAAGAGGTGCAGGGTGAAAAAGGAATACCTGCACAGGTGTAAGATGTGTCTATGAAACTCTTGATAATATTGCTATCAATCAAGAGTACTATGACTGTTCTTATGAAATATAATAAGTAAATTAACTATAGCCACAAAAAGATAATTAAATAAATGAATATTTTACTTATCATACACTACTAGTGATTATAAAAGTAAGCAGAAATTGTCTACTAGAAGCAATTACAAGAAGTATTAATAATAAAGCTTATTGAAATAATATGAACTTATTTTCATGTATAATAATCTTTTTCAAGAATAATTATAAAAATAATTCTCAAAGAAAGCTATTACTAGAGCTACTAGCAAAAGAATTAAAGAGTTAAGTTATAACACTCACCAACACTCCAATCATAACTTGAAAAGAATTTTCAGAATGATTTTACAGATCATTTGTGGATTTAAAAGATCCAAACTGAAGTATAGAAGTAATACAACAACATAATAGCTAGAAACTGTTGAAAATTTTTATTTCTATTACTTCAAGTCTTCATCATTCATTATAGAGATTTTTTACACTTAAGCAAAGATTTTAACTAATACTTACTGGTTGATATTAATGATATGATTGAATAATACAATGATTTGGAAAAACAGCAAGAGAAGGCCTCTTTCAATTCAACAAAATCTTGCAGAGGCATTCCATGGAGAAAACCAAAAAACAAATTAGTGAGAAACCAGTAATTCTCCATGGATTATTGGTTACATCACCTGTTTTGATGTAATATTATCATAATTACTTAATTAAGTCATTTTACATGACCACCAATCCATTTATGGTTAATAAATAAGAGAGTGAGAACTGTAAATCTTCTTTTATCTCAAAAAAGCATTAATTTCCCAAAGTTATTCATTTTATTTGAATTTTAATCACAGATTTTATTTTATGTGAATTTTTGAAGATTCAGTGTTTCACATGGAATCATCAAAAATGGACTGTAAGTAAAGCTTTTGATTTTAATTATGAAGTCATACTTATTTTCAGAACTTATGTGTAATATCCCTTTCTTCCTTTTCCCTGAAAATCTTGCAAGGATTGATCAATAATTTCATTTTTGATGAATTTTTGAAGTTTTTACCTTCTTTCTACATAGAAAAGCAGATAGCACAATGATAGCTGGTTGCTATGAGGTAAATTAATGGATACTAGTCCAAAAAGGGTATTTATTACTCTTCAAGGTTTCTCAATGTAAAATAATTAATAATTGACATGGTTTAAGGAGTCATAGTTACTCATTAGACTGTTGTCAAGTCAAAATAGTAGCTTATCTGTTATTTTCTTATGATTTAATGGGACATTACCTTGCTAACAAAGTTCGCTAAAGGATTTAGTATACTGATTTGGTCATGATGAGCCATACATCCAAGCTTTGAAGCTATCCCCTCCTAATTACCCTCAGAAGTTGAGTCCCCTTGCTCTCTTTGATGTCTTTTGTTCCCCTAAGCTATTTTCACATCAGAGATAGTAATTCCTTATGGGTGTATCAAAACTGTATGTAATAACAAAGTAATATTAAGTGCCATAAACATGGATAATACCATTTTTAGTGTATATATAACATGTGATTTATCATATTCCCATTATTTTGGCATTAAATTATGAAAAACAAACTCTTTACAATTCTTTCATGTGGCGTTTAAATATTTTCCATATTACTACCTCATAGAGTCAATTTAAGCTTATTCACTCTATAGAGCTACCCTAGGTGAATTTTTGTGTAGGATAAAAATCTGGCCTTAAGTTCATATATGTACTTACTCACAAAAATCTATTCATTTTTTCTTAAATTAAAAAATGATAAATTTTCAATGTATACATGACATATGGGTTATTCATAGTTCAGACTTTGTTTGAATATGAATTGCGGCCTATTTGGGTATGTAAAATATACCTCAAGGCTCACAAAAGGAGACCAAAAGTGATCACACTAAAAAGACTACATAATCAGTAAATATAATAACGGAAAGGAACTTTATTAAGGAGGAAATATTAGGTATTCAGGAAATTATGGAACAAATTGTGAACAAGGTATCAGATCACAAAATAAATCTTACCTTAGAGAAAGCTTTGGTGATTTCACTCAAACAATTTGAATCAATTAAGTAGTCTGTCAGAAGAAAAGAAAAATTCTATTCACCCAATTGATACATAGGAAAATCATTCTAAAATCCTAAACCATCACTTGGGGTATTGTCAAAAACCAAAATTACATTATGCCTGTCTTTTGGGATTCATTAAAGTATATTTAGCATAAGAAGGACATGAAATAGTGGAATTAGTTTATACAGGCTCACAATTTAATATGATACCAGAAGATTCAGAAATAAAATTAGGACTTAATACATGATGCAGTAACAGGAATTCAAGGGGAGTTCATGGTCACTGTAATCAATAGTTGGATTATCAGAGTTTACCACAATCACTTTAGTTACTGGGGAAAAAATAAATAATATACATCTTTTTGTAAAAATATGAGCATTTAACATAGTAGTAAGAAGACCTTTGATTTCAGATAATAACATTAGATTGGAATTTGCTCAACCAAAGGGTTAAATATTTAGCTACATAGAGAAAGATGGAAGAATACTTTTCTTACTGATTTTTTACCCCAGAAAGTAGGATTGAGAGAAAATTGGACAGAAGATATGTAATATTTTGCAATATCTAAATTAGTTGGGTGGAGACAACTATAAATGAAACAGGAATCAAGCTCCAAAAATAAAAACAAGTTCAGGAAAAATCTTAACCAAGTATCTAACAGCTAAAAAAGAAAGGAATCTAAATAAAAAGATAAGATGAAGGATGGAACAACTCCAATTTGTACATGATATTTGAATAAAAATCATTAAGAGAGAAGATTTCCAGGAACTTTAATTTTTGGAAAAGGAAATTGAAGCACCTTTAGCCAAATATGTCCGGTAGTTAGTAGCTAAAACTTGAATCATCTTGAAGATATCAGAAGAAAACCACCAATAAAATCCTTCTCACCTATTAAATCCCTTAAGTCCTTCTCAAAGTGCATATTTAACAATAATTTGAGCTCAAGTACAATGCCAGTTGTAACACCAATGACTGTCCCCTCAGAAGCATAGACTCTGAACTCTAAAATTGATCAATCAGAATTTAAGTAATCAAAAGAAATTTTCCCCAAGTATAAGATTTACAGAAGAAATTCTATTAAACATCAAACAAACCATAGAGCTGATGATGAAAGCATTTATTAAATTTCAAAATCTGAAGAATCTGCAAGACCAAATAAAAACTTGAATGATACCATTGAAAACTCACACTAAAATGATAATGATTATTTTTAATAAACTCTAAATTATAACAAGGGATCAAGTAATTCTTTGAAGAAGAATAAGTTTGATCAAAATAACTCAGTTTTAACACAATAGGTGAGAAATCCATAACTCACATTTAATCAAATACCTAGGATAGAAGCTACGCACATAAATAAACACAATAATTTGGGGAATTCCAAACCTTTTTTCCCTCAAATATTGAAAAATTTATAATAGAATTATTATGAAAGTAAATAGCAGAGAAAATAAATCATCCTATGATCTAGAAAAAATTGACCCAACAGTCATTATGGAAGAAAGACGCTCAGAAAAAAAATTGAAAAAACCATAGGTAGAAGTTACCAAAAACAACTAAGAAATATTTTTTCCAGCATGGGAACCTTTAAAAATAGATTTTCCTTGTTTGAACTCAAAAATGAAAGATACAGGCTACAATCAAAGTACAGATAATAATCTTCATAAATCTAAAATTGATAAATCAGAAGGTGAAAATCCAATGAAAAGACTTTCTCAGTTTTCAATTCAAAAGCAGTTAGATAAACAGAAATCCTTATCCTCTGAAGAGGAACCCTCTGGAAAAAGCTCAAAACAGCTTTCAAATGAAAAGATAAATTAATTTATAATTCAGAAAAGTTACATGTATCAAGAACCATGCCAGAAATGAGCTCATACAAAATACAATACACTGAACTCATATTATAGGGAATAATCTCCCTAAATCAGAATATTATAATGAAACAGGATTTTTTTTCAAATACAAATGCAAGGAGAAGGAACATCTTAAAATAAGTTTATACTTACTAAAGAGGAATCTTCTTGGGAAGGATACAAAAATTGGAAGCCCCCAGAGATTCCAATTTTAATTTTCATCACAATACTAGTTTTATGGAAAAGTATGGATTTTAAAACCAACATCTAAAGTTATTGGAAGATATTAGTCCACCCAAGAATAATAAATCAGATCAAATAGAATATAAGAATAGTAAAAATAAGAAAAATAATATTCATGGATTACTCAGAATGAAAAGTTATGTGTAAGTTTGCAAGCTCATTTGGCAACGAAATATCCAATTTCAACACAATATGAGGACTGGTCATAAAACAATAATAATAATGAAAAGATTGGAAATCAATATTATAATAAGAAGGAAGATATTCAGGATCAACCTCTCCATCAATAATTAAGAAATCAACTCACATATAATCAAGCCAAGTTCAAGAATTGAAAACAAATCTTCACAACAATAATAAGTTCCAACTGTAATAAAAACTTCTTTCATCTTATCTCATGAATTTTATTTTGTTAGTAATAAAAAAAATTTATTCTTATCTCATAAATTTTATTTTTTAGTAATAAATATTCATAGCTAAAAAATAGAAAAAGTAAAATCTAGAAATAAAAAATGAAGGTAAAAAGAAGAGAGTTTCAAGTGTAATAGTATCAGAATTTTACATAATAGTAAAAGAACTCAACTAAAAGCTAGGTTGAGTGTCTATTTCTTTGAATCCATCCCTTATTTAAGTCTTTTGCCATGAAACTCTGGGGAATTTCAATTTCATAGCATAATTTTTTTCTCATGAATAATAAATATAATAATCAATAATTTAATAATACTCAAGAATATCAGACAATATGAAGAAAAAAAGAAAAAAACAAGATACATATGAAAGAGTTAAATAAGTCAAATCATAGAACACAAGATTTGAATAAGATAAAAATATGGCCAAAAAAACAGCCTCAAAAAAACATAGAGAGAGCAGTGAACAGTTTTTTTTATAATTATTATTATTCAAGAAACGTTTATTGGTTAAATTTTTCAGAAAATCACCAGTAACCCCCTTGTCAACAGGGAATATCAAAAAAACAATTCAGGGGATAACGCAAGAATAAATGATAAAAACGATAATATCTTATAAAAAAGCAATATCAAGATGATAAAAATTAATAAAAAAAATCAATAAAATATCATAATCAATTTTATTGGTTTTTAATATCTTCAAATGACTATTAGATTATAATAATAAAGAAAGAGAGAATATATAATCAAAGGGATAACTGGAAAGTCTAAACCCAAAATAAAATATTTCTTTATATAATTAATCTCTATTTAGTAATTAATTTATTGTGGATGTTTAAAAAAATAAAAAAATAAAACAAATAAAAAAAATAAAAAAAATAAAAAAAATAAAAAAAATAAAAAAAATAAAAAAAATAAAAAAAATAAAAAAAATAAAAAAAATAAAAAAAATAAAAAAAATAAAAAAAATAAAAAAAATAAAAAAAATAAAAAAAATAAAAAAAATAAGAAAAGAGGCACACAATTCCTTTTTACTGCATATAAGCAAGAAAAAGACCTCCTTTTATATTTAAAATAGAGAAATTTTCTCCTACCCACAGCTCAATCTTCAAACCTTTTATAAATTGAAAGCTATGAAAAACACCAAATATATTGTTTAGCACCCTTTGACCACATTTTAAAATGAAGAGAATAATAATTTTAATGAATTTAATCCATGAAATATTGCTTAGATCTTCCTTACTAATTAAAATTTAGTTCCTTTTTTCGTCTTAATTACTTTATTCTTATTTTATTTTGTAAGTTTCATTCTTAGATGCATTCAAAAAACAGAAAATACTTAACAAAAAGTAATCAAGCTGAATTAATTGATACTTGATCTAAAGTTTGACTTCAAATATATCAAAAGACAAACTTGAACTTAAGATTTCTGAGTAATTATCAAGCTTATCTTTAGCTTTGAACATCAATACTAAAAAACTATATTAAGATTTGATCTTTTATCTTAAAATCTCAATAAATATCAGTTTTATGCATACTATGTTTTTTTTCTATTTTTGAACAAAATATTTCAAAATATCTTCAATCTAATGATTTGAAAATCTATATATCAATAGAAACTTCTATTTCAGTTTATTTTTTCAATTGAATTTTCTAAACCTTGAATTTCTTTTTCCTAAGCTAAAGGTTGGATCTTTCTATTATTCAAAAAGATATCTTTTGATTAAAAAAAGAATTCAAACAATGCAAAACACCGACTTTAAAGCTAAAAAACAAAAAAAACAGTACTACCGGTACTGTGTAGAAAAAAATCTATTACTTTTTTTATTTTTGATTCTTTCTCAAAAAAAGGAAAAATATATAAAATAAAATAAAACACTTTAAGAATCTAAAACTGAAAGTGAAGAAAGCAATAAAGTGCAACTTTTTATTATAAAAATGTACTGTGTATCAGCAATGGCTCCCTGGTTAGTCCCACTGGTGAAAACCAAACAAAAAGGCGTCTTACTCACTACTTCCCCAATAGTTCCATACTCCCCATTCTGTGGTATTCCATACCATTAGTATCAGTTTCAAGCTTACAAATAATAATAATAAAATAGCAAAAAAAGATTACATAAAACATAAAGATTGTAAGCATTATGGCAATTAAAATTCTCAATTTGACTCTTGAGACATTATTTAAATCAAAAATCAACCTTAATTCTTTTTTGAAGCAACTTAATAGGACCAATAGTTTTGAATATGAATAGAAATATGGAAATAAAGGTAGTTTCGGAGAAAAGTTAGAATTCCGCACTAAAAAGAAAAAAATTCTTTCTACAACTGTAAACGTGCTGATGCTTCATATGCAGCATCACCCTGACCCTCCTTTTCCTATTACGAAACTCTGCGCAAACAACCTATATGTATCTGCACATGCAAGAATACATTACCCCATTGGTTGGTCTATTCACATCCCCATAATCTTGGATTAATTATTAATTTCGTTTAAAAAATTCCTCTTCCCTTATTTTTTCCTTGAACAATTGGTTTATCTTAGATTATTTCTAGATTCCATTTGAGTCAATTTTTTAAACCATAAAAATTAACAAGTGTTTCTTACAAAACTTTTGTGTCATGTTTTTTATGCATTCAAATATAAATGGAACTCTGTGATTTCCCTTAATGCATCAGTTTTTTTACATATCAACAAGCAAAGGAAAGCCAAGGCATTATGGTTTTTGCAAAGAACTCATAGTTGTAATTTGGAAAAAAGGTGTCAATCTTGTCAGCTCTTGTCTTATATTATTTCCAAAGCTACAATCTAAGAGTCTCATAGCTCAAAGAAGCACAAAAAACAAGTGGCTAAACCTCAAGAATACCCAACTGTAGCTCATTGCTATAAAGATACTTTTCTTGAACTACTTTTAAAGTATTTTTTGTTTCATTTTTAATAAATATGATGATCTAAGCTCTTCTGTTGATTAGGTATTTTTTTTAATGGCTCTATGTTGTTGGTTACATGAGCCAAGAAATTTTTCAAGTGGCTAGAAGGTACCTTATATACATAATAAACCTCTCAAAACACTTAAATGATAGTATTATTATTCAAAAGTACATTCCCAATTATGTGAAGACCTTGGTTAAGAAACTCAACCTTAGTCCTCAGCTGTGTCAACACATGTTTTTTCCTGAATGCTACTAAACATATGAGATTTAAACAGCCTCCCATGAGTGTCAATACAAGAATTTCCCAACATCTCCCCCATGTGAAGCTTCTTTATTTTTCCAATTCAATCTCATCAGGTCTCTCCATTATATTGGAATAATTTCAATTCACTATGAAAGACTTCAACAATTTTGCAAACATTGGGAATCGTCCTTAGTGTATGAAACTCAAAGATTCTCTTATTGGCTAAGATGGTTTCTCCCTTGGTGTGAATAACCAATTGGAGAGTTAAAGATGTCTTTAGTTACCCCATTTGAAGCTATCAGTGATTATCAGAAATCTCCAGAATGGGAGGCCCTCTACCCCAAATCCCAAAAGCAAACAATTCCTCAACATTGAAGTTGTAATTCAGCTTATTTAATGACTGTTTCAACCCACTTTCAAACAAGGCTTTGGGGAAGAAATTATCCCTAAGATTACTTGCTTTGAGCTGTCTTAAACTTCCACTCACAAGTCAATGAAAGCCACAAAACACCCTCATTTCAGGCCTTGTTCCAGAACCCACACAGCCAAACATGATCACTATCAATAACATCCACTGTGCTTCTATTGATGAAATAACTTCAAGTGACTCAGGAATTATTATTCAAACTCCACAATATCCTGAAAGGCACATTGTTGTGGTGAGGCTTGGTAGCTAATCATACATTTTCTGGTTTTTCTTCCCATTTGGCTACTTGCTTTTTTCTTGGTGTGAATGTCCAAAGGTTGATATTCAACAACTAACCATGCAAAGACTATTAGAAATACAGATTTTCAAGGAATACTCTTGAGATTTTAAATATCTAAATGATTAGGCTGAATGTACAAGGATGGTTAAGGAAAGTGCGATCAGATGGTATGAGCTTAATCAGCTTGGCTTTTGGGATACTGTGGACATGATACCCATTGGGATCATGCACAGCTGGGTTGAAAGAATTCTTAAACACCATTTCTGAAATCAATAGAAGTAGTATTTTTGAAAATTGAAGCAAATGTAAAATGAAAGCTAATACCATGATTCAGAGGATGACTTTGAGACGCAAGATGGTAATACATCAGATGAGGAAAGTATTTTTGTCAGCCTGTGACTCAAAACCAGAGCACAAGCATGACAGCCAAAATACCATAAACCAATGGTATAGCCAAGATACCACCAAAACATGGATCTGAGCCAAATCAGCTCAAAAGGTATCAAACGCAAGAGTGAAATCACCCCTTTCTGAAAATATAAGTCCCATCACCATAGGGCAAATAATAACAAAGTTATTCCTTCTCAAAGTCATTGCTGAGCATAAACCTTAACTTTCACCTCTCATCTAGAATACAGAAGAAGAGGCTTAACCCCATCAAATGGGTATTCATAATGAAGCTCTAAGCCAGAGCTCTCAAATGGTACTAGCCAAACTGAGCTAGCACCAGTATTACTTGAGTTATGGCCAAATTCAGGCCAAACAAGGGTGAACAAAACATTCACCTCTCATCTAACCTTTGCAGTTTTAGAGTGAGATACCTAGAGTGGGGTCTTTTTAGAAAGGGCACAATCAGGGCCAGCTGATGGTGTCATCCATTTCCCCATAGCTCAACTATAACAAAAGTTATGGGGCAAATAAGCTCAATACAGCTTTTTGCCTAAACCACGCAAATGTACAAAAATATTGTACATGGGATAACTTTGCCATATCTAATGATACCCATATTAAATAAGGTACCATTGTGTAGAGCACATACAGGGATACACACTGAACCAAATTTGAGGTTGATATCTCAAGAATTGACAAAGGTATGGCGGTTTTAAAGTCAGATTCCCACCTGCTGCCATATACAGCCTTCCCATGGGATAATGTCTCATAATCATGAATATGAGGTGTCAAATAGATGAAGAAGCTTTTTTTTACTTCAATACCTCATATGTCAGTCAATACTGGGGTTTCATACAGCTTCTGTACAGCATTCTACGCGTCATACACATCAGAATCAGGCTGTGAGGTCCCCAGATGAAAATCTTCAGCCTATATTGGTGAAAACTGCCCAGATGTGGTTTCAAAACCACATCTGAGCCCAATACAGGCTAATACAGGTCTTTTCAAACCACAAGCCTGTCTCAGAGAGTGAAAAATCTTCACTTCCTCTACATGGAAAGGTCTAGCACCCTTTCCACCCCATTTCAGGATAAAAAGGAGGCTTTTCACAGCCAGAATTGCTTTACTCATCCTTCTCTTGAATTCCTACGTATTACAACTGTCAAAAACAGTTATACTCTTGGAAAATAATCAGGTATACTCTTAATTTATAAGTATTGTAGTCTTTATTATTGTAATCCAACAGGTAAAGCTGCACACAGGGATTTCAACAGCACTCACCACTACTATTGCAAAATAGTAAAGCCCTTTTATCTCATCTATAAACCCTTATTATCAATAAAAACCTTTATTTTATCACTTTATTTCTGTGTCACAGTCAAAGTTAAAGTTGTAACTAGCCTAATTACTGCTTCTACGTAGACTCATCCTGAAATTTTTATGGAAACAAGCACATATGATTATTTCAGGATTTTTAAATTGTAGGGTTCTCTTTGGTTTTAATTTCATCCAAAAATGGCTTGGTAAAGAAAAGGAGTTTAAAATCACGGAAAGTGAATGGCAGTAACTCTTCTTGATTTACCCACTATTAGAAGAAATAAATATCCTTGTTGTAGATGTTAATATACTCTCAGAAAATACAAACAAAGCATGTAGGACTTGTCTTTTAATTGAAAACCTTTCTTAATTGGTGGTGTGCACATACATTTTGGAAGAAAAATCAATCACAAATCCCTATTTGTTAAAATTTGGAGAAGAAAATTGGGATTGATGTGAAACCTCTAAAACGCTACTTTCAGGCTATATACTCAACCCCAATCATCATTATGCTTTGAGTATTGAAAAACAGCTTAGGAAACGAAAGCTTTAATCGGAAAGACATAGATTTAAGGGGGAGATAAAATAGAATTATGCAAAGAATCCCAGCCTCAGGGAGAATTTATGAGTAATGCGGGTATTTAGTTGGTATTTATGGCTAAAACGTTTTGTTTCTGAAGGCCAATTTGGCTCAAAAAATCATGAAATCATTTGGTCAATTTTAGTGTCTCATGTTGAAAGACAATCTCAGATTTTCTTAAAAGAAAGGTGAAGAGAATCAAATGTATTTGAAGATGAATCACAACATGTACATGATTCTGCTATTGCATTTTCAAAAGACTACATAAAACTTGCAGGATTTCTTTCACATACCTCACCCAGAACACGCAAATGTATTGCTAAAATATGAAAAAGAGTTGTCAAAAATGAAGAAAGATTGCTATTTTCTTTGTGATTTTGAGCCTAAAAATCTCATTCAATATATCTCACCTCATCAAATTCAAGTGGGAAGGGTGATGAGCAAAGCCTAAAAAGGTGAAATATTAGTGGTCAAGCATTTGGACATGGCAAAGAGCAATTGGGATGGAGAAGAATGGTTTAATCAATTACTTAGAAAGCTTTTGATGGAACATTTAAAGAGATTTTGTAGAGTTTAAATAATTTTGGAATCTAAAATTATAGGTACATAAGCATACAGTGTAGGATTTTTCTTTGAAACTCTTGATAATATTACTATTAATCGAGAGTACTGTGGCTGCTCTTATGAAATATAATGAAACAATTTATCATAACCACCAAAAAATAATCAATTTCTTAATTATTTATTTTACTTTCTATGCACTTATAGTGATTATAACAGTAATAAGTAATTATCTACTAGGATTAATTACAAGAAGTATTAATAATAATAAGGAAATCATTAAAGCAAAGAAAAATTATTTTAACTTATAGTTATCTTTTACAAAAATAATTATAAAGACATTTATTGGATAAAGCTACAAACAAGCAAAAAAAACTTTAGAAAATTAAGATAGAATGCTCACTAGTACTCCAAAAATACCTTGAAAAAAGTTGGCAGAGTGAGTTGATGGATTATTTGTGTATTTAAAGGATTAAAGCTGATTTATAATAGTAATAAAAAATATGACAGTACACCAATTTTTAAAATAGTATGATTCTTTGATCTCAATGCTTTCTTATTGATTCTTAAAGAATCAAAACACTTAAGAAAAATATTTAACTAATACTTACTTGTTGGTACTAATGATATTATTGACTAATATGGTTTGAAGTAACATCAATAGGAGGCTTCTTCTAAGTCAACAACGGTTTGCAGAGGTATGCCATGGAGCAAAATTAAAAACAAATTAGTGAGAAAACAGCTATTCTATTTTTATTATTGATTAAATCACTTGTTGTCATGTAAGATGATCATAATTACTTAGCTAAGTCATTTTATGTGACTACCAACATAATTATGGTTAAGAAATAAAGAAATAACAACTTTAAATATTTTTTTATTTCAAAATAATCATTGTTCTCTCAAATTTATTTATTTTATTGGAAATTTTATCACAGGTTGTACTTAATGTGAATTTTTGAAGATTCAGTGTTTCATGTGGATTCATAAAAAATGGACTGTAAGTAAAACTTTAGATTTTAATGATGAATTCATTATCAGTTTTTTTGTTATATGAATTACCTCTTCCTCCATTGTTCCTGGAAGCTTTAGAAATATTATTTAAGTAAGATGTGTCTATGAAACTGATGATAATATTACTATGAATCAACAGACTATGACTGTTCTTATGAAATATAATAACAAAGTGTTATTATAACCACATTTAAATAATTAAATAATTATTTCTTTCACGTGTTAAACACTACTAGTTATTTTAACAGTGAGCCAGTAATTGTCTACAAGAATCAATTACAAGAAGATTTTAATAATAAAACTTCTTTTTATTAAAATAAAATTATTTTAATATATAATTATCTTTTGCAAGAATAATTATAATGGTAATTCTTGAAGAAAACTAATTTTAGAGAAAAACTTTAAGAATTAAAGATAAATCACTCACTAATATTCCAAAGAACTTATTGAAAGATAAGATAGAGAGATTTGACGTATAATTGTGGATTTAGAGGATCAAAATGAATTTATAAGAGTATTAAAACAATATATAGTTGGATTCTATGATTACACGTCTTTCTGAGTGATTCTGAAAGAATTAAAACACTTAATAATAGCTTTAACTAATACTTACTTGTTGGTAACAATGATATAAATGGATAATAAGATGATGATGTGGAAAAAACAGCAAGAAGAGGCCTCTTTTAAGTCAACAACAGCTCACAGAGGCGTGCCATGGATCAAACTTAAAAACCAGTGAGTGAGAAAACAATAAACCCTTTTGGATTATTGATTGCATCATCTGTTGTCATGTAAGATTATCATAATTACTTAATTGATGCTTTCATGTGACTACCAACCCCAATATGGTCAAGAATAAAAGGAGTAACATCTGTAAATCTTCTTTCATTCCAAAATAATCATTTATTTCTCAAATTTATCAATGTTATTTCCAATTTCATCACAGGTTGTAATCACTGTGAATTTTTGAAGATTCAGTGTTTCACGTAGAATAGTCAAAAATGGACTGTAAGTAAGTCTTTTAATTTTACTAGTAAAACTGTAATTACTTTTGGTTTTACCCTAGATATCACAGCTCTCCATTGGTCCTGAAAGTTTCAGAAAGATTAATTAGGAACTGTAGTTTTAATGAATTTTTGAAGTTTTTACCTCATTTCTACATAGAATTGTAAATATCAGTGTTGAACTGGTTGCTATGAGGTAAATCAATGGATAAAAGTCCAAAAAGGGTCTTAATTACTCTTCTGGGGTTTATCCATGGAAAATCATTAAGAATTGACATAGTTACCGGAGTCTAAGTAGCTTTTTACCTCCTTGGCACATCAAAATAGCAGGTTATTTGTTATTTTCTTAAGATTTACTGTAGTTGTAACATGGTAACCAAGTTCCCAAAGTGTTTTAGCTTCCTAATTGAGCCAAGCTCAGCCATGTATCCAATCTTTGGAGCTGTCTATGCCTCTGAGGCCTCAGAAGTTGGGTACCGTGGCTCTCTTTGATGTCTTTTGTCCCCCTTGCTTATTTTTCACGTCAAAATAGAAATTTAAGCTTAAAGTGAGATATCCACTATGGGTGTACCACACGTCCACGTAAGAATACCATGATATTAAGTGCTCAAAACATGCATAACACTATTCTTAGTGTATATGTAACATGGGATTTCTCACATTCCCATTATTTTGGCGTGAAATGAAGAAAAACAAAATTTTCACAGAACTTTTATGTGGTATTGAAGTATTTTCCATATTACCACCTCAAAGAGTTAGTTTGAGCTTATTCACTCTATGGAGCTGCCCTAGGTCAACTTTTGTGTAGAATCCAAATCTGGCCTTAAATCTATGGATTTACTTACTCAATAAAAAGTTATTCATTTTTTCTGAAATCAAAAATGATGAATTTTGGATATATGCATGACTTATGAGTTATGCATAATTCAAAATTTATTTTCAAGATGATTTTGGCCTATTTGGGTATGTAAAATATACCTCAAGGCTCACAATTTAATAATTTCATTTTTAATGAATCCTTCAAATTTTTACCTTATTTCAATGTAGAAAAGCAAATGGCACAGAAATAGCTGGTTTCCATGAGGTAAATACCTCAATACTAATACCAAAAGGGCTTTGATCACTCTTTTTGGTATTATCCATGAAAAATAACCAATAATGGACATGGTTAAAGGGGATCAGAGCTTCTCATTATCTCTTTGTCAAGTTAAAATAACAGCTTATTTTCTATTTTCTCATGATTTGAAAAGATTTCAAGTTGGTAACCAGGTTCCCAAGAGGGTTTTAATAGACTAATTGGGTTGTTTTCAGTCATAGATTCAATCTTTACAGCTAGAAACTCCTCAGAGGCCTCAGAATCTGGGTGCCCTGACTCTCTTTGATTTTCTTTGTTCACCTTGGCTATTTTCACATTCAAAAATAGTAATTCAGGCTTGTATCAAAGCTGTATGTAAAAATACAGTAATATTAAGTGCCATGAACATTAATAAGACTGTTATTAGTGAACATATAACATGGGATTTATCATATTCCCATTATTTTGGCATGAAGTTAAGAAAAACAAAAAAATTATGATTATTTTATATGATTTTGAGTATTTTCTATATTAGAACCTCATAAAGTTAATTTAAGCTTATTCACTCTATGTAGCTATCCAAATCTAGCCTTTAATCCATTGACTTACTTACTCCAAAACAGTCATTCATCTTTTTTAGAATAAAAAATCATGAATTTAAAACATATGAATCACTTATGGGTATGTATAGCTCAGAATTTATTTTGATACTCATTGTGGCCTATTTGAGTATCTAAGACTTACCTCAAGGCTCACATATAGAGAGCTCCAAAAAGGAGAATTGGGTTTCAGAGAGCAAATCTTTTTGGTTCATTCAATTAAAAAAGGGGAAAACTGAATAAAATTAATTTTGGTTTCTAGTAATTAAGAAAATATCTGTTTAATTCTTTAAAGTTATCCCTCAATTTGTATACCTTAGGAATACTTACTTCTAGGAATTTATGTGTAAACATTAAAGTTTATTACAAAATCATTCTAAATTAATCAAAATATTTATTATATTTTCTATCCTCATCCTATTCACAATCTTTATCATCAGTTATCAAGCTAACTAACCATTTACACTATGGCATTCCATATCTTATGGGCCCATTTTCAAGCAAGTTTTCTGTTTAAGGCGATTAATTGAATACTCAAGAAGAGGAAAATTTATCATTAATCAATCATAATTAGGTGATTCAGAAGTAAAATGTATTGGAATTCATCAATAAGAATTATCCCACAAGAGCATACTAGAAGAATGGTCTATTGGATTTCAGGAATAAATATAAAATAAGGAAAAGCAAAGGAAAAGAGAAAAAAGTTTAAAGTTATCAAATGAAAGGTAGTGTATCAAACAAGATACCCTAGCTTTGCTCAATTTTGAATTACTCAGAGATATGGGAAGTAAATTAGGTCCACTTTAATAAGAAAAAAATTAAAGCTGTATTGATCAACAGTCACAAGACAGAAATAAAACTCAATTTATGCAAGGAAGATCCATCAAAACTTTGAATTACACGGCATATCTATGGAAATACTAGCACAGACACCTTATAAGCCAGAAAAGTTTAATTGAAAACAAAACTTGAGGTGAATTAAGGAAAATTAAATCTCATACAGAAAAAATAGAATCCCCACAATACACTCCATTCTCAATCTGAAGTTCCAAAAGTTCACAGAACAATGGTGAAATAATTGTAAAAAATTACCTCATACCACCAAAAATGATGCAATACATTCAATAAATGACACCATAAAAAATTCCTCAGCAAAAAAGGGTTACCCAGGTTAAATAATAATGCATGGATATTTTGCAATAAATTGAAGATATGGTTCAATACCTCCAATAAATGGCACCATTTCAAAGTTCCTCACCAGAAAAAAAATCCCAGATTACATAATCATACATAAAAATGCTGCAATCAACCAAACACCTGGTATAATTTGAGAGCAATCACCATAAAAAAATTATCCCAGCCAAAAAAAAATTGAAAATTTTCAAGTCCTTTGTTTTTGGGTGCCTCTATCAAGATCCCAAAGAACATGAATAGAGGGCCTCTCCCTCATTTTCTCTTCTTCCCCCATGGAAATTATATATCAAGAAGGAGAATAATTCATCCATACTTTACTAGTAGGATGATCTAGTTATATTTTTAATGTATTACAGACTTTTGAATTTGATTAATAGTGATTTCTAATTAAAAGTAGTTAAAAAAAGGTCTAACTTATATTATCAATCCACCCTATGTTTAAATTATCAGTCTTATGATTGTAATACAGTCAATAACACTCAGAATATTTAGGTATCCTTATAACCTTGATATTATGAATGAAGATTATTTAGATTTTAGATTTATATTGAAAGAAAAGCTTAAAAATATAAATTATATATATATAAATCACACTTATATCATATCATATCACACATATATTTAACAAATATCTCTATTACATTAAAGAATAGCTTTCCTTTCAGCTATTAAGTGTCTTGTTTCATTTTATATTAAGAATTACCCTCTTAAGCCACAAAGTATTATTGGACTTTTTTATAAACTCTACCACAGAAAAAACACCTCAACCAAACAAATGGTTAAAATAGCTCAGTCATGTGAAACCATTCACAAAATTTACCACCAGAAAAATTATCTCAAAGGCATAGATAAAGTTTTACATGGAGAGCCCATGGGTACTTCTCACAACATAAAAGGAGCCCTCTATCTCTCATTTTCTCTTCTTGCCTCATTCAATTTACTATATACTAAAAGGGATAATAATCATTTATCCCTTACTTTTAGTCCAATTTAAAAATTATTATTCTATAGATTTAAATTTAGATTATCCTTATACAATATATCAGTACCATTATACTAAATAAACCTCTTATTCCATCAAAGTCTTACCCTTATATTATCTCATATTATTATTTAGAGATCATATTTTATACTTTTTTAACCTATAACTAACTTTTCTGATTATTGATTAGATTGAATAGATATCTCTGAAATGTTTTCTCTAGTTGTAAGGCCACAGTCTTGAATAGTTGATTTTTGAGCCTTGCAAGGAGAATGTTTAGTATATTCAACGGGGAAGTTAATACAACATAGCACTCTTGATTCCAGGATTATTTCAGAAATCCAAAACTGTTTACCTGTGATTTCCCCATAAAGAAATTCCCTATTAAATCCACCACTGACAGGACTTCCACAACACATTTCCATCCTTTTTTCTATATATCCTAAGATCATTAACAAAAACATAACCATCCAATCACAAGCCATAAAAGATTCAACTATTTAAAATGAAACAGGAAGAGAAAAATTCTACATTTAATTTTTGATTGAAACACTCAGTAATATTATTAAAAATTTGGATTACTCACTAGTTGAACTACAAAATGAAAGAGCTCAGTGGGAATCATCAAAGATTTTAATGAAGCCCCAAATTTATTTCCTTTGAGTTTGCTAATTTCTGCTACTCTCTTACCACACCTTCTCATAAATATTGTCCTTTTTCTGATTCACCCTCTTAATTGTCTCCCAAGAATCTGACATGACCACATCTCCACCAAAACCATCTTTATTATCTTCCATCTCATCATCATTGTATTCTTAATTGAGATCCAAATATATTTCACCATTATAAATGAATTTCTTGCTCAAACCATCCACTATGAAAAAAAAGGTATCACCTTCTGGCAGGTGTCATAGGTTTAACCTTGGTCAAGCCTTCTTGAAACCATACTCTAAACCTTCCTCACCAGAAAACAAATTTGGTTATATTCCATGCCACAATTTCATACAGCTATATTAACTGAATTACAATTTGATACAGAAGCATGAAATGAACTTCCTTGGCTTCCAATACTCTTCAGCGTTCCAACCCTTGTGATTAAAATCCTCTTCTCTTACCTCCCATTCATGAAGTCCAAGCTTCTCAAAAAAAATCATCTTACTCTTTATTTCGATATAAATCTCTTTTTTTACACCAACATGTTTAGATGATGCTAGAAGTACAGGTAAAGCCTTTAGATTTCACCTTGATATGTCTTTAAAATGCTTAATTCTTGTTTAGTGCTCACCGAAAACTCTTAATGGTTGAGGAAAGTAGCTTTAACAAATCTTTAGCATATTTCCATGGGTGCATCTCAAAATATTTTCAAGGGGGCTGTGCTTCATTTTTTTAAAATAATAAGATCATAATGCTAAAATGATACTTTTGAAATCTTTCTTTTAGGAATCTTATTATTGCAGTTTGGGAAAGAGTAAGAAAGAAATCAATCAACAAGTAAAAAAATAAAAAAATTTAACATTGATTAAAGAAAATTCATAATAATTATTGTCAAGTTTTATCTTTTGTTACATATTTGTTATCAAAATGGATCACACACCTCAGAAGAGAAAATAATGGAAAAATAATATTTTAAAATTGAAATGAAATGAAACTTATATTTGTTTTTTTGGTGTTTGGGACCCAAAAAGTGTTCCAGGGGATTCAAAACACCCTAAAACCCCCAGGAGATATCCCCTAGGGGATCGTTGACCACCCAGAAGTGTTTCTGGGTGATCAGAGATTTTGAGGGTACCCCCAAGGGGCTTAGGGGGGTTTACACCCTCTGGAAGAACTTTAAAGCTAAAAAACACAAAATAAAAATTAAAAAATAGAAAATAAAAAATAAAAAAAAAAAAATAAAAAATAAAAAATAAAAGAAAAAAATTAAAAATAAAAAATCAAAAATAAAAAATAAAAAAGAAAAAAGAAAAAATAAAAAATAAAAGAAAAAAATTAAAAATAAAAAATCAAAAATAAAAAATAAAAAATAAAAAATGAATTCATATTTATTCAAACGATTTTATTTTTTCCTTTTTTGATTTTAAAATCCATTTCGAGCATAGATGTGCCGAAGTAATAACAATTATTATTATTATTTTATTTCTCTTGTGATAACCAAAAAGGTAATTTTCATAGATTTTAAAGGCATTAAACATTTTTTCAAATGTTTTCCCCCTTTTGATCATAAATTCAATAAAAAGAATTATAATAACAATATCTATAATGATAATACTAAAATATAATAAAAATAATCAAGCTAATATTTCTATCATTATTAGTATTATCATTGTCAGTATAATATGATTTTTATATTATTATTTTTATTATTAGTAATATATTTTTATAATAATAAAATTAATAGTAAAAATTTCAGATTTTTCTGAAATTTGATTTTTCCCCTTTTAGTCCCTATTCAATCGAGAGCGGGAATCAGAATAAAAATAAGAGATACTTGGTGTGAGGTTGGTTTTTTTGTTTTCAATATGAAACATATTTTTATTTTATTACTTACAGTTTCCAATTGGTAAATAATAATTAATTGACCTATAACATAATTATTAAGTCACTGATGTATTTTTGAAGAGTATGTTGATGATTAAATGCACAATTATTTGAAAAATATAAGGTCCTAGTGATGGGGAAATAATCACCAAAGAATCCAAAAGTTCAAACAGGATTTAAGTCTCTCAAATAAGGAAAAAATGGTTTCAATGGAGGAATCCAACAAAACTCAATGAAAAATGAAACTTTATGATTTATATAATTGGTAGCTTTCTCATCATGTTGTGAATTTCTTGAAATTACTTGAGCTTTTCAAGAACAGCTTTGGCCAAATATGGTAATTGATAATTTTCTACCATGTTTTGAAAAAGGAACACCATTGGATATAGATAAACACATGCCTTCCAACTTGTGTGTTGATAATTTTTACTTAAACAGTTTCACTTGAGATTTTGGAAGGAATGGTCAGTATTGAAAAAAAACATAGATCAATCTGAATTTTTTGTTTGATTTTAGCCAAAATTTTAATTCATTTGGTATTAAAATATACCCACTTTTTCCATGGTTAAATTAGGATATCTATCAAAAGCAACTTACTAAGCTTCATAGAAATATCCTTTCTTCATTTATCTCCAATTAATTATAACACCTTCATAAATTCTTAATTTTCATATTCAAAATTTTGTATTTTAGTAATTAAAAAGTTTCATACCTTTGTATTCTCATTCTTTGATATTTGTCTTTTTTTAGAGAAAATTTTTATTTGTTTTGTAAATTCAAAATCATATTTGTAATTTATTTCTTCCGACCTTCATTTTTCATGTGAAATGCGCTTTTATGGTGCTCACTGGAAACCAATCTTACTTGATCCTAATTTTTTAAATGAATATTTAGCTAATTATTAAATTTTCTAATAAAAACAATTCTATATAAATTTACAAAAGAATTTAATTTATCAAAAGGAAATTTTATGGCCAACTTGCTTTAAGAATTCAATGAATAATTTTTGAGGTCTTATTCAATTATTAAATAAATTATCTTTTTGAATTTGAGATCAAAGGAAAAAACTTTGTGTCAAATTTGGGGTTCTTGGAAAAATACACATCTCCTTTAGTAAATTATCACTATAAGGTATTTTCATTTACTTTATACAAAGAATTATGAGTCGTTTTCTTACTTTCCCTCTGAAAAAAATTATACTGTATTTATTTTTGAAAAAAATATACGTATGTTATCGGGTCAAAACCTCTTGGAAGGTAAAATTAAATTAAACATTCTTCATCAAATTTTTTTCAATTAAATTCTGTAAGACCATATCATAAACATTTGAGCTTAACTTTCAAATAGAAAGAAAAATTTAATATGATGCTACTTAGATATAGATTTCAATTTTCATATTTCATAATTTGACTTGACATTTTTTGACAAAACAATAATTTAAGGGAAAAAAATGGGAAGATTTTGATTTTGAAGACAAATTGAAAAACTTGGATATCATTTCTCAAGCAAAATAGGACTATAACGTGTAAATATTCAAACAATACTTCTTGCGAGCTCTTAAAAACTGGGAAAAAGAGTGAGCTTATATAATTTTTTCTATTTCCCTTGTATTGATGGATTTTCTTTGAATTTTTCAGAGACCAATTTTCTCATTGTAGAAAAACAAAAAAGGAAGGATTTATTCAAATTGGCGTACAAGAATTTGGATCTCTCTTCTTCATGTGAAACTAAACTCTTTCCAATAGAATCATACTTTCCAGGAGTTATCCAAATATTTCTTATGAAAGTGCCTCTGCTATTTCCCAAAGAAATGTTTAAACAAAATGTTTTAAAATATTATAAAGTATTAACAATCATTTGAAATTTCTTCAATTCTTGTGCACCAAATATATTTTAGTTTTTTGTGGATTTTATAAAAATGAGTATTCTAAATCATTATTTCAAAATATAAACTCATGAAAAATGATAGATACAAAGATAATTTTTTCAAGAAACAGCTACTTTTTCTGCAAATTTGTTTTGATAAAGTTTTGAAGCTGAAAAAAATGAAACACTAGTACCATCAAATCTCATCGATCAGTTTTTAAAACTGCATAAATTGAATAAAAAGCTTAAAATCCAGATTGGAAATATAGGAGATATTCTCATAGCTCACACCAGGCTTGAAAGTAAATCCAAAATTTGAAATTTAATTCCAGCTAAAAAGCTGTGTTTCCTCAAAAAGAACAATGTGACTTATAAGTGTATCTCAAGGAATTCCAAAATGCTCTGTAAGATTTAGCTAATTCATCAGATTAATGGGAAAACTTGTTATCAGAAACTTGTATTTAAGAATTGATTTTTTTGGGACTCTTTTTGGAATGAAAGAAAAAATTGAAAAAAGGTTATCCTTTCAAGGAATAATCTATTAATGTATTGCTTGAAAATTTCTTTCACAAAGCTTCCAGTAGGTATTTAGTCTATATTTGAAAATATTTTTTTAATCTTTTGGGAAAAGGAAATCACATTTTAATTGAATACTTGAGTATTTCTTTTTAAAAACTTGAAATAAATTTAATGTTTAACTCACATTCAATTTTCTTTCACAGATGGGTATATATATAAATGATTAAATTTGGTATATCTATGATTCTTTGGGAGTTAATCAGAAGACTAAATACTACATCTTTCTTATTAGTAATTTTGGGAACTTTTTTTATGTATGAGAGTCTAGCTAATTACAATTTAGTTAATTTAAATTCTAAATGACCAAAGCTGCGAGCTGTAATGCATGGGTAAACATGGTATAATTGAGGGACAGGTTTTAGGCAAGTTAGCTCTTGGTTGGATCTGGTTTAAACCTAATCTACCTTTCACCAGTTCCTGCTTTTTTTTCATAGTGATTTTTTTCACATCTTGATTAGCTTTTGATGAATCTTAATCCACCATTTCATCACCTGAACTACCAGCTTCAGTATTTCTCTCACTACTATTGAGTGTCCAAGGGTTGATTTCATACTCTTGAATCGTGGACTCCCAGTAATGCTTCTTGAAACTTGTATTTCCAAGTCTTTGTTCAGGATTTTTTTGATCCCAGGAGGTATATCTTTGACTGCAACAAAAGCAACCTCTGATAAATTGGCAGGCACAACCTTTTGTGAGTTTTCTCTCTCATTGAGCCATTGAGGAAGGTAAAAGTCAATTGGAATGTTTCTGGGAGTTTTTTCAAGCTTGGGAATTATTGGGATATTTGGCCTTTGGTTAATTGATTGTTGCTATCTGAAACCCATCATGCCCTCAACTTCTTTTATTTTGCAGTCCATTCTTCAAAATAATGCAGTTGCATCATCTGATTGGAGTTCAAGTTCTTTGCTTAAATAAAAATATTTCTTTTAGTTGTACTCATTATCACTATAAGAATTGACTTATGATCAAATGGTTTCGCATCTTCTATCATAATTGTGTGCAACCAAACATTTGTAAAAAAAAATGACATAGCCTTTTTGAAACATACAATTGGTTAGTCTTGTGTTTAATAGCTATCACAATATAAAAGCTTAATTGTTATATGAGTTTTCTCTCCACCTCTTTCATTTTCAATCATTACTTTTTATCTTCTTCTTTATGATTTTATCCAATACATAATACACATAGTGATCATATGCATTGCAAATAAACCCATGATCACTAGGGTAAGTAAAGCTGTCATTAATGTATTGATAGGCCTCAATGGATTCAATCTGTCAAAATTCCATCAAGGAGACGATCCGGAAAGCCTTTTTGTACAAAGAGTTAGGTTCCTTTTCCAGATTGGGTGCCCAGATCAAAATTACAAGCTTAGAAAGAATTCAATGAAAATACGTAATGTAGACGTCTTGTATGTTGACAATATTTTTACCAATATTTCTTTTTCCAGAGCATTAATTGTGTAAGTTTTGGACAGGGGCCTCACTAATAAATGTACTATCTTGGAAGTTCGGTGAAGAACTTTGAACCTCTTTGGCACTTGTAAGTATTTTGTAGAGTTCCTTAAGCAATTTTTCATCTGGGGATGTTGGAAATTCTTCTATAGTAAGCATACCCCACAAATGTTTAGTGTGTATGTATAGTTCTCCCTAAAAAACACCAAATCAGTAATTTGAATGCAGAATTTACTGATAATTTTCTCACCTTTGTGTATTTGAAGTCAGGTGGTACATCTTGCATGAGGATTTTAATTGGATTGTGCTTTATTGATGAGGAGGATTAGTTATTTTGGTTGGTTTTCTCTTTCTTTGTCTTTTTTTCTGATCGTCACTTTCCCTAAGCTTATCCTTGGCTTCTGATTTTTTTATGCTTGCTGCATCAATCTTGCAATTACTTCATCACATTTCAAAATATCATTATTCATTTGTTTAAACTCAGCATGATAAAATGAGCTTCCTGAAGTAGGTTGTTAATAAGTATAATGATGGAGAAAGATCATGTTAAGCATTGGTTTCAAAAGGAAAGATTGTATTCAAGAAAATGGCAAGAATTGAGTGTACGTTGAAGATCAAAACGATATGAATCTTTGGTAATAGTAATATTTATGTTTTAGATAAATCCAATGGAGTTACTTATTTTGGGTGTTAAATGAGTTTAAAGCTTCAAATTATAACATTGAGGAGTTTGAAAACAAGAGAAAAAGCTAGAAGGAACAACATTCACAGCTAACATGTTTTACATAGTGGCATGGAAGTGGCTTAATTACAAATGAGAAAGGAATGGCTCCAATCTATAGTATTTCTTAGATATCCCTTAGTACTTCATGCATAATATTTTTAAAAACCAGATATCTCAAAAGTGTGTTTTCAAGCTCACCAGCTCCATTCAAAGTGCAATTATCTCAAAATATGCTGAAGATTACTCAAATTTTTCTAGGGGAACTTCAATATCTGGTGTCTGTTTTGTTTGACATCCCTTATTACCTGATTAGAGATGTTAAAAAGCACCCAATGGTTAAAAATCATTCATTCACAGTTCAATGGTTGATAAATAAATCGAATAGTAAAAAAAATGTTTCTTTCGCACTCTTGGTGTGATCATATTCTTTTAGTGAACCTTGAATTCTTTGTTTTCTTAGAAGAAAAATTTGGTGTTATTATTACCAAAATCTCAATTTCGAATAAATCTTGAGACAATTAAAACTCAATATTTTTCATTGAAAATTCTGAACCCTGACTTTTTCCAGGGTTCACCAAGGATTTTTTCATTTTATTTTGACAAAAGTGTAACCCTATTCAAACTGCAGCAGGGTCATTAAAAAGCTACATGCTGAAACATCAGCTGCTTGTCAGTTGTGGTCTCAGATGATAAGGAGGCGCCTTTTACCTCTGGATTGGTCATGTAGCTGGTTCAAGCCACATATACACCAAGCAGTCTTCATAAATGGTCTTTTTCTAGGATATATGGGGATAGCTAGGAATATTTTAGAATTTTAATTAAAAATATAAAGAATTTTGGAATTTTCATGAAAAATTGAATGAATTTTTTGGAAGTTTCAGGAAGAGTGTAGTATATTGTGTAACATTTTGGAGGAAAAGAACAAAATTGATTAAACAACAATCAATTGTAATGGTGGAAATAAACAATTCCACAATGATATAAAATACACAACCAAAAGTAAATTACAATTACAGAATAATACCATACACCTCAAACACTTCTTTGTTGCAGAAGTATATCAATGAAACAGCACAAAATTACACAGTTTCTTCACACTATTGGGTCTTTAGCCCCACAAATATATTAAAACACTCAAGCACGAAGCTCTAAGAAGAAGAATTTGAATTAAAACAGTATAGTATCACACAATTTCTCCACCTTTTTCATAATCAAGAAAGAATTATGCAATTCAAAGGAGTTAATTTTGATACAGCTATATGAAGATGGAGAACAGAATCAGAATTGTATTTTCCCACCCTCAATTCAATTGAAAGAAATAGTTTAACGCTATGAAAAAAAATTGAAATTTATTTTTCAAGAATAAATTTTATCTTAGTCATAATAAAATATGTCAAGTTTAATAAAATAATGCAATCTCCATATGAAATGATGCCATCCTAAAATCAGCCCACCAGAAAAATTATTCCAAGGCTATCTATCAAAATTTTAAATTATTAATAAAAGAAACAGAAGAATTTAGATTAATACTTTCCCCCACCTTTTTGAAATTTAATTACAGTAAACTGAACAACAAATTCTGTATTTTCCTCAACTTCTCTACTGCCAAGGAAAAAATCACCAGCTAAATTCTCTCAAGGACTTCATGTGACTAGAAATAATTTCACTTTTCATGAACTTTATTCTCTTTTCTTTCTCAAAAAATACAACTCTCATAATCCAAGATATCTCAATGACGTCATATTATCTTGATAGGAAAAAGACCACCAGAAAAAACCCTCAGCAAACACATGCAAAAGCCAGAAAAACACAATCTCATTGGTAATAATTATTATAGTCTCAATTCAACACTCAAAAGGGCTACAAGTGATATCATAGCTTAATATCATTGTTCAGGAGTTGGAGCCTGTGTCATATTGCTACACAAAAATGACATGTCTCACCAGTTAATAACTCTCAAGTCTTATTTTTTCTTGGAACCCTGTTTTACATTCCTCTTAGGAGATTCAAAGAATATATATAGAGGACATCTCTCGCTCATTTCTCCAATCATCATGGAACAAGTTTCCACATTCTAGGATTGCAAAAATCCCTGAACTAGAAGGATATTGACATTAGTATTAGTTTTTCAGTTGTGGAAAGCTCAGTATCTTAGTATTATCAAATGAAGGGTGTTGGTAAGAACACATAAGCCTTTAGTAGAATCACATATTCCCTTATGTTTTTTTACCAATCTATGGCTAAAAAAAGTGATTTTATGGTGAAAAAATTTAGGTGGCATTTTTTTGAAAAAAACCTTCAGGCTTAGTTTTGAGCATTTTTTTCTCATATTTTTTCTAAAATGCAATGTGAAGATCCCCAAATTTTTTCAAACATTTTTGGCCAAATTTAGCAAGATGGCATATTTTTTAAAAAGAAATCATTAAAAATGTTCCCACTTATGAATTTCCATATTTTTTAAAGAAAGAATAAAGGGAAGAACCTTGAGAATTAAAAACCAGAAACTCAAAAAAGTTTTTTTTTGGGTGGGACAATTGTAGGCCCAAAAAGTGCTATTTTATGTTTTTTTGTTCATTTTTATAAGTAAATTGAAAATTCCATTTATGAAATCAATGTAATTTAAAATGTAATTTATGGCATTAGTTAAATTTCAAATGCCATTTATGGCATTAACGGTGCCATTTATGGAATTAACGGTGCACTTTATTGAATTAAAGATTCCATTTATGGAATTAAAAGTGTCATTTATGGCTTTAAAGGTGCCATTTATGGCATTAAAAGTCCCATAAATGGCATAAACAGCTCCATAACAGTGACATTAATAACATTTACGGAATTAACTACAGTTCCGTAATTGGCATCAAAAACAGCATGAAAATGACATTTATGGAATTAAAAACAGAATAACACTGTCATTTATGGCATTAACAGTGCCATAAATGGCATCAACAATGACATGGCAATGCCATAAATGAGACTTTACCCAATACAGGTGCCGTTTAGCTACATTTCAATTAAAAAACACCCCTTATGTGTTTTTACCAAAAATCTACATGTTATCACCAATTTATGGCAAAAACACATAAGGCTTTAGTAAAATCATGTAAGTGCTTGGCTGTTTTTACCAAATTGCTTTTGTGGGTTTACCCAAACCCTCACCAAATAGTAGTCTAACTGTAGGTTAAAGCTTAGTTTCCTTTCTTGGTAGCTTACTATTATTAAAGAACATTAGTAAAGCAATAGATTAAATCTTATCATTATTCAAAAAAGTAGTATTAAAAAGAGTTATTGAAGAATTATTCTTGGTATAAATATTAAAAAATAATTTTAATCAACATAAAACCAGAAAAATGTATTAGTATTATTAAGTAGCTGTGGTAATTTTTAGAATATCTCATCAGAATTAGTGAGCTTTTATTTCAAAAAAGAAAAAGCAAAATATCAAAAAGCAAGAAAGAAATTATCATCCCTTATTTTAGTTACAACATCAGTGTTAAATCAGATTTTTGACTATAGTGTTATTGATAAGTCTTATTGAGAGAATACCAATAAGTATTCTCTATTTGTTAAAACCATAAAGTGTATTTTATTTTTTAATTCTCTGGAGGCTTACTATTAATTATTACCCAGAGGGTCAGCCAATACACCTTAGCACCCATTTTTATTGGCTAATTTTGAAATTCATAACAGACTCACCAATAGTTCCCCTACAATGCACTCAACGTTTCCCAACAAAATAAATCTGTAATTTTCCTGAATAAACAAGGTACCCACTTAAATCTCCCTCCAGATTCAGAATATAATCTTTCTTCTTTGCTCAGCTCAAAATCAAATCTTATTACAATCCCAACATTTTGACACTTATTCTCAAAGCATCTCTAAAAAATGTTTTCATTACTGCATTAATCCTATCCATTTGGCCTTATTTGTTGGTTTTTTCTCACTCAAAAGACAAAGTAAAAGATAACATGTTGTGGAACCCCTTTCAGTGTGGGATTTTATAAGGAAGTCCTAGAGGGGGAAATCACAGGGAAACAGTTTTGAATTTCTGAAATAATCCTGTAAAAAAGTGTGCTAAAGCTTATTAGCTGCCCCTCTGAATATACTATAAAATCTCCTCATAGAGCTCACAAACCAATTTTTAAGACTTTGGCTTCAAAACTAGAGAATAATTTTTATCAATCTCTATCAGACCTAATCAACAATCAAAAAATACTTTTCTTAGTTTAAACAATATAAAATATAATTTTAAAACAATAATATAAGGTTATATTATGGTGAGACCTTAATATTATAAGAGCTGGATCCAGTATAATGGTACTAATATATAGTATAAGGGTAACTTTAATTCAATGTTATATATTTTTTCAAATTTTTAATGATTTTAGCGGGTAATATTTAATATAATTGAAAAATAAGACATTTAATAATTAAATGGTAAAGTATATTTCTTAAATATATGTTTGGCATAATTTAATTTAAGTGTGTAATTTTGGACATAATAATATATATCTGTAATTTATTTTATTATAGACCTATAATATGAATATCTTTACTTTATAATAGAGCAGTTATGGGGATAAGCTCAATAGTATTAGTATCATTAGTATTATAATTATAAGATTAGTAATTTAAACACAGGGTGGATGAATAAAATATTGTGACCTTCTGTTAGCTACTTTTACTTCAAAATAACCATGAATCAACCTTATAAGTCTACAATACTTTGATAAAATAACGGGGTTATCCTACTAGTAAGGGATGAGCAAGTATTATACTTCTTGGTGTATAATTAATTGAATGGGGGAGAGAGACCTTCTATTTATATTTTTGGGCTCTCAATAGAGGCACTCAAAAACAAGGGACTTGGAATTTTTCACTTCTTTTGGGTGGGATATTTTTTTATAGTGGTGACTCTCAAATTATATCATTTGTTTGGTTCATTGCACCATTTTTATGTATGATTATGTAATCTGAAATGTTTTTTCTAGTGAGGAATTTTGAAATTGTTTCATTTCATTGAGGTACTGCATCATCAATTCACTTGATTGCAGAACTTTAATGCATGATTATGGAATCTGGCTAAACCTTCTTTGCTGTGGAATTTTGAATGGGACAATTTCTTGGAGATATTCTACAATTTTTCGTCTAATGAGGTTCTTTTTTACAGTTATTGTGCCATAAGCCTGTACACTATTTCAGATTCAAGCTTATAGTTCTGTGTAATGTGGGGATTTTATGTGTGCTGTATTGGCTTTTCATTTCCTTAATTTGACTTTTACTGTATTTTTATTTATTTATTTATATTTTATGGCTTATAAATGGCTTTTCTTGTATTTTTCACAGATATTCTGTGCAAATTAAGGTTTTGATGTATTTTCCTTGCATAAATTGATTTTTTCTTTCTGTCTTGGGACGTTTTATTAATATAGTTTTAATTTAATTATTATTAAAGTGTCCCCGATTTACTGAATAGATTTCTGAGTAATACAAAATTCAAGCAGAGATAGGCTAACTTGTGTTTTACACTACGTCTTTCATTGGTAGCGTTATCATTTTTTCTATATTGTCTTTTTCTTTCCCTTATCTTATTTTTATTCCTGTAATAAAATGGACCATTGTTCTAGTATTTTCTTGTGGGATTATTCTTATTTAAGAATTTCAATAAATTTTACTTCTTAATTTACCTATTATAATTGTTTAATTATAAGTTTTTTTTTCTTGAGTCTTCAATTTATAGCCTTATAAGTAAGGAGTTTTTTGAAAATGGGCCAATAACGTATGGAATAGCACAACATGTGACACATTGACAATTCAAGTGAGAAGTTTCTCAATCAACAAATTCTCTCACCAATATAAAGCAGCCACATAATACAGTGGATTTCAATATTGAATTTCCACTTGACTCACTGGAAACATCATTGTTGCTGCACTTATCTCCTCCTCCATCACCACCTCAGGGTAGTAAGCACCTAGTTCAGACTCCACTGTCTGTGAACTTGCACTCTTTCTGAAAAAGCTCCAGCACTTTCCCTTAACCTATTACTTCTCTTTCTTATTCATCTGCAATAAATGGATACTCCTTCAACAAGTAAAATACACAAGAAGCTTTCAGGGAAAATCTGAAGAGACCTTACAAAATTCAAGGGTGCAGGAATCGGCACAAGAACTTTAACTTCTACAAGTATTTTGAAGTAAAACTTCAATCTTTTTATCAATGAATCAATGAACTGACTGAACTCTTTCCCTCCTTAATAGAAATTGACTCCAAAGGTGTGTGGGTCTGTCAAAAAATTGATTATTGGTACATGTATAAGTGCCAAAATCTTAGGTAAGAATATTGTTTTTTCATACAGTTTTTTTTATTGAAATTAGGATAATTTACTTTACTGAAGCAGTAAAATTTCTGTCATGGGATGCAATACTTTCAATATGAATAAGAAATGCAAGAAATGTGGTGTAAAATGCAAGGCATGGGCATCCAAATCTCTAGGATTGAGAGGAATTAACAAAAGACTTCTTAGTAAAGGCCCTTGTTTCAATCCAGGTCTCATTATTCATATTTCAATCCCCTCAATTTCATCATGTCTAAAGAAAAATGGCACCATCAGAAAATAATTTCTTCCATGGCCACTCAATTTTAGTTCAAGGGTAAGCAGAGTCTCATAAAAGAAATCAAACTATTATCTGAGGCAACTCCATTGTGTGCTTCTGTGGATTAATCGAAAATCAAGGTCCAATAACATATTTCCTTGAAAAGTTCCATGCAAAGGATCAATCCTCTGACTTGATTTTTTCCAGGACAGTGGTGGCCTTTGATATGAGTGCAACTTTTATATGGTTACTTTGGTCAAATACTACAAAACCTCCTAATTAAAAAGTATGTCCAGTTCCTATATTGAGGTAGTGATAGAATGAAACCTGTGGGAGGCAAGAGCAGATCAAGGAGCAAACTGGAAACTCTATATTATAACTGGGAGTAATGAAGAAAATAAAATAGTAATCAAAACCATCCTCCAGAAACCAGTTTTGACTTTTGGTATTAGCTGGCTCAAGGGAAAAATATTCCACCATTGTGCTTTCCATGTAATCAATCTTGTGGAAAAGAAGCTTTTGGCTTATATGGTCGAGCTTAAAGATGAGGATCAAAAATTCTTAAATGATTATCTTGGAACCAAAAAAACACCATTAGATGATATAAATGACAATCTTGGAAGATCTCAAGGTGAAATACAAGGTGAGTCTTCCTCAACTTCCTCTGATCACTTCCAAACTGGCTTCTCATATCAACATTTTCCAGAGGTGATATAAAGCTTCCATTGCTACTTGGGTAAGATAGTGAATAAAACATAATCATAGCCTTTGAATGGGGCTACACTGGGAGCCCAAGACAAATTGGCATAAGTGGCTATATTGAAAGAGCAGGAATTTGTTCCAAGAAGCCCTGATGACTTCCCATCTGAAACAGACAGTCTCAAAGCAGGAAAATAACATTTCTGGCCTCTAACCTACCCTATATGAAGAATGACTTGATTAATATTTATTACTTTATTAGCCAAAAAATACAATTGTTCAGGTTTTATGAAATCTGTGTATACACATTTGGGGATTGGAAAAGCAGAGCTACCTATTCATTTAACGTTGGAATAAGACTTGGGGCCCAAAAATATTTCCAATTCCAATTCGTATGACCTGTCGAAATTACTTCCTACACAAAATTCAATGGGCCCATTGTATGAATTTCTCTCTCCGCTTGTATACTAGTTTGGCATAAAACAACAAGTAACAGCTCAGAAAGGAGGATGAGTGCAATCTACTTTATGGGACCAATACTCCAAATTTTGAAGCAGTCCTGAAATTTCTTCCAAATGAAAGGACCCACAAAAAATCTTATCTTTCCATACTATCAATTATCGTTGAATAAATTATCAAATTATGCTAGTGTTGGCCCCAATACTTGGCTTCAGGAATTTGAAGTGCTGTGTTATGAGTTATATAAGTATTTTGAAATGGAGCTTAAGAGTAAAAATAGTCAAATTTATTTTATATTCAATCCAAAATATTTCAAATTTATCTTCACCTATTTGGGAGTTTTCATACACCCATTAAAGGAAGTGATAGAATTTTCGAATTTAGAGTGTTTCTAATTGATCAGCCAGATAAATCCATCAATCAAAGTATTTCTCCTCAAGGTATGAGTGAAATCAAGTACTCATACTTACTTCGGCACTTGGATAATCTTCCCATTGAGACCAATTCAAAATTTCCAAATGGTCAAGGAGATTAATTCCCGTGTTATTTACAGAATTTGCACCCAATAACCAAGGGGAAAAACATTATAGCATATTGGAAGGTACATCTCAGCTCACTTCGATTGCGTTTTCACTAGGCTTAATCATAAGATGACCTCTTCTTATCAGATAGTGACTGGTAGTTTCCCCCATTGGGGAAAATTGCTTTACAGTACTTTACCATCACAGCTAGTTCTGAATTTGTTGAAATAGTGTTCTCTCATAGTGGAAGACTTTGAACACCCACTCATTCTGACCTAGGCTCTCTTACTATAACAAATTTGATGTGCCTCAAAGAATGGTTGAATTTCAAGGATCCTCCTTACTGAATATCTCATCTATTAGTGATTTTTTGTTTGCCTATGATAAATTTGAATCTCTTATTTTACAATTGAGTGTATCAAGTATACTAATTCATCTTTTGAATTTAGACTGATATATTTTTATTTTTTAATTGTTACAATGGCTATTAATTCCCCTTTATTTAAGACTGCAATGTATTATTTACTCAATAACTAAAAGTATTCTTGATTAATTGAGTATTCATTATGTACTTGTATTCCAACATTTCTGTGTATACTAAGACAAATAAACAAAAGAGAAATTCTTCATTTAATTTGCAAACAAAATATTATATATATATATATATATATAGCAAACCCAAATACCAACAAAAATATGGAGATAACAAGTATCACAATTTTCATTCGAAGTATTAAAACAAAGCTACTTCAAATAAATTTATATATAAACATAAATTGAGATCTTATGAGTCAATTAAGAAAAGCTATTTGTATTATTTAGTTGATTTTAGAAAAGAAATCTATATATATATATATATATACTTAATTTATTTATTTTTAAATTTAAGTTATCTATTTCTTACAATTATAATTGAATCAAATAAAAAAATATCAAAGCCATTATATTAGTACATAAAATTGAATTAGAAAAAAAGGAAGTTAAAATTTTAAGAGGTATGAATTCGGGTACCATTATTAAATGGAGAGAGGGTGGCCCCACTATTTACAGTTAATTTTAGTTAACAAAGAAAAAGGAATAACAAACTCAATCCAAAATATCACCAAATTCAAAAAGAAATGTTCCTAGAAAGGACCTTGAACTGTCCAAATATTTTATTTTTTTCTTTTATCAGAAAAATTACCTTAAAAGTAGGTCCTTGACAAGACCTTAACATTTTTAAATCATTTCTTATAAACAATTACATGAAATAACCAATATGTGGTCTTAGTCAAGATCTTGAACTGTCTAAATGATTTTTTTTATTTTATCAACAAAATTAACTCAAGAATAGGTCCTTGAAAAGACCTTGAACTGTCTAAATATTTCTTATTTTTGATCAAGTATTAAATAAGATAAGTAAATTTTGTTCTGAGTATGGCCTTAAACTGAATCATTATTATTCAACAAATTAATTTTTTCTTATCAAGATATTCTTTAGACTAAGAAAAATAGGTCCTAGAAAGGACCTTAAGCTGGACTAAATTCTTTTTTTATATTTCTCCAAGAATAATCAAGGGCTCAAGAAAAACCTAAATAATGAATAATAGGCCCTCAACATGGCCTTAAAATTTTTTATATTATTTTAATCAGCTTTACTTCATTTTTTATTTATTTTCTAAAACAAATTATTATAATTAACTCAAGACTAAATAGTGTTCCTTAGTCAGACCTCAAACTAAATTTCCAAAAAAATCATCATTATTATCAAATAAAGAAATCAAGGAATTGTCCTGAGAATGAAAATAAACATCATAAAAAGTTCAAGAAACCCAGAAATTAATATAAAACATCTCAATATAAAAAATCATTAAAATAATTGTCCTCCAAAGCAAAAAATAAGGGGTGGTACCTGTTTCTTCTCATCATCTCTTATTATGCCAAGCTTTAAGGGATGAGTTGGATGAAGTTCTTTTATTCATTTATCTTTTTCTTATTTGTTATTCATCCTGGAAGATAAAATTACAAAAACTCTTATAATGAAATACAATATTTCAAAAGAAATAATGAAAGGAATAAAAATAATTATTAATATGAGAAAAGATTAACATTGAACAAAAATTAATAAAACAAAGAGTACAACACAAAAGAAGAAGTCATGAAGATTCAAAATCAACATAAAGAGCTAAAAACATAATATATTGAGGGAAATTTTTATAATAGAGGTATAAATGAAGTAAGTTTTGATTTATGAACCCAGAGTTATTTTTCTTGAAGCTGGAATTCTGTGGTAACCATTAAAATGAGAGGAGGATGTGGTATTCCATACTTTATTGACCCAGCTTCAAGCACATTGAGGTTTAAAAGTTCTAATATATCAATATTTAAAGGATTAATTGTGTAATTCACAACTAAAAGGACACTATTGAAATTACATGGTTCAAATAACAACCTCATTAATATTCATTAAAGAAAGATTTAACATTCAGAATATAAATAACCCAAAGACTCTCATAATAAAATAGATGATAAAGGGAATAATATTTTATGAATTTACACAAAATAACTTACATATAATATTTACAAAACCAAATAATATAGTTTAATACATACATTGAACACAAAATTACGTATATTTGGTAGCAATGTAGAATTACATCCACCCTGAATCCATAAGGAATATTATATTACTGATAATTAAACTCACCAAAATATACTTTATGTGACAAAAGCATCTAGAACAACATCAAATCTAAGATCATTAATGGAAAATAAACTAAAAACCTTGAAATTTACATACAAACACACACCCGGATATGTTTTATGTAATCAAGACGTATGAGATTGCTAAAAGATACAGCCACAGAATCATTAATTCAAACTCAATCAAATTTATCCAGCTATATGAAATCAATATACACTAAGCATTAATTTACACAGAAAATTACAGTACTCAGAGGTTAAAATTTCAAATCTATTTCCAAATTACAAATAATTATCACTTTGAATTACATAATTTTAGAAACAAAAGGCAAAAAAACTTGACCATATGGTATTATCCTCAATTTTTGACCCACTAGCATGAATCACTCAATGCTTTGAAATCTTCACAATACAGTGTGATAAATAAGTCATCTGAATTTTTTAGTAAAATCTGCACAAAAAAAAGCCACCTCAAATTAAATGTCGACCCAAACAAATTGTGAAATAGCTCAGTCATATTATACCATTCATAAATACCCACCAGAAAAATTATCTCAAAGGAAAAAATAAAGTTTTACATGGAGAGCCCATGAGTACTTCTCATAAAATAAAGGGAGTCCACTCTCCACTATTTTCATTCCACTGCCACGAAATTAATTATGTACCAAGAAGGAGAATGCTTATTCATGCCTTAATAGTAGGTTAATCTAGAAATTATAGATTTATTATTTTCTTCCCATAGTGGTTTATAGTTAGCTGTAGCTAACAGTAGCCCTACCTATAATATTAATTCATCTATCAGTAAAATTCTTCTTCTTAACAAGCTGAAGATATTGTTTCATAATTTTCAAATTAGAAGAAAATTAAAATATTATTATTATTATAAAATTGAAAATACATAACAGCAGCTTTGTAGCTTTTATAATTATTAGCTCTTATCATTTACTGTCATCAATACTATTTTCTTTTATTGATATTGTAATTGAGGAGATATTCATCAACATTCACTAGTAATTCTGACTTATAGTGGTGTTATGATATATAATGGGTGCTGGTAAACACATGTAAGCTTTTATGTGTTTTTACCAATTTTTGGCCAAAAGCACATAGCTTTATGGTAAAACATAAAAAAAGGTTTTTGAATAAAATCATCCAACTAAGCTTGAGGATATTATTTGGACTTCTTTCTTGTGTTCTTTAGTGGCTTCTCAAGAAGAGATAATTATGGAATATCTTTCATATTTATCATTTTGAAGAAAAATGATAAAACAAAAATATGCCATAATTCTCTGTGCTTGAGAAGCCACCAAATAAAACATTAAATGACTCCTATTAATGTCCCCAAGCTTAGATTAAGGAATTTAATAAAAAAACTATTTTTGCATGTTTTACCCTAAAATTATGTGCTTTTGAACAAAAATTGGTAAAAAACAAGAGCTTACATGCTTTTACTACACACTTATGCATATCTACCAACATCCTATATAATTGCTATCATTGGTAACATATTCTATTACTATTTCTACTATATATTTACACAGCTATTATTCACTTATCTTGAAAAAGATATACTTGCTAGTATTTGGGGTATCCAAACTTAAGGGAACGACCTACAAAATTCATTCTCCAAGCTTTTCAATTATTACTATCTATGTCAGTCATAAGTCTGATTATTTATTAGTTCTGATAGATAAAGCTGAAAATCCTCTCTAGTTATAAAAGGCAAAGCCTTTAAAATTCATTTGTGAGCTCTGTAGAGAGATTGATTGGTATATTCATAGGGGAAGTTGATATACCTTAGCACCCTTGGTTACAGGATTATTTAAGCAATTCAAGAATGTCTACCTGCAATTTATCCCTCAAAGAATGCCTAATTTAATCCTACACTTAAAGATGTTACACACTGTTGAATTTATTCTATTATTTTTCAAAAAAACATTTTCAATTAAATATTGTTAATAGACAAAAAGAGAATATTAATAAGCTGGGGTGAAACTTCCAAATGTATCTGTCATGAATATTCTTTTACATGACACCTTTTGAATTAATAAAAGGTTTTCCTCATGAATGGGATCAAATCTTAAAATATAAGAAAACTCTTGAGGACCTTAAATATGAATGATCATACTTTTGAATCAATAATAACCATAAATGGAATTTATTTTTTGACATATTTATGTGATTACTAAATAGAAGATAGGATCATTTTTTTATTTTATAAAATTTGGCTGATTTTAAGATGAATTTGTGTAGCTAAATCATTTTTAAGAATAATCAATTATTTGGCAAAGAAAACCATTCATGGGAATATAACGTTTTATAATTAATATGTCTTTCTGAAATTAGTATTCCTTTTATTATTCACTTTTAATATTTTACAATTTTCAATATATAAACATTTTAAAGTAAAATTCCTTCATTTTCTGTATCCTCAATTAACATTTAATTGTGAAAATTAATTCTTCAAATACTCTTGTTTCAATAATTTATGTTTGATGACACATTTTATTCTTATTATTATTTCAAAAACAAATTTAGTTTTATTTTTTCTGTTATTTTAGGACAATTTTTCCCTTTTTTTTTGTAATTGTTGTTTTTTTGAACTTTTGTTTCTGAGGGGAAACATTAAATTACAAAATATCATTTAAGAGTTTTTTTGATAAGAAGCTTACCAATTAGTTGATTTTCTCAATTTTCCATTGTGAAAACAAAATCATCAAGATTTATTTCACCTATAGAATCACAGTTTTTTGAAATAAGTTTACCATCTAGTATATTTCTGAAAAAGATCTCAGCTTTTTTTGAGCCATTTCTTGAATAATATTTGAGGCTTGGTCAAAACCCCAACCAAAGTAAGCTGGCCTTTACATTTGATCCCCCAAATGACTTGAGTAAAAGCTGAATTTTTTTCAAATATATGTGGGATTCTGATATTTCTGTTAAGAAAACAATTCCATAAGTGGAATTAATTTTGATAATTATTCTTTTTTACAGTAGTAAATTGACAAGTTTGCTGTCAAATTCAAAGTCTGAAATTCTTAAAGGTCATAATGAGGTCCCCTAAAAATTGAGAACAAAAGAACCACATGAAAAAGGAGACAGATTTCCTTCAAAATGGAAATTCTTTCACCAATTTCTTAACTAATGTGAGCCAATGCCTTTTTCAAATTATTATTTTCACAGAAATAGAAAAAAGGAATCAAACTTGTAAACATAGCTAGCCCTAATATACCTCAAAATCAATCAAACATTGCTTTTTAAACCTCAAAGACTATGGTCTTGTAGCTGTGTTATTTTTTTAAAAAACTATATATCCATTTTCAACTAAAGCAGTTTCATGAAAATATAGATTCAGGTTTGCCTTTATTAAAAGCCTTTAATTTGAGCCCACAGCCTGGAAAAGGAATCAAATTTTGTTGACAGCCAAACTGTCAGGCTGATTCTATGGAAGAGATGTAAAGACAGTATATACAGCTAAAAATATGAATTTGAAATGGTAAAATAAGTTTAAAAAGATTTTTTAATGGATATTCAGGGATTTACTATGAAGAATTAGTGGTGGTGAGCACTATTGAAAGTCATTGATGCAGCTTCATTAATTAGTTTATTATGGTAAAATACTAAAGTCATTAACTTATATTTATACGTGGTTATCTTCCAAAGTTACAACTGTTTTTGACAGGTTTACTACATAGGGATTTAAGAGAAGGATGGGGATTCCTCTTTTGTGCAGAGAAAGGTCCCTTTTTATCCTGAAAATGAGTTAAAAGGTCCTCTAGACCTTTTCACATAGAGGAAGTGAATATTTTTCACTTCCAAGGCCTGGCTTGTGGTTTTCACATGTCCTGTATAGCCTTTATTAGGTTCAGATGTGGTTTTGAAACCACATCTGGGCGGTTTTCACCAATACAGGGTGAAAATCTTCATCTGGGGACCACACAGCCCTCTTCTGATTTGTATGACACATAGAATTCTGTACATAACCTGTATGGGACCCCAGTATTGAAACGTCTATGAGATATTGAAGGATAAACAGGCTCCTTCATCTGATTGACACCTTTTATTCAAATATATGGGAAACAATCCCATAGTAAAGGTGTATTGGCCCAACTGTAGGATTTCAACGTTAAAACTTCCATAGCTTTGTTATTTTTCAAGATATTGAGCTCAAACTTGGTTCATTTTGTAGCTCTGAATGGGGTTTACATAATGGTACCTCATTTGATGTGGGTAGCATTGAATATGGCAAAGCTATACCATGTTTAATTCCCATTATCCAAATATGGAAGTTTATCAAATCCTGTATGAAACTGATTTGCTCCATAACTTTGGTTCTAGATGAGTTATAGGGGAATCCATGGCACTATCAGATAGCCCTGATTCTTTTCTTTCCAAGATGACCCCACTTTAGGTATCTCATACTAAAACTGTAGAAGTTATATGAGAGGTGAATATTTTATTTGCCTTTATATGGCTTTAATTTGGCCATAGCTTCTGTATTTTTGATTTTAGCTGAATTTTGCTAGTACAATTGTATAGCCCTGACTAAGAGCTTCAATTCTAATACCCATTTGATGTGTTTAAGCCTCTTTCACTGGAATTTAGATGAGAGTTGAAAATTAAGGTTTATGCTCAAAAACTGTTTTGAGCCTGAATAACTTTGTTATTCTTAGTTGTATGATTATTATACTTGTATATTTGCAAAGAGGTGAGTTTTCTCTTTTATGTGATACCTTTTGAGCTGGTTTGGCTAAGCTCCATGTTTTGGTGGTATTTTACTCTACCATTGGTTTATGGTATTTTGGCTGTCATGCTTGGTTTCTGATTTTGATTCACAGGCTGACGTACCCTCCCTCTAAAAAAGACACATCATTGATGAGACTTTTCAGCCCTCCTAGACTCTGAATCTCCATCTGGTATGGCATCATCTGCCAACCATTTGTCCTTATCAGCTGTCTTGTTTCTAAATCTGACCAAATATTCTCTATGGTCCTTTCCATTGAGTCTGATCTTCCTGGCCTTCATTCTCTTTTTCACTGAGCCAGGGGATTCCTCTACTTCCACTATATCCTTTGGAGTGTAGCTCCTGTTCCTGGAGGGGAACTTATCCTCTCCTGTTTGGTGGTGAGGCTTTACTAAACTCACTTGGAACTCTGGGTGTTTTGTAGTGAATTATTCTGTGAGTCTGACCTCCACTGAATTTTTCCCTATCAATCTAATGATAGTGAATGGCACCACAAATTAGTCTCTCATTTTCTTTGGGCCTTTGAGGTTTTTGAAATTCAGGGTAGACACTAACACCTGGTCCCCTTCTCTGAGTTCTGGTTCCTTGTGGGTCTTGTCCTTCCTCTTTTAGTCATATTCTTTAACCTCATATATGCATCTAGCAGCTGTATCATATGCTCTATTGCAAATATCATGGAATTCTTTGGCTGTGGGGTGGATAGTCAGAATGTAGTTATTCAAGTGATCCACAGGTGTTAAGGGATTCCACCCTTTCTCTACCAGCAAGGGGAATTTTCCTGTGGTAAAGTGCTGACTTGCATTATAAGCCAGTTGTATTTCTGGTAGAAATTCAACCTAGTAATTGGTATACCCTTCATGGTCCTTGTTTTCCATACCATATGCACAGAGTCTTCTTATGATGTCCTCCATTGTTTGGATCATCCTTTCAGCTAGGCCATCTGTCTGCAGATGGTAAGCTGTAGAAAATGAAAGCTTTGTTCCAAGAATTTCATAGATGTTAGTCAAAACTTCTGATGTGAACTTTAGGTCTCTATCACTAATTATGATTCTAGAGACTCCACATATAGCTATGATGCTATTCCAGAATAACAATTCTTTGTCCATAGCTGTGTCCTTCTTGTGGCATGTTAGGCATCTGACACTTCTACTATACCTGTCTACTATGACTAGCAAATAATTTCAGCTTTCTTTTCCTCCTGGGACAAGTCCTGTTACCCAGTCCATTTTAATGGTTTCCCATGGGTGCTTTGATTCCTCTATGTTTTAGAGTTCCCATACTTTTTCCCATTTTTCCTTTTTGATTACTGGAATCTTTCACAGGTGTTGATTTTTTCACTAAGATTTTGCTCCCATTGAGGCCACCAAGCTGTGCTTGCTACCCTCTCTTTTATCCTGTCTTCACTCATGTGTCTCATGTAAGGGCAGTCATGGCATTTTTGCAGGATCAGGGAGATATGGTCCCTGTCTATCACTGTGAGGGCACTAGTGTGCTTTTATCTATGATAAAGCAGTCCATCTATAAGGAAAAATTTATTTTCCTTATAGTCCCTCAACTAGGGCTCCTCCAGCTAAAAGTGCAGCTCTGGGCTCCTGTATTTTTGTTGAAGGAGTTGTAACAACATGCTACACTTTTTGTATTTGGCATAAGTCTTAATAACTGAATGAAGAAATTCATTGTGAATCTCAGAGTAATGTATTCCCAATATTGAATTTTCTGTCTCCTCTGGTTCACTTTGTTTATTATCTAAAGTACCACTTCCTGGTGCCCATTCAGAGAATCTGAAGTTCTTCCTCCTATCTATTTCCATGAAGTGGATAGGAATTTTGGCAGCTACTTCTGGGTAATAAGACAAGTTTCTTCTGACATTTTCCAATGGCCATCCACCAAGGCCATCAGCATTTGTGCCCCTTTTACCCTCCTTGTATACAATGGTCATGTTTCCCCTATACTCTTGGATGGCTATTTTCCACCTCAAAATTTTTCTATTAGTAGTATTCATGTTGAGCAAAGACATAAGTGCTGTGAAGTCTGTGTAGACTTCAAATACTTCACCTTCCAAATAATAATGGATTTTTCTCTAGGGTCCAAACCAAACATAAGTATTCATTCTGGGTTTCACCATACCTTGCCTCTGAATATTTAACATATTACCCCTTCCCTTGGTTCACCATCTAAAATTTGTCATTGGCAAAGGGCTTCTGCTAATCCTTGACTGAAGACTTCCTCTATGTACAGCTTTAATGGTAATTCAAAGTCAGGTAGCATGAGGACAGGTGCATTGGTGAGTTCATGTTTGATCCTCTCATATTCATCCCTTCTCTCCTTGGTAATTTTAAAAAATAAATTGTTTGAGCATAAATTTTATAAGCTACTAGTTATGTGAGCAAAATGTTTTATGTGGTTTCTGTAGTAGCTAGAAGCCCAAGGAAATATTGCATATCTTTGATGTTCTTTGGTACTGCATTTTTCAGTACTGCTGCTACTTTGTTCTGATCTATTGCCAGGCTAAGGGCTGATACTTTATGTCCTAGTGCCAATAGCTCTTGTGGCCATAACTACACTTCTTAAGTCAAATTTTCAGCTTGATGGGTTTGCATTTACTTAAGACTCTGTCTATGTACCACATATGGTATTCCAATGATTCTGAGTATATGATGATATTGTCAATATATACTACCATTCAGCCTTCCAATATTTTTTCCATCATCCTTTGGAAGTTTGCTGGTGTATTTTTGATGCCAAATGGCATCATGGTATACCCATATATACCCCTGTGGCATATAATTCTGAGTAATTTGATGGATTTTGGTGGAAGTCTTTCATAAAATCCATCTTGTTGATGTTTTTGGCTTTTTCCAGATTGTCTAGAGCATGGGTTATTCTTGGTCTAGGTTACCTGTCTGCTTTTCTATAGTTGTTTAGTTCTCTGAAGTCTCCACACATTCTAGACTTTCCATCATTTCAAGTGATAAGGACAGGTGTGGTTAGTTCCACTATTTCATTGTGTCCTATCTTTCTGATTAAATCCATTTCTAGGAGTTTATTTACATGTTTTTCAATTTCCTTCCTAGTTTCCAGACTTTCTGGGTATGGAGGTCTTCATGTCATAGGTGGATAAGGTCTTTCCACATCTAGATATAGCTCTATCTTATGGCTTCTAATTTTACCTAAGGGTTCTTCCCCTATGGAAAAATCTGTTTTTTTTTGCTCAAGGTTTCTATTGAACTTACCTTCTGTTTACTAGTGAGGTTAGAACCAACCTTTCCCTCTTTGAATTGATTGAGTAGTTCTTCGAGGGGGTCTTGGTTAAACAACTGGTATATTTCAAATGAAAGTTTCTTTTAGTTGTTTGTAGCTATGATGATATGACTGTTTTTACTATTGTAAATATCAATTCCATACAGCCTTTGTTAGTCTTTTTGCAGTAACATACTTTGGATTTGGGCATCTTTAAGCACTACAAACTCTGGGTTGAGTCTGATATTACCTTTCCTGTGACTTAGAATTATCTCTTTGATATTATTCCCAATGGATGTCATATTTCCTGATGCACATTTAAAAAAATTTTCCTTTTTTTGCAATAATTTCTTCTCCCAATTCAGTATGTTTTTTTCCAGATATTATCTGGCCACTATGGAGAATTTTTCACCACTTTCAATGATCAATGTATGTTGAGCATTTTCAATACAAACAGTCATCTTAGTGGATGTTCCATTAATTCCTTTAGTTAGTGTGACTAAGAAGCTCTGTGCATCCTGTGTGTGTTTGCACAAGTTTATATTTGCAGTGTCTTGTGGTACTCCTGATTCAAACTGTATTTCCTGAATTTCTAGTTGTATTTCCTCTTGGTACTCCACCAGAAATGCCTCTATTGGGTCTTGGTCATCATCAGAGGTTTCTATGATGGCATTACCCATAGATTCAGATTCAGAATCCTCTTCTTAGGCTACTTCCTCTAGAGCTTTTTCAATGGAATATATCTTTGTCTTTTCCTTTGGACAATTTTTAGTATAGTGGTCTTTTGACCCACAATTGTGAAAAGAGCTCTTCTTCTTAGTCACTTCTGCCATTTTTTCTCTGGGTTTGTTTTTATTGTATTCCCTGAAAGGCTGCTTCTCTCTGAAATTGTTGCCTTTATATGGGGAATGTTTCCCAATATTCATCCTTTTCCTTACATCTTGCACAGTGTTGGAGATTTAATCTATAGTGTAATTCTGATTTCATATGCATTTTACTTCATGCTTTAGCTCTCCTGGCATTTGTGTCAAGAGCTTTTGATTCCTCATTTTAATTTTCAAGTGAGGATTAATGGATTCAAGTTTTTCAGACTGTTCAAGACACTTCTCATAAGGATCTTTGTCCACTGAGTATTTGTCATTTTCAAATTACATGGTCTTTTTCCATATCAGAGTACCATTACTGTAATTTTGAATTATTTGACTCTTCCACCGTGGGTTTCTTTTGTTTCTGTGTACCAGATACAAGGATTTCCTTTGAATTCCGTATTTAGTCTGGCTGCAATCCAGTAATTTGTTATACTTGGCGTATCAATGAAGAGTCTATCAATATATTCAATGCCCTCCATATGATCATATCTTCCTAAACCAGAGCATGTTGGACAACTTGAAGCCTCTGGAAGCTTTTTCAGTGCTTCCTTCTCAGAATAAGTCATGTCATCTCCCTCTTGGTGTTGTGATGGAGATCTTTCCTTATCCTCCAACATAGCATCTGGTTTGGTGTCTTCTTGGTGGTATGGAGTACTATTCAGAAAATTTTCTTGTGATTTGGGATTGATGTTTTGGCAGACATTGAAAAATTATTTCATGTTTTGATACAGACACTCCCTGTCCCTTTTGCAGTGGGATTGCTCCTTTAAGACTTTTTTTAGTCTTTTTTTAGTCTCTTCTGAGGCTTTTCTTAGTTCAGCATAGCCCTCTTGAAGAGTTTGGATAGTTTTTCATTGTAATTTTGTCAGTTCTTGCAACCTTTCATTGTTTTCTTGAAGCTTTTCAAAATTTTCTTGAGCTTTCTCTGAAAATTGGGACATTTGTAACCACAGTTCAGTTCTGCTTATGTCACTCTCAGGTGTAGCAACACTTTTTTGAGTCTGAGTGGTGTTAATATTTCTACTAGAAGGACTTCTTATTCTATTAGAATTATTTACAACTATTTCTGGCTCTTGTGAACTTCTTTCACCAAGTCCAAAAGCTTCTGGATCATGGGGTCCAGCTTTTTCTGCCTCTTGTTGAAAGAAGTCTTGTTTTTCCCTTTTTACCCTTTTCTTCTCCTGTAGAGTACTTGGGATTGTTAAGAATGGCGGCTCTTGGTCACTGATCTTCTGGTGCCTGAATTGTGTGAAGCTACTGGAGAATATGGTTTGTTTACTCCTTTTGATCCTGAAGGAATCAGAGTATGCTCTGTCTGGCTCAGTTGTTCTTCTATGGCTTGGATAGTTGCTTGATTCTCCCTTATCCTGGCTATCCTTTCCTCCAGGTGTTTGAACTTCCTGTTGGGATTCCATACTTTGGTGATTACCATAAGATCTTTTAATGGTATCTCTTTTAGACATATATTCTGGAAGCCTTCCCCAAGTTCTTCCCAATGTGAAGCTAAGTCAAACCTCTTGTTGTCCATGCTCCATTGAAATAAATCTTTCAGGAGCTGGTGTAGCTGGAGAACTTGATCCATACCCTACCAGCCCTCTGTTTTAAGGTTCTTGTTGAATTGAAAGGTCAATGAAAGGGTGTGTATTACTTTCTTCAGTGCCCCACCATCCACTATGGTGTCCAGACCCTGGTCTTCTGGTTCTGAACAGTCCTGGTCTGTCCTCTGGCTGGTTCCTGAGGTGTACAGAGGACATGTTAGTGTTTTTAAGAAGTTAAAAGCTTTACATTCTTAGGGTATTGACCTTTTACTGTTCCTTGTACAACTCCTTTATCTACTTCTTTGGGAGCCTTAAGGGTATTTTTATATACCCAAAATACCACAAATAATAAATTATGTTATAATTATAAATTAATAAATTTATTTATATTGTAAAAACAAAAATCAAAATATAGATATAAAATTTATATACAAAATTGAAATTTTAATTATAATTTAAGGTTAAAATTACATTAGAATTTAAAATTGTGAAAACCCATTTTGAATTGAAAAAATCAAGTAAAAATAAATTTTCATCAAAAATATTAAAATTAAAATATTTTTGGAAAAAATTTAAATAAAAACTATTATAACCTTTTATCCAAAAAATAAACTTATGAAAATTATTTCACCATTAAATTCCTCATAAAGAATAAGGTGGGGTCACCTCTGAAAAAAATTTCTGTAACCCAACTCTAAATAAGCTTCAAGTAAGTTTTTAGTATTTTCTGTATGTAGATCTGAAAGTCCTCAAAACCTTAATTTAATTCACACCACATGTAGTGTTAACCATCAATTTTTGTGCTAAAATTGAAATTTTGTGTGTAGTTTAGAAGTTATGAGGAATTGAAGCATTGTCAATTGAAATGTCAAAATGTGCACATGTATTACATTAGTGAGCTTTAATTTACATATGAGGTGTCAACTATTACAGTTTTTTACTGTAAAAACTCGATTTAATTATATATGTAAATTACAATTATAGTACATGATGAGGAATTAAGGAAAACCAAACTTGGAAAGATTAATTTTTTAGAGGGGAAGAAACCTTGGCCCCAAGGGTGCCAGACTCCCCCAAATTCCTTGCCTACAAGCATTAGGTATCAAAATTCATGCAAAATTTCATCACTTTTGGCCTGGAATTGAGTCACAGGGTCTGTGACTCAATTGATGATGAGTTTTTGATACCAACCAGGGCAGTTTTAACTGCTTCCAAGAGGGTAAAAACACCCTTAAATTGAAACAATCTTAGGAAAAACAGTTTTAACTGGTTTTGACATCTCTTTGTTTTGAAGGCTTAAAACCAGGTATTGCTATAGCAATGGCGGACTTAAGGGACTAAAATGGCTGAAACCAGCTGTTGTTTGGTCCAAAAAAAGGTTTCATGATTCCATAATTGGATTTTCTGTTTTCAGTGTGTTTTTCATGACTGATTAGAGTAAAATCTACTTTTGGAGTAAGAGAATTGGTGGCTATAAAAAATGTCTTCTTTGCCCCACTTTTCTCTTCATGTTAGAATCTTTTCCTTTTACAGTTATTTTAAACATTGTTTAAACAATCAATGAAAGATTCCAACCACCCTTCTGAGCTAATTTGAAACCTTTTAACCACATGAAAAAATTATTCTAATCATTTTTTGGAACTCTTATAATCATCTTTACCCTTGAACCACCCCAAAAGTGAATTAAAGCATCTCTCATCACTGTTAGATTTTTCACTTTGTTTCCAAATTCACTCTGGTCACTTTTGGGTGTTTTTTCTCTTTCATATTCTTTTTAAAGACCTTGTTCTTATATTAATTTCCTCCACTTCTTTGCTAAATCAATTCTAATTGAAATTTCTCTTGAAGAAATTTTTTTGTAGCCTTAAATATCTCTTGTATAGTATTTTTGGATAAATTTTTATTGTTGGTAAAACAATAAATCTTTCTACTATTATAGCTTCACAACCATGGCAATTCACCCTCTTGGACCTCAATAGGGCATATCCATGCCATATCCAATTTATGGCAATTTGGCCAAATTGGCCATTTCATCTTTTTTGGACTTTTATGGTCATTTCACTATCTGGGCCCAACTTGGCCCCTTCATCAGCTTCAAGGCTTTTCTGGCCAGGTTTTGCTTTTGGGAAGTCTTTTGTATTTTTCAGTCAACAAGGAAAATACAGCCCAAAAGGCTGTATTTGGCTTTTTAAGCTTTAAATAAAGATTTGTGCATTTTCCTCATTTTTCTGTATTCAGCTATTTTATGCCATTTTCCCATGTAATATGGGAAATATGCCCAAATGGCAATATTAGGCCATTTGGGGCTTAATTGCCAGTTTTTCACATTTTGTGCATTTTTTGTGCACTTTTCCCAACTACAGTTTTAAATCTGTATAAGCTGTATTTGGCCAAAATCACTTTTTCACCTTTGAAGCCACTCAAAACCCATTTTTCACTTATACCCTCCTGGCATCATTTCAAAAGACCATTGGCCACTTCCACCCTTCAATAACCAAAATTGCCATAAATGGTGTTATACACAATTATGCATCTTTTTTCAACAGCAATCCAATGGCTCCAATATCAAATGGTTATTTCAACCATTTATCAGGTCATCAAGGCACATGATCTAGAGGATCCATCAAGGCTCAAAAGACAAGTGTCAATCTCAAATACCAATGACGCCATCAAGCAATCATTGGTTATTCTCATTCACAGTATTCCTCCAAGGTAATACTGGCATTTCATTCTCAAGGGATATTTAAGAGGCAGTTCCAAAACAATTTTCCAAGTGTCAGTGCTCCATCAATCCACCTTGGAAACCACATTCATTCAATACAGTCTGGATTCATCAAGACCTGTATTTTCTATCATACATCATGGGAAGTTCATTCAACCCAGTTCATTTCCCAATTTGGCAAGGTATACACTTCATCAAGAAGTCAATACAGCTTCAAGGATTCAATACAGACCAGCTGTCAGCCTGAAGGAGTCAAGCTCTCAACTTCTCACATATACCAGCCTCCTTTGACCCTGGGGAGTTTTTCCCCCAGTTAATTAATATATTTTGATTTTATTTTATCTTTATTTATATTATCTTTTTGTTAAGTGAATACTGATATTATCAAGTCAGTCATTTAGAACCTCTTTATTTTTCTTTCTTTGCTTGTCAGTGGATATTTGGTGGTCATATCCCTTACTAATTCCATTGTTCCTTCCCACAGGTTGAAAGAGTGATTAAGGACTTACTTGGTTGGCTCTTTGGCCATTTAGCTTCTTATTTCTCTTATTGAATCTCATCTTTTGTACCTTCATATTTCTTAGAGGAATTTAATTCTTTTATTTTATTTTCTTTATTCTTGTGGAGTCTTCCAAGTGAGTTCCCTGATTTCTGAGTGCCATGCCCCTCTTGGTTTTCACCAAGAGCCCCTGTGACATATTGTTTTATACTAATAAAGTTATGAAAAATAAATTTGGTGTGGTTTTCTCTTCAAACTTTTAAAATTTACTATTCTTAATTAAATCTTACTTTACAACAACTTTGACAACAGAAAAATTACTTGATTTTTAATCCAAGTTTCATATCCACACCTTAGGCCTTTATAGGTTACAACTAGTTTAATTACTGTAATCTTCCCTTTACAAGTTATCAAGGTTGCTTTAGCTTGTATGGATGCAGTGTTTTTTATTTTTCTACTTTTCTGAGTGAAAATTGGTGTCCAATTCTTGCTCTTTATGAGGCTTTCACCATTCCTCTTCCCTTTTCCATTATGCACTTCTGTGTCTGAGGGTGCCACAGGTGTGTTTCCTTGTGACTAGATCTCAAGTGTTCTAAAGTTTTCTTCAACTGAAACAGAAGGATGAGGTCTTATGTCAGTTAAGACTTCTCAAAATTCTATTTGCATGTCTAAGAATGGAATCTGGGTTAATATATTTATATATTATACTCTTGTATTATTATTAATAGTTGAAATTAGCAATTACACGTGAAAAATACTGGTTTTTGGAATTAAGTTATACTTTTTGTACCTAATGTCTCACAGATTAACTTGTAATTGAGAAGTGTAATTTTACAAGTGGTTCTGTAAGGAACAATTGAAATTATCAATATGTTCAACCATGCCTCTAAGCTGTTATTTCCAGTACAGAGGTCTTCTCTTTGTGTAAAGAAGAATAGCTAATGAGGGTCTTAGTGTTTTGATATCACAAACACACCCAATTTAGCCAGTGGTCATCAAGCTATAATTAAACCACTTCAAAATATAAAATAACAAAAACATTGTGTTATAAATTATGTACCACTTGAAAAAATGATAATATATATTCTTATTAAAAGGTATTTTGACATTGAAAATAATATTTAGAAGGGAATATAAGATGAAAATAAGAAAAACTCACTTTTTATGCCAAGAAATAAAATTCAAAAAACATGGCCAGGCCCCCAAAATGTCAGGCTGAGCCTATGAAGGATTTCTAAAAATAGTATATGTAGCTCAAAATATGACTTTGACATGGTAAAATAAGTTAAAAAATAGTTCATAATGGATATTCAGGGCTTTACTATGAACAAATAGTGGTGGTGAGCGCTATTCAAATCCCTGGATGCAGCTTTATGGATTAGTTTTTTATAATAAAAGACTAAAATAATTAACTTATAATTATACATTGTTATTCTTCAAGATTATAGATTTTTTGACAGTTGTACTACATAGTAATTTAAGAGCAGGATGGGGATTTCTCTTTTGGGAAGACAAATGTCTCTTTTTATCCTGAAAATGGGAGAAAAGGTCCTCTAGACTATTTCACAATGGGGAAGTGAAGATTTTTCACTTCCAAGGACTGTCTCAGCCCTCTTCTAATGTGTATCACACATAAAATGCTGTACAGAACCTGTATGGGACCCCAGTATTGAAGGATAAACGGGATCTTTTGCTTTATTGACACCTCATATTCAAAGATGTGGGAAAGTATCCCATAGTAAAGGTGTATTTTACCAACTGTGGGATTTCTACCTTAGAACTGCCAAAACTTTGTCAGTTCTCAAGATATTGAGCTCAAACTTGGTTCATTTTGTAGCCCTAAACAAATTATACACAATAGTACCTAATTTGATATGGGTAGCATTAAATATGGCATAGTTATACCATGTTTAGTTCCCATTATCCAAATATGGAGTTTTCTCAAATCCTGTATGAAATTTATATGCTCCATAGCTTTGGTTCTAGATGATTTATGGGTAAATAGATTGCACCATCAAATAGCCCTGATTTTTCTCTTTCCAAAATGACCCCATTTTAGGTATCTCACACTAAAACTGTAGAAGTTAGCTGAGAGGTGAATATTTTGTTTGCCCTTACTTGGCTTTAATTTGGCCATAACTTCTCTATTTTTGATTCTAGCTCAGTTTGGCTAGTACCATTGTATAGCCCTGACTGAGAGCTTCAAATTGAACACCCATTTGATGGGGTTCAGCCTCTTTCTCTGGATTTTAGATGGGAGGTGAAAATTAAGGTTTATGCTCTGCAACTGCTTTGAGCCTGAATAACTTTGTTATTATTGGTCCTATGATTACAGGACTTGTATATTTGGGAAGAGGTGAGTTTTCTCTTTCTTTTGATACCTTTATAGCTGGTTTGGCTCAGCTCCATGTTTTGGTGGTATTTTACTCTACCATTGGTTTATGGTATTTTGGCTATCATGCTTGTGCTCTGGTTTTGAGTCACAGGCTGACACAAACAGAATGTCCATTTCTCTGGTGCAAACTTGACTCAAGCCTCTATACAATTGTTTAAATATACTTATGCAACATTTAAAAGTGACCCTTAATCCAGTTCTTGAGATCAACTACTGGGCTATGATGACTGTGCAACCATGTTAATCATATGCAAGGGATTAGCAATTGTAACACTCACAGCCCTCACCTGCAATGCTTGCCTTTGATGTTCAAGCTAAGAAATACTATTGTCAACAATTGCACACAAGGGAGGCAAGTCAAAGTCATCTCTGCCCATCATATTTTATACTGTGTACACTGTGGCATAAGTTTTGCTGCAGAGTTGATTTCTTTCCTTAAACAGGCAACTTCACCATGGGAGTGCCTAGCATCAGATTGGAGATGCAGGGAAACAATAGACATTGTTCTCAACCAATATTAACAGGAGATAGAAAGAATCCGCCACATTCTTTCTTTTTATTGTCTGCCTTTTACGGTTGCATGGAGACTTTGCAGCAATGCTCCTAACATGTGGCATGAAAGCTCGAGCTGGAGGAAACAACTTTAGCCTCAAGCTGAAAATCATAATTGAAAGGCGGACTCGGTTCCAGACAGATTACAATTTCAAACGTCAATGGGTTCGGAACTCTGCCTACCTTATCAGAGGGCATAAATCCACTTTCAGCTAAGAAACTACGTAATAAAAAAAGGTTTGAATTGAAAACCAAACATCCAACCCTGTCGAGTCAGAGGGTCAAAAAGAAAACTTTAGGATTGGTTAATTGCTTTGCAAATTTTCAAGCAAACCGACAAAATTTGCAAGCCTTCATCGGCGCCATCGTTCAAACATTTGTCGGCTTCTCCAAGAGCAATAGAGATGAATGTTTTGGGTTTGGACTCTATAAGTGGATCTAAGAGTATCATATCATGTAGCTAGATAAACCAGAAAATTTATGGGTTTCAGAATCCCAGACCAACAATCAACCAAGCAGAAAAGTCAGCTTGTTTTCAATTTAGATCAAATTCAACATTACTTAATCACAAACCTGGTTGATAATCTGCACGGCACTATACCCTTCTCGTAAAATGGCGTCAACAGCGTCGCGAATTCCTTCAAACGATGTCTGCTTTAGAGTTTTCTTTCTTTCGCTATTTACCATCACCACATCATCGCCTTCCTTTTCGTGACCTTCAAAGCCCATGCTCTCTAATAATCGTTTCATTTGCGCTTTCGGGAGCACTCCTCCAATTTCATCAATATCTTCTTCAAGAATTTCTTCAGATGTTGCCAGCTTGGAAGCGGATTGTAAAAAGGTAATTGAGCGCCTCAAGTCACCTGCTGAGACATGAATCAAGGAGTCTAGGGCTTGAGGTGAGATTTTGATTGATTCTAGGCGCGAGATCTCGGTCAATCTTGAGCGCGTTTCGGAGGTAGATAGAGGTTTAAACCGAAATTTACTACAACGCGAAACAATGGGCTCTATGATTCTGAAAATCCATAAACAAAAAATCTTCAATTTTCTTCAAAGTTTGGAAATGCAAGGCTCATGCATAATAGGCCATGTTCTTACCTGGTGACGTAATTACAGATGAGGCAAAATCTTGTTATCTTTGAATAGTTTTCCATTATGCGCCTCAAGGCGGATTGAGCGTCTTGAGTCATGGAGTCTGCCTCATCCAAGATGATAATTTTGTAAGCTGGGCACGGATAAGCACTAAGGGCCCCTTACAGAAAAACCACGATGCGCCATTTTCAGTTAAAATGAAGGCCTTTGACCGACTTGGCTTTTCAAAACGACACGCTTTGAGAAATATTCATTGGCGGTAGAAAAGATCTTACGATGAGGGTGGTGTGATGGTCACCTTGGCAAAGTTTTTGATTTTGTCTCGTACTACCGAAATTCCACGTTCGTCAGACGCGTTCAATTCAAGTATACGTGATTTCATTAATTCAGGGCTATTAATCAATCCAAACCATTAGATCAGTAAGAGAGAACAGCAAAGGCCTCACGAGGAGACAAACCATAGCAAGGAAAAAAGGTATGAGGTTTTCAAAGACCTTAAGAGTGATTTTGAAAGTACGAAAAGAATCAAAAATCATCACAGACCCGAACAAATCGCGAGCCAACGCCAAAATTGTTGATGTCTTGCCGGTTCCGGGAGGGCCATAAAACAGCATATGTGGCAGCTAGCAAGCCACAGTCCAAATAAATGAATATCAATGGAATAGAAAAAACATGTTCAGCAATCAATAAAATTATTTTTCAAGGCAAAAGAATTAAGCAAAAGCAGGACAGCAAGATGATTAATCGAAAGGCTCACATCGGCCCTATTGAGAGCATTGGCAAGAACCCTGGTCGTTCCTTCCTGTCCACCCACGCTTTCGATGGTCTTGGGCCTGTATTTTTCCACCCAAGGCAATGCTGGAGGAGGATGGCCGGGACGAGCCTCGGCAGCAGATGCATTCTTCTTTCCGGCGGCACCGGAACGCATAAAATCGAAGGCGTTCATGATTGATCACGAGGAAAACCTGAAGGAAAAGTGGTGGTGTGACGAAGGCTAAGATTGAAAAATCCTTGACTGCCAATCGGAATTCGATCATGGGCGATTCCAGCTGGCCGGACTGGCAGTCTGGGACGCAGCTTTCAAATGACTGCTGTAAGCTTCCTCAAATCACCTCAAAAGATGGTCAAGTCTTTGAAATCAATTTAAAAAAAGAAGAAAACTTTATCAAATAAGAAAAATGAATTGAATGGGAAGTTTTGGGTTGATTAGATTGGAAAAATTCAAAAAAATTGGATGCTTTTGCAAGAATTTTGAAATTTATTTGAAAAATAAAAAATATGGAGAAATTTGTCCATTCAAATGAGTAGAAATAGCTGTTTAATGTGTTCTCTGAATCAATAATTATTCAATTTACCAAACTAACTATTCTTATAGACTTTCCATCAAATCCATACCACACTCTTATAAAAAATTTGTAGAATAATCCATATTTTATTTGCTTTTACTTCATTGAACCATTTGAAAGGATTTGAATTTAATAAAGAAAATACGCTTTATTTTTCTCAGGAATAAATGATAATTTTGATTTGGGAATCATGTAAAATCAAAATTTTCATGATAATAATGATGGAAATTACTTAGTATATTTTTTTAAATAATCAAAAAAATTCCATGTGAACAAATATTGATCTTAATTCAAAGTGTTTCCTGATGAAAGAAATTAATTTCAAGCTATTTTCAAAGTAATAAGTAGCAATAAATCACTTGAAAGAAGTGAACTAATTAATTCAAAACCTGAAGAATACTTTCAGTATATTTATAAAGATAATGAGCTCCCTCCCATATTTAAGAAAAAACAATCAAAAAAACTGATAGGTTGATATTTAGATTCATATTCAATATTCAATACAGATTTATTTAAACCCCTTATCAATACATTGAAAAAATAATTAGCTTCCCACAAGGGAATCAAATATCAAGAAGGATCAACAAAATATTTGAAAAATATTCTTTCTAGATTTAAAAATGTCCTTAATTAAGATTTTATGGAAGCCACCACCTTTCATTCAAGAAACTTAAAAAGGGAGGGAAATTTATATATAAACTTACCTGAGCTCTGAATCCACAAATGAATAATGTGAAGAGACAAATCTTATATATAGCATGATTTCTTTAATGATAGAAAAAAACCTCTTGAAATGAGAAATTGGTGGATCCAGTATCTGAAAAATCTTTTGAGGTAATTTTATTATCAAATGAAATCATTTAAAAGATTAGGCACTGTCAAATGTAGCTAACTTCACAATAGTTTAATACAGATTTCCATCCCAAAATCCATATTAATGTACCCTATCATGATCCTGTGAGGTATCTTCAGAATACTCACAAGGCCACAAATAGTTTTTTATCCATTTTATTCAGTCATTAAATGGCACAACTTAAAACATAAATTGATGAAATCTTACTATAGCATTGTTTTGGATAAACAAATCTATAAGAATTATGTCATATTTTGATTTCAAACCAAAAAGACCTAGGGTAATCCCATAGGCCTTTATAACCAAAAATAGGTATTTTGGCTATTATAGAAATAATTAATAATCCCTTTGAATCCTTTGATTGGAAGTCTTGCACTTTTTTGTCAATTTCTGATTTTAACATCAATCTCAAGCTACACCATTTATATTTTAATTAACAAAAAAGATTTTGTAACTATGATGTTGTGATTATTCACTAAATTTGCTAAGAATTTTCCATTCAGGTGGTAAATAATGAGTGAACTCAATCAATAGTGGATTAAATCCAAAGTATGGCTTTAAATAATTAATTTGGCAAAATTCACACAGGATAGGCAAAAATGAAAAAATGGAAAACTATTCTAGGGGATCCCCCATTCAAGATCTACAATATCACAAAAAATGTTTTCCTCCATTATTAATATATTTCAAACCTTATTTAAGCTTCAAGATTATACTTTAATTGAATATTAAAGTCTAAGCTAGTTTATACCCCAACTGGAAAGTAATTACAATATGCCAAAGGGTAAATCCTTCCTTAAAGACTTTCAATCAAGTTGTTAAAATTTTTCCTAGATAATTAAGTTTGAATCAACTTGAACAATCTAAGAATTCAATATATAAGTAATAACTTCAAAGTTCATAAAAAATCAATTTCTCAATGGATTTACTTAAGGTTTTTACACAGCTGTTATTTTAATCCTAAATTTGTATATGCTCACAAAATGTAAGGTTTCACTATGAAACAATAAGTTAAAATTACTAATAGTTTACTTATTTTGATATCAATTTCCTAATTTAATGACTATCTAGATTAAAAATAATTGCAATAATAAAGATATATTATAATTATGGCATAAAATTGATTATATTATTGAGAAATAATAATATAATATGAATTTACTATAAAATAATATAATAAATTGAATATATTGATATATTTTTGAAAATTTATTCATTTTAAAAACAATTAATAAATGTGTAGAAAATTGATATTTAATAATAAATAACAATTAATAACAATAAAATTAAAGCTAAATATTAATAGTAGAGCTATTAAGAATAATAATAAAGAGAAAAAACTACTTTTAACACTTTAGATAATGATTTTGGATTTTTTTATTCCTAAGAATATAAATACAGCTTATTCAAATTGTATTTAAAAGAAAAAATAGAGAGAATTACAAATTTTATTATTTTTACATGGATTTAAAGAGTTCAAGAGAATTTAACAAACTACAATGAAAAATTTATGTAATGAAATAAAAAATAATGATTACTATAAGTTACAGGTTTTTTATTTAATAATATGAGAGTTTTGTATTAAAGAATCAAGAAATTTACTTTTTATTTAATGTTTTTATTGTATTTGTAGTGTCTGAGGGGTAAATAGAGGAAGAAGGGGTCCTTTTATAGTAAATACACTTCCTTCTAGTGAGCAGATACCCTCTAGTAGATGTGTACTGATGTTTTCCATTGGAATCGATCAGTATTTTAAGGTTTTGTGATGATTACATCATAATTAAACCTTTTTATCTCATTATTATGCCACTTTTTGGAGTTGTCACTATAACTCTAGTTTTCTGACGTAATAATCTTGGAAAATTATTTAAACTTGCGGATTATAATAGTTCTAATGATAAAATACTAATATATACAAGTTATATCTCTTATTAAACTGTTAAGCTTAAAATAAGATTAGAGTTATTGATCAAAAATGCTCATTTTAAAGACTTAACTTTGATCATTAATAACTATCAAGTTTTTCAAACTAAATAAATTAATAGAGTGGAATATAATAAGCTGGAATTTCCTTGCTAAGCTCTTTGCAAAATCTCATTACATCATCAAAACTCTATTTGTGTTGATTTTTCTTGTAGCTCATCTTTTCTGTTGAAATTTACTATTTTGTACTTCAAACCATGATTTTATAGGGTTCCACCTTAAATATCATTATTAAGGTTACATCATTCCTCATTTATGAACTAGTAGAATCTCAATATCTATTTTTTTAAGTTTGTACCACTTTCCATTTTAAGTGGTCAGCAGCTATTGCTATTTTGCCCAATATCCCCTTATATATTTTAACTTTGTTTATGGCTTTCCAAATAAAGCTTATATCTTTATTATTAAAATTATTTAGTGGTAAATTTATTTTTGAATAAAATTTTTATCATTTTTAATTCAAAATTCATGAGATAAAAACCATGAATATATTCACTGATCATAAAAGTGCATATATTCAGGTTATCTCAGTATGTATTAGGTTTACAGATATGAAATAAAATAGTAATATATGTACTTTTTTATTGGAAATTCAATTTTATAGCTTATTTCAAATGTTTTATTCATTGGTTTCTTTGATAATCAAGAATTTATGCTTTTTTTAGGGTGTTGGTAAAAACACATAACAGCTTATGTGTTTTTACTAAACACTTACGTGTTTTGGCCATAATTTGGTAAAAACATGTAAGGGGTGCCCTGGGCCCATTTTCAATTAAAAATGAAACACCATTGGGCCTGTATTGGGCCAAAACATGCCCAAAAGAGGTTTTTTCCCCACAAAACCTCTCTAACTCCCAATTGTTTCAGATTTTTTTGCCCAGCCCCCCCCCCCAAAAAGAAACAAACAAGCTCAAACACCCCAATAATCCACATTATCCCCACCCCAAACCATTGTTTTTTTTTGGAAAAACAGCATTACCAAAGCCATTTTGCAGAGCTTTTCACACTTTTTTTTCTTTTTTTCCCCAAAGACTGCATTTTCCACCACAACAACCTGCTTTCAAGCCTCTCAATTTTCATTTTTTTACCTTCCCTCATCTATTAATCCCATATTTAAACCACTTTCTGTCACTATTAACCACTTCTGTTCATTTTTCACACCTTTTTTCACCTCTTTTTCACATTTTGAAAGGTTCTTACCCCATTCCAAATCCCCCAATTCCCCCTTTTTTTACTTTTATACATAATTTTCATTAAAAAAATGTTTCAACCCCCCACTGAAGGTGAATTTCAGACCCTTGAGCTTCTTTGGCAACATGTGCATAATGTTGCCAGGGCTCAGGGGTATGCTGTGTCCACCTTGAGGTCCAACATGACCCACAACCAAATTGAAATATGTTGTGACAGGTCTGGCACCCCTACAAAACAGTCACCTCAAGAAAGCTTGACTGTCCTTTTAGACTTTATTCCAGGAAATATGCCAAGAGTACCACTTGGACTCTTAAAGTCAAAAATCCTGAACATAGCCATGATGCCACTGAAAATATCTTGGCACATCCTGCTTTCAGGAAATTCAATGAGCAAGAAACATCCCAAATTGCTCAAATGTCTGAATCACTGCTCATGCCAAGGCAAATTCAGGCCCAATTATGCATCCAGAGGGAGTCTGACAGGCCTGTAATCCTGCAAGACATTTATAACCAAGTCAAGAAAATCAAGAAAGACAAACTGCAAGGCAGAAGGCCCATTGATGCTCTTATTGACACTCTCAAAGAAGAAAATTTTGTTTGGTCCTCTGCAAGGGATTCTGAGGGACACATTACCTCCTTGTTCTTTACTCACCCCCTGGCCATAAAACTTCTTCATGGCTTTCCTCATGTCATTCTTATGGATTGTACTTATAAAACCAATAAATACAAAATGCCCTTTTTTCATCTTGTTGGATTCAGCTCAACAAATAAGAACTTTTCTGGGGCTTTTTGTTTGATGAAGAATGAAAATGAAACTTCATATACTTGGGAATTAAATCAATACATTTAAAAGGTCCTCAACAACACCAATCTTGTTCCCCCTCCAGTTATTGTTATTGACAGGGATCTGGCCTTGAAAAACTCTATTAAGAAGCTCTTCCCAGACTCCAAAGTCATGCTATGCATTTGGCACATCAACAAGGATGTATCTGCACATTGCATGAAGAAAATTGGTCATGGAACTGATTTTGAAAATTTTATGGGCCTTTGGAATCAAGTAATATACTTCTTCACTTTATTTCATTTTATTTCACTTTTCTTCTTATTATTATCTTTATTAATGACTTTGGGATTCTTTTCTCAGCTTATGTATTCACCCACTGAAAAGTCTTTCAAAGACAACTGGAAGAAGCTTCAAAAGCAAGTTAAAAATGCTGAGGTCTTGCAGTATTTGGAAAATACCTGGCTTCTTCTAAAGGAGTATCATGTGCCAGCCTGGACCAACCACCATTGCCACCTGGGTGTGGGCTCCACCTCCAGAGTTGAAGGTGCCCATGCCATGGTTAAACTTTGGCTCCAAAAGTCCACTGGTACTCTCCTGGAGGTAGTAAGGGCACTCCACATGGCATTCAGAAAACAATTTATTGAAATTATCAACAGAATCTCCAAAGAAATGATTGTCCATGTCAAGAATTTTCCTCCACACATCTGTGCCCTCAATGGCAAGGTGTCTCATTATGCTCTTCAGATTGCCTTTGAAAATTTCAAAACAAAATTTCCTCCACATGAAAAATGCACCAACAAATACAACAATTATAAAGGCATTCCTTGCAAGCATAAGACCCAAAAGGCATTTGCCAAGTGCCAAAGGCTTGAATTATCAGACTTCCATCCTCAATGGCATTTGAATTTGCCTGTGAGGGTTTTTTAATTTCTTTTTATTATTTTTTTTCTTATTAACTGATTTTATTTGTCATATTCTTCTCAGACTGGTTTTCAAGGTGATGATCAAAGTGTTGAAAAAGAAAGAAATAATGAAGCCAAGAAAATATTTGAAGACATTGGGGAAGACCTGTTTCAAAGACCAATGGCAGAAATAACTCCAATACTCCAACATTTTCAAGATGTTTTGACTGGAAAAGTCCCATTTGATCAAATTCCCAAGAGTCAAGAGGATGATCAATATTATGAAGACCCTCTAGAATGCAAGAATATCCATGGAAAACCCCAAGGAGCCAAGAATAAAAACAAAAGAGAACCTTCAAGATTTGAAATTATTGAAAGTCAATCCAAGAGAAGAGGAAGACCCCCATCAAAAGTTACCAGCACAACAACTTCAAGATCCCAGGCAAATGTACCCTCTCCAATTATGGAAGTGGACTCATCTGAAGATTCTGAAGATTCTGAGGACTCATTATCTAAATCCATCAGTTCATCAGATTCACTAACCTCAGCAACTGAATTAAATAAATCAGAAGTAACCCTTAGAAGGTCCAGAAGATTGGCAATTGGAAGCAAAACATCACAAAGAAAATCACACAAGCCTGCCACCAGTTTGAATATCTATGATGCAATTGACTTGACCTGTGAGCATTGTCAAAGCAATTATCACACAAGTGATGAATGCTCCAAGCTGTTTGTGAGTTTCTGATTCTTTTTAATGTAATTTTATGTTGTTTATTTTGATATTTATTCATTTTTTGAACTTATTTTATCAGATAACTGGCTCAGAAGCTTTTCCCAAGTTTATATTGAAATACACCTTCAAGGCCATCAATGTCCAGGGTGATGGAAACTGTGGCTACAGAACAGTATTCCACTTCATTTACAAGACTCAAGATCAATGGGCTGATGTCAGAGGTGACTTGACTGAAGAAATTCACCAAAATCAAGACCTTTATGAAGCCATGAACACCTTAATTCCCTCAGTATCTTCTTATTTGGAAAGAATTGAATGCTATGAAGATGTTGGCCAGGCTCCAAAAAGCAAGTGGATATCCATGCCTGATATGGGGGATCCAATTGCAAATAAGTATAAAAGACCAGTTTTCTTTCATTCCACAGCCCAATCTTTTTCTTTTTTCCCTTATTTCTATCCTCCAAATGATAATCCCCCCATTTTCATCTTCTTCTTGAATAGTTGTGCTCATTTTGTTCCTTTGGACATCATCATTTCTAAAGTTTATCCAGTCCCCCCCATTACTGTGAACTGGGAGATTCATGCCCAAGAACAAGCCCTGGGGTGGGCTGATAAATTTAAGAAACACCGAATGTTGTATTTGTCCAATCTTCCTCCCCCCTCTCAGAAAAAAACCACTATTTTGGAGGTTGATTCTGATTGAATGATTTTTGTATATACAATTTATGCCAATTATCCCCCTCCTCAGTCATATTTATTGCTGAAATCCCACCTCAGTCTCATTTTTTATCAAACATGTGGAACTTTTGTACTTGAAAATAGTCATATTACACACAAGAGAAAAAACAGTTAAAAAAACACTCATTGCGCCTTCACTTGTTGTCCCACCCAAAAAAATTCCCAATTCATGAGCTTCTGGTTCTTTATTGTCCAGATTGAACCCTTTAATTTACAAAAAAATGAAGGAAATTCATAAGTGGGAAGTTATTAAATTCACTTTTTAAAAATAGGCATATTACAATGACGGGAAAAAATATTTGAAAAAAAAACCCTTTTTGTGCCTTCACTTGTCCCACCCAAAAAAATTCCCAAAATTATGGGATTCTGGTGCTTTATTCTTCACATTGAACCCTTCATTTTTAAAAAAATAAATAAATAAATTCATAAGTGGGAAGATTTTAAATGAATTTTTGAAAAAAATATGCCATTTTGGCATATTGGCCAAATTGGTGAAATTTGGCAAAAAAAAAAATTTCGAAAAAATTTGTGCTTATTGAAATGCCAAGTCGGGAAAAATATGGCAAAAAAAATTGAAAAAATCCTCAAAACTGAGCCTGAGGAATTTTTTTGAAAATTAAGGTCACTTGCGTGTTTTTACCATAAATTGGTCAAAACACGTAAGTTTTTAGTAAAAACACATAAGGGCTTACGTGTGTTTACCAACACCCTTTTTTTATGGCATTTTTCCTTATTTTATAGTTGTAATTTCAATTCTTATTATAAAAACAAGTTTTGTAACCCTTTTGGATATGTGATCATATCTCAAAATCTCACACAAAATCTCTTGATAAATCATATTCTTTGGTATTCAGCCTTGAGAATGGAATATATGATAATTTTTGAATAAAATTGAGGTCACTTTGAAAATTGATTAAAAATTGAAATTAACAAATTTTTGAGTTATTTATCAAATGAGCTTTGAGTTTATATCTCATTTCTAAAATTAAATTGGAAAATATTTAATTCCTTGAATCTTCAAGCTACTTGATGTTAGGGATAGTGCTTGTAACTTAATTTAGAGTTGAAAATTTAGAAATTTCAAGTTGAAGCTTGATTAGTAAGTATTTTTTCCCACTTTTGATGATCAAATGACCCCTTAAAGTGAATCTTAATATGAATGATGTGTTTTATGGAATGATAAGATTCATTTAATTACTTTTCTTCATAAATTTGTTCAAAAATCTTATAAGCACATATATTCTATTGAATAAAGTTTTATATTACCATAAATATCTCTTATAGGTGTTTCATTCTGTACAGTTATTTCATATTGTATTTTGAGCTAAGGTTTTAAAATGATGAATAATATGTTTTATTTCTTAAAATTCTGATTAAATATATTTGTAGAAAATTCTATTATTTTTTATCTGAATTTTTTTACTTATTTTCATTGTTTCATATCTATTTATTAGTTATTTTATCATTCTTATATCAAATATTATCTTAAAAGTGGGTTTTTAATTAATACTAATTTTTTTGAGAATATCATTGCTTCTTTATAAAACCCTTTTCACTTATTATTAAAAAGTAGTTTATACTAGCTTTATTTCAAAATAATATCTATAACATTCATAGATTTATTTGAATTCATAAAATCCACATATAATTTCTCCTATTAGAGCGTTTATATTCCCATTCTTATAGTTTTTATTGATCTAAAATAATAAGAGAATAATAATATTATTTATATATATAGCTTAGATCATTTTTATTATTAGAATATTAATATATATCCACTTTTTCATATAGATATATGTTGATAATAAGTTTATTAATATCTAATAGCTATATTCATACCTGTGGTTGAAATATTTCATTTCCATTTTATGTCATTTATGATACTCTAAAGCTATAATATTCTCTTTGATAATTCAATATAAAAGACTCAAATGATCTTTTTGAACAACAATACCATGGTTTCTTCTCTCATTAAACAAGAATTTTGCTAAAGTTTTGAGGTTTCCCAATACCAGGATTGAAATTTTAAGCCTAACCCTGCTCAAATTTTCCCACTTACAAATACCTGTGAAATTATATATACAATCCTCCATCATTTCTAAGTATTTGTTCATCTGTTTCAAGATTTCCCATGAAGAGAAATCCAAAATCATAAGTATTCCAAATCCTTCACTCTATCTTTCTCACCTGTCTTGACAATTAGCCCAAACTGATTACCTATGAGTTCTTAATTGAAAATAAATAAAGTCTAATTTTTGTTATTCTTTTGAAATGAATGGTTGTAATAATGTGGGAAGACCACCTTTAAGTATAAAAAATTGAGTTCAACTTGTGTTATTGAAATTTGATGGACTGTCATACAGCTTTATGAAGGTTAGTGAGGGTAGTCTGAAAGACAAACGATTTAAATTCAAAACAAAATATGTTATTTGAAATAAATATGAGAGCTAAGCTTTATCTGGGGTGCGGGATGAATATGAAGCTAAGGATCTACATAAATTTCATTATATTCTTGGAATTATGTGCCCATGTTATTATTAAGTGGCTTATTTGTTTGGAGAAAACCCAAGAATTACAGAATTGGTCAGGCGATTACGAAGAATTAGACATTTAAATGGTTATTTAGATCTAAAAATAGTAGTTCCTGATTTATACGCATAAGTTTTGATAGATTTTAAATAGCTTATAATGCCTCAATTCATAATACTTTCAGAATTTTTTATTGAATTAAAATGAAAATGTTCCCTATAAGATTTATTCAGATATTGGTTTTTATTTGGATTTTCTCTATGAGAAAAACATCAGTAATTCATGCACCTTCAAAATTGAAAAATCTTTTATCCTTTCTGTTACATTTGTTTCTTGATTTATTATTAATAAATTGTGTTTCATAGTCTGATAGGAGTAAGAATGATTCATTTTGTAAAGCAAGTCATGGTTCCTGTACAAACCTGAATGGTAAGTGTGGTGCCTGAAAGAGGAGCAATAATTATTTTATCCACCTATACACATTTTTTGTGAAAATGTCAAAATAATGAGTAAATTGAGTCTTCTTTTTTATTTAACATTTGAAAAATTAATTTTAATTTTAATAGAGCAGGAGGAAGATGATAATGCAGGTTTAGAATGGGTCAAGCTTAACTGTAATGATGAAAAGGATAAAAAATTTATTCCAATTAATAAATAAAAGGTTCTGAAAGAAGTAGAAATATTTTTCGAGTGGGAAAAGTAAGATAAAGATGGCAGATATTAAGAATCTGAACTTCAAGTTCAAATTGAGCTTTAATTTAAGAATCAACAATCACAACTTTGCTTTATTAAGGACAAAAAGAGCATAAATTTTAAATTACAGAGAAACCAAAAGAAAATGTAAGCAGCTATTTTAGAGCTTCTTTATATTGTGAATTTCATTTGTCAGAGCTTCAGAGGATATTTTAATTGAATTATAAAAGCTGAACCATTAATTCATGTTGTGGTAATTAGCTTGTGAGGGCTTAAACACTCCATGTGATATTAATATTTAATTTCTGATCCAAAAGTATTTTCTGAAACATTTATAATTGAATAAAAAAATCAACGTTCTCATTATATTGAAACCTATTCTTTTAATTATTAATGGCTCTGGTGTTGTGTTGCATGAGGAGTGTGTAACAATGCCTTTTTGACACAGCTGGGTGAAAAATAATGACCATTTAGGACTGGAGTTTTTAGACTGAAATATGATATTAAATAGTTTTAATTGATATTATATTTAATATTAAGCTCTCAATAGCTCTTCATTGAGCTTCAGTATTTTTATTCATAGTTTTCTACATTTCTGAGCCTTGGAAACATATATTTCTCTTTAAATTGGGCCATGAAAGTAAGGTTTCTTTTTGTGTGTATTTCTCTTTTCATCAAAGTACTCATAAAAGAATAATCTTAAATGCTTTAATCAATATATTTTTTTGAAAAAAGATTAATAATTGATGCCTTTTTCATGAAATTTGTTGAAATTTTATGAGTTATCCTTGTGATTCAGGTAATCCTTCTTTTCAGGTCCTAGTTTTCAAAAATTCCACGTTTTCTTATGAATTAATTTTCTTGATTTTGTTTTTGTTTTTTTGAATTTTTGTAATTTTTTATTATTTTGGCCTCCCTATTTGGAAAAATGAAATAGGAATCCTTTTTGTTTTTCTGATTTTGTATATTTGATATCATTTTCAAGTGTCCTTTTAGAAGTTATTTTTTTTGAGATATTGTGGAGTATTATTTGATAAGTGTTTTTCACAGAATCAATAAATTTAAACTGAATTGTATTTTCTTTCATTTTCGATATATTTTATCCCTTTCAATAATCACATTTTTTCTCTATTTGGCCTCTTTCTTTCTCGAAGACAAAGCAAGTAGCTTTTTTTGAAAAACAATTTCTTGTGTTTTTCAATTGAAGCTAGTTTGCTTCTTATCAGTTGTTTTTCTTTGTATTTTTTAAACTTTCTCTTTCATAAACCCTTGCAGTTCTTTTTTTTTGAATTAAAATTCAGCTCATAAAAGCTCCCGTTATCTTTATTCAACTTTTCAGAAAGCAATTCCATTGATTAATTCTTTATTTTCCTTTCTTACAGGTGATTGGTTTTTTTTGAAAATTACTTTAAGGATTATTCTCAGCTTTGGTTTTTTACAGATTATTTTCAACTCATTTTAGCTTACCCTATCAAAAATTAAGTTTTTACAATTGATTCTATTTCTTTATTCTTATTTTTTTTAATTTTTTACCTCTTCATAAAGTACTTTTCTCATTTTCTATTCGTTTATATTATTATTTTTTCTATTTTTTTTCTATCTTTTGTAATTTCTTTATTTCTTTATATATTGTTTATTAATTTATAAGTTAATGAAGTAATTTCAAGTATCTACTTTATTATTCTCATCACCGTAGATTCCAAATCTATTCTCAATTCATTGCACCACAACATTTTTGATGAAGATAATCTGCTGGTTAGACCTAAAAAACGTATCCCCTCACCAGTTTTTCCTCATGAGCTCATAATTTTTCCATATGAAAATAATATTGCTAAAAACTATCTTCTTGGGTGCATGCAATCTTAAGACTCCAAGATGGATTATCCTCAGACCTACATGAAGATAAGGTCTTCTTTTCTGTTCCAGACGATTGGAAAATTCTTATTTCCCATGGTTGATATTAAAAACCAAATCCTTATATATTTATTGATAAAAAAATCCTATGATTACCTGTTTTTATTTATTAAATCAATTTTTTTGAAACACTCCACTGCTAAATTTCAAAATATTTGCAAATGAATCATATCATTAAATAAATTAGGTAAGAGCAGGAAGGAAATGACCACTAATATCATATTGGGTGTAGGAAGCTATGAATGGAATTGGATTCTTCCAGGGATTAAATTGTTTAAAACTTTCTTGTACTTAAATATTTCTTATAAGACTTCATATACTGGCTTATTCACTAAACCTTTGGAGCGATTTATAGTATTTTGTGCTATAAAAGAGAATTTAACCTTAACTGAAATTCATGAAGATAATAATAAGTAGTCCCAGAGAGGAAATCTTTATTCTTTTGTTTTCTATTTTTATCTTTATCTCCAATATTCCTCAAAGATGACTTCCAAGCTTCCAAAATTCCTAATTTATGTCTGATACCTACTATTTGTGTTGAAATACAAGTGGTTGAATTGAAATTATTCTGATTTTGGTTATAACGTCCCTTATGTGCAAAGCCACTCATTCTGAGGTCTCATATTCATAATATGAGATTAATACCTGATTCTTGAAAAAAAATCTTGAGGTGACTTGGAGATTCCTATTTGCTTAGAAATACTTGAGTCATGAAAAAACTAATACAGCCAACATATAATTAAATTACTTATTTATTTCTATCAAATAATTATTGGGTAGAAATTAATTACTCATTTCATAAAAATATTAGTAATAAAATCAAAATCCATAAATTATTTAAGAGAAATATGTCTTTTCAGTCAAAGTAGGCTTCTCCATCATTTGGTGGCTTGGAGAAAAATAATTAATACTTCCATCTATGAATCCAATATATACTGTAAATTATTTAGCTTGAATCACCTAAGAGGCTCTAATAATTTCTTCTGTAGTTGGAAGTTTGATGTATTGCATATTAAGATTCAATAACACACAAACTACTCTTTTAGTATATAGGAAAATTGAACCTCTGCTTTCCTCAAGAAAAAACTCAATTTCTCCTACTTCTCCATTTCCATAATAACCTAAACCTTATTGCAACAGCTAATCTGATTTGTAAATCCATATGTTTCAACCTTGTAGAATTATGGAAGATAGTATCATGCTAGATATTTGGTACCAACTATCAAGATTATCCATGACTAGTTTGAAAAAACTGTTTGAGATTATTTGATCATAAACAAAATATCTATTGCATAATACATACATATGATGAAAGCTTCCATTTTCATGAATGAAACCAAAAAAAATCATATATGGAATGTAATACCAAAAGTTTTTTTTCAATTTCTAATATTGTCTGTGGTTCAATCTCACAGATTGACCGAATTTGAATTACGGAATTTATCACGGGAGTCTGTGTAGATATTTTGAGCATTATTTTGATATTTTATAGGTTTGAATTATTATAGAGATGTATTTTTAACTTTATGTAAATTTAAAACTAGTTTAGGAAGAAAAACATTAAAGGAAGCTTTTCCTAGAGTAAACGTTTATTCAAATTTGAATAAAAGGACTGGAAATATGAAAATGTGTGATTTTTTACCAAAAACATGGGTTTTTGTTAGCTTGAAGTCCCATAGCCTTGGAGATGTGTGATTTACAAAATCTCAAACAATTATTTTGGTATTTGAAGAAAATAAAATGTGCTATCAATCATTTTTAAATGAGAATATTTGATACCCACTATTAGTATTTTGGGCTCCAAGGCTTCACAAAAGATAATTCACACCCACTTGAGAAGCTAAATCAATCTTTTAACTGAGTATTGTGGTATTCCATACCAGTTTTTTTGGCCATCTGCAAGGATATAAGTACTCAAAAGAATGAAAAAAAATTCATTCACTAGAAAAAATTACCTTCCTAATTACCACCAAAAAGAAATTTTACACAGGAAACCTCAATGCTCACTCATAATATAAAAGGATCTTTACATACTTCATGATATCAATTAATTTAATCATCCATTTTTAAAATCAATATTGAATATTAGAAGTAAGTTACAAATAATAATTGGATAGAATTTTAAATTCAAATGTTTTTAAAAGCTTATCAACCCTTTTCAAATCACTTTAGCTCTTTCAAGAAGTACAAGATACCTTCATGGACAACTGAATACCTTTTGTTCAACAGTTACACAATAGCTAATATTTTTCACCTACATATGCCTAAAATACTTTAAAGCTTTAGCAATATAGCCCCTTTACATAAATAAAGAGTAATATCACTTGGCATCAATTTTGACTTATTCATTACCCTGAATACCCTCCAAAACTTCTTTGAACTTAAAAATTTACACAGACCCCACATTTTCTCAAGACAATGTATCAAATGACTTATCACAAAATTTATCAAAATTAATACTAACTCATTAAGTGAATCATAAAACTAATCTCTGAAAGAACAAAAATGAAATTTTCCCAATCCAAATCTCAGAATAGATTACATAGTTAAGATAGGAAATCCACACCTGAAACAAATTATCACCTCAAATAAAATTTCAGCCACATCACCTATATGAGCTAGACATTTATCCCAACAAAAAATATTCCTGTACTATAGATCCTAAAAATACCCTTGCACAAGGAAAATACAAGAAAATCACATAATAACCACTCATCTCAAACTGAATCATGTGAAAAGCAGAAGGTTTTTAAGAAGTAAAATACTCACCAAAAATTTAATCACAAGGCATGTGCAGTAAAGCTTCAAGAAGAGTATGGGATTATTAGATCACCAAAATAAGAAATAATGTGAGAGAAGTCTATGCCTAAGGAATATTCCCATCAAAAATGAAATTACCTGTCATCTGGAATTAATATCTAAGAAGATGATGTTATAATCAGCTCAACAAGAAAAAAAGTGATAATAAGGCTTTTTTGAATAATTATCCAAATCAAATATTAAATAACATCACAAGCTCAAATCAAATCTTTTCTGAGATGAGTAGTATCATGGTAAAAGAAAATGAGATCAGGAGGAATTAATTTATAGAAATAAAGCTTTTATGGGGGGCCTCAGGGCTCTCAAAAGCTATGAATAGAAATGGATTATCTTTATTGGATCTGTATCTCAAGAAATGGAAATTATTTATCTCTCTCCTAGGGGGTAGTCTGTTCTGGTACTATAATTTTTATTCACAGGTAGCTAAGCTCAATTGTATGATACAATTGCAACCCCTCCCTGAAGGTAATCTCATTGGTAGTTTATAATTTGAGAAAATGTTTCTCTAGCTATAAGAAAATTATTAATCAAAATTTTGAAATATCTTAAGCTTATGTGCCATTAAGTACAAAATCTATTACTTTGTACATCCAAAGTCTATTCACACATTTATTGCATAGAATCAAATGAATAAAAATTGAACTACATTAGAAAATTTTTTAAAGATTTTTTCTATTTCTTTCCAAGCAAACCAAGCTCATAATCACAAGAAAAATACTCTTCTCAATAACAAATTTTTCAACATCTTATCACCAAGAATAAATTACTCACTAAATTTTACCAAGGAAAATATTCAAATCAGATACATTTTCCTTGGATATTTTCATATCAACTTTTCTTTCCCCCTGAGAGTACTCTCTTTTTTCAATTGCACACAGGAGAATTACACACAGTCTAATAATAAAAAATTTATTTGTATAAAAATCAAGGAATATTTAGAAATATATAAGGTGGATTAAAGGAAACTAGTAGAAAATAATTGAACATTATGTAGCTTTAATTTATGATACAATGGGATATTAAATGGCCTAAATATGATTCAGTAACTAATCTATATATGAATTTAATCAATGCACAAAGCTGATAAAAAGAAGGAAAAAGAAAAAATAATAATTAAAATCTAAAGGTAATCATGATTTTAGAGCATAATTCTCAGAAAGCTTGTAAGGTGTGGATATGAAACTTTGATCAAAAATAAAGTACTTTTCCTGTCCTCAAAATTTGTATAGTGTAAAAATTGATTAAAAATTATATGAAATAAGATTTTTAAGAGACAAAATGCCAATTTCATTTTTGTAACTTTATTAGTATAAAACAACAATTTTTTTTTTTACCCACAATAAAAACTTATCCAAAAATACTCTACAAGAGATATTTAAGGCTACAAAAGATATTTCTTCAAGAGAAATTTCAATTGGAATTAATTGAGAGAAGCAGTGCATGCAATTAATATAAGAAAAGAGTCTTTAGAAATAATATCAAAGAGAAAACACACTCACAAGTGACCAGAGTGAATTTGGAAACAAAGGGGCAAAGCTAACAGTGATGAAAGATGCTTTAATTCACTTATGGGGTGGTTCAAGGGTAAAAATGATTATAATGATTTTTTGAAGTTTTTTAAAGGTTTAAAATGATAAGAAAAGGGTGGTTGGAATCTTTTATTTATTGGTTTAACAGTGTTTCAACTAATTATAAAAGTAAAAGATTATAACATGAAGAGAAAAGTGGGGCAAAGAAGACATTCTTTTATAGCAATCAATTCTCTTACTCCAAAAGTAAAATTTGCTCTTGTCAGTCGTGGGAAACACTCTTAAAACAGAAAAGCCAATTATGGCATCATTGAACCCTGTTTTAGACCAAAAAAGGGCTGGTTTTAGCCATTTTGGACCCTTAAGTCAGCCATTTCTATAGTAATACCTGGCTTTAAGCCTTCAAAACACATCAGAATTTTTTTAAGAGACCTCGAAACAGTTTAGAACTTCTTTTACAGTGTTTGTTTCATCTTAAGGGTAGTTTCACCCTCTTGGCAACAGTTAAAACTGCCCTGGTTGGTATCAAAACCTCATCATCAATTGAGACACAGACCCTGTGACTCAATTCCAGGCCAAAAGTGATAAACTTTTTGCATATATTTTTGAATCTAATGCCTGTCAGCAAGGAATTTGGGGGTCTGGCTCCCCTTTCCCCCCCAGAATCAATCTTTCCAATTTATTATTTCTTGAATTCCTCCTCAAATATTACACTTATAATTTACATATGTAATTAAATTGAGATTTTAAATTACAAAACTGTAATAATTGACACCACATATGTAAAAGAAAGTTCACTTATGCAATACATATGCACATTGTGACATTTCAATTGAAAATACTTCAATTCCTCATAGCTTCTAAACTACACACAACACCTCAATTTTAACACAAAAATTGATGGTTAACACCCCATGTGATGTGAATTAAGTTGAGGGCTTGAGCATTTTCAGCTTTTGAACAGAAAATACTAATAACTTAATTTAAGCATATTTAGAGTCGAGTTACAGAAATTTTACCCAGAGGTGACCCCACCTTATTTTTTATGAAAAGTCCAATAGTGAAATAATTCTCATATTTTTATTTGTAGGATAAAAAGTCATAATAATTTATATGAATTTTTTCCAAATTATATATCAATTTTGGTATTTTTGTTGAAAATTCATTTTTACTTAATTTTTTCAAGTAAAAATGTGTTTTCACAATTTTAAATTTCAATGTAATTTTATTTTGAGATTATAATTAAATTTTCATTTTTGTGTATAAATTTATATTTATATTTTATCTTTTGTTTTGATAATATGAATAAATTTATTTTATTTATAACTGTATCTTTTTATTATTATTTGTGTTCTTTTGGGTATCTGAAAATACCTCTAAGCCTCACAAAGTTTGAAAATATGAAATGGAGATTACCTCATATTTAGTGAGGATCTAAATCTACATTAAACTGAGAAGATTGGATTTAATATATATCAAAATATTGAGGTTTTTATTTATTCTTTTTTTATAGGTAATCTAAAATATACCTATGGTTTATTCAACAGAAGTAGAGAGAATTAAAATTTAGCTATATCAATTTATCTTTATAGGCATTACTTAGTAGTAGCTTATACTTAAGTTATTTATGAACCAAATACCTTTTAAAACAAATCTGAGATGACTGATGCTTTGAAATATGAATAAAAAAAATCTGAAAGAAATAATTTTATCCAGTTAATAAACTTCCATTTCTCACCTTTCTTTCTACAATATTAAATATTTCTCAGTATAATGATTCTTTAGTTTGAAATTGTAGCTAAAACTCTTCAAGAAATGTATAAATAAAATTGAAACATTGTGAATTTTAACTTTTATTAAAGAATATCAATAATTAAATACATAGCCTGGAGCTCTAAAATAAGAATTAAAATACAAAAACCAAAAACAAATTATCAAAAAGACCTTGTATGCAAATATAGTTTATCAATTTTTAAATGGAAACACTGTTCTAATCGACATTATTTCCTCATTTGTGCCAAAGATTAAACATAATTACTTATATTTACTGGAACTGAAAACTATCACCTCTTGTTGTGGAAATATTCTTCAAAAAGCTAAGATATTTTTCTTTCAGCTTTTCAATTTAAAATGATAAAAGTGATATTTTGATAATTTGACTATGTGGAATAGAGTTTTCTGAGGTCTCATAGGTCAAAACTTATAATTATAAAATTAGAGGTGAATTTCTCTCAAATTTCAATACAAAACTCAAACAAATTTGATTTAGGCTTGTTTTTTGTTTAAAGAAAAATATCATACTTTTCAGAAGATTATATTAATGTTGAATTCAATTCAATTGAATTTTGGAGTGAAGAAGATCTCAAACTTTACAAATAAAGCTAATATAATCCCGATAGTATCTATTTTGTAATGAATTGAATTTTTGTCTCCATATTCTTTCTTAAGAGGATTCTCAAATCAAACATCTCCTCGTTATAATTCTTTATCCAGATTATTTGAGAAATTAATAATTTATTATAAAGTAAAATCCTATAGGATACCTTTAAACTCTATGTACCTCCCTTCAAAATAAATATTTAAAAGAGAAATTAAATTCTGTTAAGCAAATTTTTACTCTTATACATTTTATTTACTATAAGTCAAGTATGAAATCAGTGAAATATTAGCTTTATTCTGTATCCATCTGTCCTGAAATACTCAAATACTGATTAAATAATTATTTTATTCATTGTTCTCACCTTATTTTAATTTCAATTCCATTTTCCTTAAAATATCCAAATACTAAAATATTACTAGTTATTTTGGGAAAATTTCTCCAATATCATATTTTATTGAAGGCTTCTAAGATTATTATTACATCAAAACCTGATAGGAGCTCATTAATAATTGTTATATCTTAAAAAATATTAAGATAAGAAACAATATTGAAGCCCAGATAATTGCAATTAATATAGTTTTTGTACATGCTTCATAGCTCAATGCTATATCAATTTTTTTTATAAAATCACAAATAATAAAATATACTGATTCACTTTCTAACATTTATTTATGGATTTATTTCATATTTTAATTAATTCATTCAGCTTTAAATATAATAAATGCCGCTTCTGATTAAGATTGTTTCTGTCTGAGTAGCTGATAAATCAAAAATTCTCACTTATACTATCAAAAATATTCTTATTAAGACTGAACTATCCGCTTTAACTTATTCAATATTACTTTAAATTAAGCTTTTTTATTCTTATTAAATAATTTAAGGTATTTCATGAAGAAAATGCTATAGTTTTTATCAAAATTTGAAATATTTCTTTGAGTTTTTTATCTTATGTTTCATTTACTTATAATAATTTAAGAACCTTTTTTTTAAAAAAAAAATCATTTAATACTAGTTTGATTATGTATAATTTCTAATTATCTTTATGAATAATTTATAATTGATTTTTTCTTTTATATTCACTTTACTCTAGATAAATCTTTATACCAAGTCTGAAGTAATTAAAATTTATTTTGGTTTTTATTGTAACAAAAAAAACAACTAATTCTTATGATTAAAAATATCAAAATTTCCTCAATTCAAAAATCTGTTGGTTGATTCTTTGAAGCTATATAGACTTAGTTTATCTTTAAGTTCAAAATTTGGATTTTCTGATTTCAAGGCATTAAATATTCAAAAACATCTTGATAATAATTTTAATTAACCTAAAAAATGAAACAATTAAATTTTCAATTAAACTCATAGGACCTTTAAGGGTAAAGAATAAAATATTTTCATTTAATTGATTACTTCCTATTTACAAAGCCATATGTGGTATGTCAAAAGCAAAATTGAAAAAACAAGGTGAATTAATTTTTTTTCTTTAAAAATTTTTAAATTTGGATTCTTTATATAGAACTATTAAATTGAAATAATTTTCCAATATAGAACTAGTTCTGGTAAATAAATTTAATAGAGTTGTAAAATACAGCTAAGATCTCACATTTATTTACCAAACTTTAGGTGTTCTTACAAATTTATGGCCAAAACATATATGTTTTCCTAAATTTTTTGGAAAACAATACCCCAGCTTAACAATATTAAGAATTTTAGCTAAAAAAATGAATTTTGATCCCAATCTAACCACTAATATTTCTCACATTTAAACTTTTCACTCAAACAATATTGTAATCTTTTTAAATTTAAAACCCTAAACATTCTCTTAATAGGGCTAATGAATTTTAAGAAGTACTATTCAAAGAAATTTTTGGACTTTAGTATTTGTGAATTTGTTCCCCAAATTCTCATAAAAAGGCAATTCACAAATCAAGAAATCTGTTACTTTGGGACAAAATTATTCCAAATTTATTTTATACCCTAAGGGAAATGAAAATATTTACTGAAAGGGGGTAGAAAATCCATAAATTGTTGAGTGAAAATAATTTCAAATCAATTATAAAAAAAATTTTGGTAAGATTTATAAGAGTAGGTAAATTATGTGAGGGTTCAGAAAGATCTGATAAATAAAAGAATAAATTAAGGCAATACTTCTTTTCTCACTTAATAGCTCTTTTTCAAAGATAAAGCTCCCAATCAGGAATAAATTTCTTATGAAAAATATTTTAAAGACCATTACTTGAAAGTGGATAAATTAAGACATAATTTTCAATAAACAACTTAAAATGGTCATATTGCACTTTGGGGGAAATAAATGAGGGAGAAATTAACTTCTTTAATTAATCAATAAAAAAATTCTCCCTTTATATTAGTTGTAAATTTGACTTCCCATTCATGGAATGGACATAAGCTTTCTATTTTGATCTCGGACATCATATGCATAAAATTGAAATCTTTCATTGAGTTCATAGGAGAATTTATTCATGTAATCATTATAAAAGTGGTTTTTTTAGAGTTATTCCTAAAAATATCTCCTTAAATATGCCCATCTTTCTTTTTTATTTTGAATAGAATGGGCCATAGTTATTTAACTACAATGTTCACCACCTTGGAGCTTGAGAGCTTTAAAAAGACACACCACTTTGGATATTTGAAGCTCTCCAATACAGGGCTCTATGAAATTAGCAAATAATAATTATGAATAGAAAAATAACATGACAAATATTTGGAGAGCTCATCACTTGAGTCAAAATTGGTTTGTAAATGTGAAATCATCTATTTTGTGATGGGAAATGGTTTGAAAAACTGAATACAAATGATAATAATCAGAATTTTCAGAGGGAAATTGATCATTTTTCATGAGGTGAGAGAAATAATACAGGGCTTATTTAGCTCCTCAACACTTGTAGCTGATATTTTTGGATGGAGATATTTCTCTTGGATTTGAAATCTCTTTGATAATCAGTAATTTAGATGAATCCCTGTTGTCCTTATTTTTTCCCCAGGTTATCTTCATCTAATTTATTCTTGAATTCCCAATTCTCTTCAGAATATTTACTTTTTATTTTAAAAGGCAAGAATTTTCAATCAATTTTTGAGTTGAAATAAAGTGTAAATTTTAAAGAATTGGAGTAATTAATTTCCACATCTATTTTCAAAATTCCTTTACCAATGATATCAAAAATTATCTTGGCTACAAATTTTTGGAATTTTCAAAACTTTAATTATCACATTGATTTCCCTTCTTAAATCCTAAAAAACAGCAACAAATCATCAATATGGCTTTTTAATACTTATAGGTAGAATTAAGTTCCATTGCTGATATAAATCTTTCATAATAAGCTCTTAAAATATAAAAGTTCCCTTTTGATAAGAATTTCAGGAAATCCCTTAATATTTGATGTATTTATGAGTAAAGTTGTCATTCAGTAGAGATTTGGTCTAATAATTTTCAAAGTGAGTTTGTGACACATGATGGAAAATCTTTCAATTGAGTATTCAATTTAAAGCAGGTATTTTTTCACATGGAATATCATTTATTTTGATATTATATAAATTATTTCACAATTAACTTCTTATTTAATCACAATTAAAGAGCCCTTATTATCTTTATTAGTATTCCATTTTATCTCTGAAACCATAGCTTTACCATGTACTAGGTTCTTTTAGCTTGGAAAATTGTGGAAGTACCCAGATTAAGGGAGTGGTTGTTCCAGGAAGGTATTGGATTTTTGTTCAAAATAAAAAAGCTCTTTTCTGAAAATTGAAAAATATCAGTAACCTTAATATGTTTCTTCCATTTAATCCAATTATTTTTGGAAGATTTTTAGTAATGAGAATAAAAAAACTGATAATGGAAGCACCAATATTGTTCTCAAAAGGAAAATAACAAAAGAAAGAATCATCTCCTTCATTAAAATTTTGTATAAATGTATACATTAATTTTCAAAAATGATTTTTTAATCATTAAATAAAAAGCGAATTATCTCTTTATGTGGAAAATAGAAAGAATTATTTTGAGTTGGGTAAGACTTTCTAAATGAAATCAATTTATACTAAAGAAATTTTAATGACAATAATATAGAGGGGTTTGGAGTAATTTTCATTTTTTGAAGGATTAATTGATTGAATTTTTTGAAAATCCCAGTGATATCATGCAAAAAAGGCAAAGGATAAAGTATTGTTGATGGAGGAAAACCAGAAATCTAAAATAAGGGATTTTTTTATTTATTGAATTTGTATTTATATTTATAATAATGACATTAGGAAAGACTTTGAGGAATTTAATTTCAAGAAGGTAAGAAAAAATGAAAATCTCATGTGATCTTTCTCTCTTTCACCAGCCCACAAGATATTTAGTTCCTTCAGAATATTATTAAGCTCCTTGATAGGCCCTTTTACCTAAATATTGTCCTTACTTTTTTCCCTTGAAATATATATTTCTTGAAAAATTAATAGTCCTTATTTCTCCATTTGACTTCAAAATTCAACTTGGATTTTCCTGGATACCAGGAGAAATTCAGAAATCTCAGAAATATGAGAAGATTCATTATTATCAAGTCTTCTCATGAATGGATGTGAGAAAATCTTCACAGAGGTCTTATGATAGTTTATAATGTCTTAAACATCAAGATTCCATATTTTTTTACTGGAATGTTTCATTTAATGGAGTAGAAAGAACAGCCGAACTTCCCATTTATAATTTTGATATCATATGAGCTGTGAGGAGTATGGATAATATGCGGGGAAAATTAGAATTAAGTTGAGGGATTTTTTGCTGAAATGTTCAAGAGAAAAGGGGTTTTTAAGGGAATAATTGGACTTTTCTTATTTAATATGAAGTGAAAAGTAAATATTGGAAGAGATTAGAAGAAAAAAAGTGATGATTTCTTTCAATTTTGGAGATTTTCAGGGTGATAATGGCTTTCTGGGGATATTGAGTAGTTATTTTTTTTCTTTTTTGGATGGTGTTATGGGTTTAAACAGTTTTCTTTGAGTGGGGCTGATAGGTTTAACTAAATCCATTGAATTTGATTTGAGCTCCAGGGGCTTCCTTATTTTACTTGACTAATTTGTGATAAAAACATATGAGAAATTTGTAAATACATGAAAAGGCTTATATATATATGTATTTATCAAAATACTTATGTGAATTTACCATTATCCTAAAATTGGAAAGCATCTAATCAAAAGTAAATAGAAACTATTTCAAAAGAGAACCTCCTCACAAAAGAAATAACAAGGTGGATAAAATTGCTAGTTAAAAACACCTTCTAAAAATTGGGGCAAAATTGTTTTCCAAAATGACCTAAAAAGGCCAATGTTGGACTCTCACATAGGCAAAAATGAAACAAGATAAGGATGAATGGGAATTAATAATATAAATTCTCACAAACCATACTCAATTTGTAATATTAACTCCTTCTATCAGTCAAATTGGGAAATGCAAGCCCTTGTGAATGCCCTTTTTAAGGGAAAATAGCCCAAACAGGTCATTTCTGGCCCCTCCCAGAAGCCAAAAAACCTGACCTGCTTGTATATAAATGATTCTAAAATAAAAGTGGCTAAAAACAAGAGGAATTTGGCCAAATGTGACTACTAGTGAAATCTCCCCTCAGAAATAAGAAGAAAAAATGGTGACCAAAAGATTAGGGAGTTTGTGCAAAAAAAAGCTAGATATAGAGCATTTTTGGGAACCCACCCTTAATTTAGCAAAAGGCTTGCATGGCTGTACTCAACCCCTACATATAATCAATCTTGATTAATTATATTGTTTCATTAAAAAAAAGAAATTAAAATTGAATATTCATTTACTTTTTACAAAAAATCTAGCTAATCTTTTTTTGAAAAATTTATTACTTTGTGTTCTGTCTCAAGAAAAGAAAACAAAGCTATTTGTTTTGTTTTGCCTGCTTTTACAAAAAAATAAACATAATTTCTCAATTCCTTTTTTTTTCTTAAACTCTTTTATATTTCTTTTTTGAAAAAATATAAAAAATGGCACCATTGCATGCAAGAGATTATCCTATGCATACATGGGACATTCTGCCGTGAATATGCTTTTCAAGGCAACCATGCATTTGCGGTTATTTGCACACAGCAACAGACATATAAGAAACAAAATGTAAATCATTTTGCAAATCAAATTACCAAAACATTCCAAAAAGCAATTAATGGTAACAATAAAAATGTCAATATGAAATTTTACAAATAATAATTGAAAGAAGATCCAAACCAACAAATTAAAACCAAATATTAAAAAGCTAAAGGCTTCTTTACTTTTAGCATGCTCCTTATTTTTATATAAAATTCATATCTTATTAGCCAAAACTTTTAAGTTCAATACTAGGCGGTCCATTAGCTTGTGAAAATGTAATAGCTCCACTAGGCCTTTGTTGAATTGAACCTCGAAGAGCTGATTCCAGGCGATTTCTTTGCTCACTTTCTAGTGAGTTCATCGCCTCCTTAAATGCATTCGAGTCAATTGAAGCAAGTTGCAACACTTGTGACGTGGCAATAGGTTTCAATGGGGATGATGAATCAAGCAACAAGAGATATACAGGCAGAAAAATAGCAAGGGCTTGTGGACCTGTTAAAATTAGATAATCAAAACAAAAAATCATGGTCAACAGCGCAAGATATGGCAGGCAGCTCTCGCCAGTATTGTATCAACTGACGTTGCTCAGCTGAAACTGATCCAACCACTCCTCCAAAGATTCTCAAGGTTTCAGTAACGATTCCAGTTCGAACAGCATCAGTTTCACTCAGGCGAGTCGTTCTGGCCACAAGTTCAATTAAGCCAGGTAATAATTGAGTCAATGAAACTTGAAAAAGTGGTGATCCGCGTCTTTTGGTTAAGATTAATGATTTTGCACACTGGATCGCAGTAGCGCCGAGCTACTCAGAAAAGCGCATAAATCATAAGCCGAGATATTTGTGCCCCCCATATCATTGAATCACCTACTTCGAAATCCTCTGTCAATAAAAGGGCCGATAAAAATGTACAGTACTGTTCCAACGCAGAACGACTAATGGGAATGTCGGGCGGTAAAGAAGTGACAAGCAACACATACGACAAAAGATTGTTTCTGAGTTTTATAGACAGCAAAGCTCTATTTTTGCCAAGACGCTGACTAAAAGCAATCATAAAAGAGTTCCAAGAAATTAAAACCTATCCGCCCAAGCGAAATTTTAATCAAAAAAGATCGTTATACATACGTCCCATCTTGTAAATTAAGCAAGATTTGTGAAATAAAACCATGCAAAACATCGGTTAAAACGCTGGTTTGACAGTCGGAGAATTTTGAATGAGCATACGCTCGCTCCACCAAGTTTTTCAAGGTTGAAAGGGTAGGTCCAACTAGATCAACACCCGAGCTTTCCTCTTTTAACGTTTCTATTGGATAAATTAAAAGCACCCAATAAGCTACCCGAAAATCGTCTTTTACAGAACAAACCTACCAGCATAAAGCGCCAGGACAACTCCATATATTTGTTCTCGGCTAGATGGTATGCCTCGGTCAGCTAGATCCGCACAAGCAGTAAAGGCGGCGATCAGAAGACCGGCATGATGTGCTGGAGATTTTCGGGCTATCCAAAATTAGCATCCCAGAGGTCAGCACACATATAACGTTCAGAGTTACGTTGAAAGGGATCCAAACCTTTAGATGCTGCCATCGAGGACATGCCAGGAACCGCATTTTTCAAAACCTGCACAATTACCCGTAAACACTGATAAAGTTGGAGTCTAAAAATATAAATATATCAAAACTGGTTCATTAACCATGATGTGGATACGATACGAAAATTTACTCTGCTTGTGAGCCAGGCTCTACCGATGTTGGTCCAATACAACTGAGTGCCAGTTGCACAATACATCGGACGACAAACACTTGAACTCTTGCAGCTTCAGTAGCGCTCAAACGATAACATAAGTTGCATATTTCGCCGAAAATTGCGCTTTCTTTTTTAAGGCCCTCAGATCCAACAACTTCGGTTTGAAGAAGAGCTTCCAGCGAAAATAAGGCAGTCTCCATGGTTTCAGCGGCAAGGGAAGATGGGTCGTCAGTACCAATTGACGCAGTCACTGTCGCTGCTTCGTAAACTAGTCCCAACAAAACATGGAAGTACAACACAGGTTCCGATCGAGTGGTCGTAACGGACATTTGAGGCTGGTTAGTCAACTTCTTCGAGTTGGAAATATCAACTCCATCCAAAGCTTGTAGCATAATGAAATTTTTCGCTTTGATGAGCGAGGCTATAGCCCTCATCATTTTAGGCCATGCATTTTCATAATACTTTTGTTTGAACAAAAAAAACAGATTTAAGTATGATCACATAGGTGATGCAACTAAATGCTAACTGACTGGTAGGGAGACTTCTCGGTGCAAACCACTTTGCATACTACCTACCCCAAGCAACGAGGTGACTGAATGAGAGCTTGGGTCTTCGTCAGATTTTAGTCGAGCGTATTCTCGTAATGAAGCAACCCAAAAAGGACATAAGAGTGCCAAGTGTGGAGTAATGACATCATTAAGATAAGCTTGATGAATGGAGATCACTTGAAATTCTGCCCAGGCAGCGTAGATGGCTGTCTTAATCATGATGGATGCACTGGTACTAAAGTCTTTCATCTCACCAAGAGAAACTATTTCGGAATCTTAATTTGGCGGGATAAAGAAAAAGCTGTGAGTTATTGATTGAGGTCGTCAAATAAATAATTGAATAATTCCTGAACTAACCCCGACAGCTCTCCAGGGCAGAAGTTAAAAGCTTTAAGATTCGGCCCATCTTGTTGATCTGCTTAACGACCCCCGAGCCAACAAATACAGCACAAACCTGGATAGCTGAAGCTAAGACCTCTGGAAATGAATCATGAGAGAAGGCGGGTGTGAGTGCGGCAGTGATAGGTGCTTGGTGTTGTTCTAATAAGGGGGATTCATCAAAATCTAAATCGCATGAACGTTTAAAGTTCTAAACAAGTCATTATGTCAAGCAATGATGGTTGTTTACTGGAATTCATGTATTCAAACTCGTACCTCAATTACATCGCGTAAAACATTCAAGCCCTCCAGTCTGATTTCCATGATGTTGGCTGTACTAGCAGTAAAGGCCATTTTAATTAGGTCTGAGACGCGGCTAAACATCAGTAACCTAACATTGGAAAATCCCTTTGATTGAGCGATTTGAACATTAAAATGTTCTCCTCGTTTGTTTCGTATGACGGTCAAAAAAACTTCATGCAAGCACTGTAAAGCAAACAATTGAGTGCGCCATCGAGATGTATTTCTGTTCTTTTGATTACCATGAGCGCCGGCGTTCTGTTCGTGATCAAGGCCTTGAGATTCTTCATCAATGAAAATGGTTGCTTGGCCACTTTCTTCCACAGTTTTAGTTTGAGCTGCTGTTGTCCGAGAGACAATTCGCATGCACAAGTCAATCCACGCAGACGGGTTCGAGTCAGCTGTTTGGCGAAGCCAGCTTTTGATAGAATCCCGTACACCTGCAATTGTTGGATCATCATCCAATATAGAAAACAAATTAACTACAAGCTGGTCGCCGCCCAATTTCGACATCAAGATGGCGTTCTTCTGAACTAGTTGATAAATTGAATTGACCGAAGCAACTTTCAAAGTCCTCCTGTTAGAAGATAAATGTTTTCGAAGAGTGACAATTAGTTTGGACATATTGATTGATTCAATCGAAAACATGATAAAATGTTGTATAGCCTTCAATGCTTCAACCTTAATCCCTTCATCTGCTTCTTCATTTAATTCCTCATTCAAGAATTGAATGAGTAGTTGAGATTGACTAGAGCTACATAGCTCCGGGCCTAAAACACCAATGATGGCATTTAAGATTTTGCAAAAATTTTGGTAGCAGGGTAAGTTGGCTCTTAAGTTAACATAACCAATCGAACCAGATTCAATTTCATGAGAGTCGCTGCAATATAGCCTAACAACCATGCCAAGGGTGGAATTTAAAAATGGTGTGTAAGACAAGCCAGCCGTATGAATAACATCCGACAATGCCCTTAACGCCCAAAAATGCACTGATGGGTGTGGATCCGCGCTCAATGACATTAGAACATCAACGATTGTCTTAAGAGCTGCACCACCAGACAGGGAGCCTACTTGAGTGTAAACTTGACTTAAAGCCAAAGCATATCCTGAGCGTGAGTCGGGGTCGGTGTTATTGACGATTTGAGTTACACAATGTTGAACCTGAGATAACATAAAGCTGTTTGAGCCAAGCGCACATACTCTACCAAAGGCCTCGGCAGACGCGGAGCGTAAGCGAAAATCAGGGTGGACAAGCCCTTCTATCAAAACATCTTTCATCAAGTTGACCACCGTCACGTCTAATTGCTTAGATTTTGCGGCGAAGGTTGAAGACATGCATAATCTAGTAGACAATAGTAAAGCTGTAACCGAATTAACCAGTATTGCCATTTTGCGACCGGGGTTTTTTTCAACTTTTGAAGAATGATTAAATTTGTAAAGTCTATCCAAGAACGCGTGTTGTTGGGTGGAGGGGACAAGGGGTAAATATAGCGCAAACAACTCTAACGCCGCATCGATCATTGATGTGGACACGGGAGGCGCAGGTAAGCCAGTGTGGGATCCAATGACTCTGGCCGGTCGATCAAGAGTTTGAGGTGTGCAAATAATCAAAAAATCATGTTCATTGCTTTCAATGCATGGCTGCTGTAAGACAGAAGCCACGGCTACTTCAGTCAAATCACGGTTTAACCAATCAGTCATCAAGTTATCGCTGGTACCGTTTGCAACATCAATGCTGTTTTCTTCGTTGTTGCCTAAACATACATTTTCCTTTAATAAGCTAGTAACTCCGAAACCGAATCCATCCACTGAATCCCAAACACTAGTGAAACTACCAGTGCCGGCGCTGATTGCAGCTTGCACAGAAGAACCAGTATATTTTTCCGGATCAGCAATTAAAGCGAGCGAAAGTTCAAGCAAAGGTAATTGAAGTGACTCCAAAGAGCCTACGGAAATCTCGTTTAACGCAATGCAACACTGAAAAAGGCGCCTGCGCAATAATAATTCACGATGGGCACAAGACAATTTTGAACCAGCAAAAACGATTGACTCTTGGTCTAATTGATGGTATCTTTTTTCAAAATCGGAGAGAAAAGAAAGTGCGTTGTTTAACATTGTGACGATCCTATGAGCAATATCAAGCGTTACTAGTTTTTGGCTATCGTGCTTTAAAAAGCAAAGAATTGCGCTCAGAGTGTATTCACGAAGATGTAATAGGAAACACCATTCCGCGTCGGTTCGAAACTGATTATTACTGGGATCTTTAGCTGAGGGCTTGGGCAAAGCGTTTTTCCATAAAAGCAGTAGCTGAGGTAAATGCAATCGGACAAAGTTGGGTCCAAGAGCAGTAAGAGCGCTGACAAGTATCCATGAAACTTGAATTTCAACCACAGAGATATGGAGCTCATGTGCTCCACTTTCTTTCAGAAGTTGAATTGCTAACGACATGATCTTGGCAGAAACGTCAAACGAAACGTATAAAGGGCGTAAGGGAATTAAGCTGACCAAACCTGCCAATCCATGCGCATGACCGACGGCGCGCTTGTTGACATCAGACGGACCACCAGGATGACCTAAATGCGATAAATCTTTGTGAAGTAAGTCCAAAACATTATTGATAGTGCTTGTCAACTTGCCGGGGGCGAGGGAACAGTAAGTCCTCAGGCACAATGCAGCTGACATTTGAACTGAGTATGATGGGTGACCTAATAGACGAATGAGTGGATTATAAAGCACCTCTTGAATGGGTTGTGTAACACTCCCCACTTGCTTGAGTAAAAAGTCCACTTCATTGATGGCAATCAACAGAGCTATTTTGTTGGGAGGTTGATGAGTAGGCATAAGCGCGGGCCACTTGTTAATGATGGATGAAGAAACTTCTTGAATAGCAACGACTTGACCTTGCTCAGATAAGAGCCTGGCTGAGATTACGTCTCTTAGGAGAATACTAGCAAGCTTGCGAGATACTAGGACATCATGCCTTGCAACGGAAAGAGCAGCGTTTTGGGTGGACTTTCCGCAACCAACATTTAAGATGATATGACGAAGGATTTCAGGATAAAATTGCTCAACCCAGCCAGAACCGAGAAGAGTTAAAAGTGTGGCGTAAGCATCGATAAGGCCGTTTTTGACCTGGCGGGAGCTACCGGATTTACAGTAGGGTGTGCTCAAAAGCAAAAGCATTTCTTCTGGTGTCAAAAGTGTTTTCCCTTTTTCTTCGGCAGTCATTGTAGTGGGATAAGGGTCTTCTTCATCATCTTCTTGGCTTTCATTTTTCCTTTTGATCTTGCTATTTGGTTGGGCATTGATGATTGCAGATCCAAATACTTGGGTCGAAGCTAACAAACTGGCAATTAATTTGGACAAGGATCTTCTGGTAACAAAATCAACTAGCTCCAAACCTTTGAAGCATATAGCGAGAAAAGCCTCAATATCATTAAGAGAGCTAATTAAATTAGAAGATTGGTCCAAAAGAGTCAAGAGGCATTCAACGCTTGCGCGGATGATCGAAAAAGTTTTATCAGCAAGAGCATATCTCAAGGTTTTCAAAACTTCTTTGGAAAGATTATCGCTAGGCGAAAGAGATTTTGAGCCAATTATCAAAGATGAATTCAAGCAAAACAAGGCTTGTGATCGAAGGATAGGAGCCTAAAATGGTTGAAGCAAAGGGGACAAAAAGTCAGAAGAACAAGGAAAAAAAGATTTCATGGTTTTGTAATTAAAAAAAAGCCGCTTGCAAATATTCCGCTTACATTATTAGTAGATTTAATAACTCTTATGGCAATCATCACGCTCTCAGCGAATTGTGACATAACTTGAGGGCCATGAACCTTAATAATGTCGCCTGCTACGCAAAAGCTGGCACTAAAAACAGTGCGTTAGCCTGAAAAAAATCAAAAGATAAAAGATAAAGGTTGAAGTATCTTACATTCTGAAAGCTTTATTATCCGAGGCATTCTTGATAGGCTCAGTGCCCGCGACCTTGAGAAGAGAGCCAATTACGTCAAAAAGAGACCTTTGCTCGGCTCTATTGACTGTAAGAGATGTTCGCATCAATGATGGATTGTTTGATCTGTCAAGGTTTCAAAAAGCCTACATAGTTTAACGAAAATCCTAGCCACGAGATGACGGATTGGCCTTCCAGGTACCGGAGCCGGCTGAGAAGTGGGCGCAGGCTTAGTGACGATCTGGAGCAGATCAGCTTCAATTTGGGCCTGACGAGATTTAAGAGTGCCCTAAGAATGACGAGAATTGAATGAAAAACATCAGTAACTTTGGTAAACGGCAAAGATGATTGCCGTCAAAAGGATGGTTTGCTGCAACCGACCTCATCCACTCTTTCCATGCTTTTTTCCAGGTTATTGAGCCAGCGAAGCAGCCAAATCTCTCCCCTATCGGTCAATGTAGCAGCGGCCAAGCTAGCGAAATCGAGAGCCTCCAACGTGACGTCTTCTGTGTCGTTGGGCGATGGAAGCATGTCAATTTCGAGATCCAGACTAAGAGCCATGATGCGACTGAATCGCTGAGGGCAAGCGTAGGCACGATCGGAGGAACGATAGAAGAAACCTGCGATAAAACGTGGCGTTGGACGCTGAGTTGCGACAGGGTGTGATGGATGTCGATAGCTGTGGCCGAGACTGGCGGCCGGGGCAGGAGCTCATTCAAGATTTATCTTTTCGTTGCACCACCCAATCAGCTTTAGCGCGCATACAGACTTGGAGTCAAATAAGACTTATCTCATTATACACTGATAATTGGTGCCCAAGCTGAACTGATGCACCATCATCAATATAACCAGTAAGCTTTTGGACAAAACTTGTGCTTCATTCAATCCTTTTCAAACAAAAAACCCACTTTTTAATGAGAATCTGTCTAGAATTAGCTTCTAGTGGATAGGCATTTTTTCATTACTTCATCCAAAATCACTAGCTATCTAGCAAAGTTCATTGAGAATACTTGGATAGTTTTAAAAAACTCTTAAATTCTCATTAAATAAGATAATTCATTATTTAAAAAATATTTAAAATTCTTAATAAACTTTCACAACTTCAAAATATCAAAAATATTATTCATTTGTTACTTAGGATACAAAAAAAGGCAATTTGTTTTGACTTGAAATAGTTTTGAGTAATTTCAACTTCAATCAATTAAGAATTGATTTCTTTCTAAGCTGATTATTATTTATGTTACTTTAGCTCAACTCAAAACCTTCTTTATCTAATCTGACATTTAATAACAACTATGCAGTCCTCAAATCCCAATTGAGCTATTTCGAAGGTGACAGTTCATAAAATAAAAAGATTTTTTAGAATTAAAAAAAATCAAAATATAATTGAATTATGTTTATATGAAAGAAACTAAACTATTTTCGGCAAAAATCAGCTACAAGTTAATGATTACAAACCGAATTTCTCATGAATTCAACACCAAAGATCTTTTGTCTTACAAATTTCCAAGATATTGAACAAACTAAGAAGATATTGTTTATTTTAAAGTCCTTAATTAATAAGAGAAGAACAGAAAAAATATTCCAAATTCTGTCATTTTTATTATTTGTTTTCATATCAAAATAATAAATCTTTATTATTGAATTTTAATTTTTTTTAATATAATAAAATATGAACTAAAAGAAATAATTTATTTTTTTATTAATAAACTAAACTTAAGTCAAAAAGAACATCTTTATCCAATATTTTGATGGTAATCAAAAATAATATTAACAAGAGTAATGTCTTAAAAAGAAATAAAACTAATTAATTGCTATGAAACTCTTCCTATGTGATAAAATTTATCTTTACCTATAAAAGAGTTTAATTATTAAGATTATTTTTATATTTATTGAGAGTTGAAACAGCTTTTCTATTGACCCTTTGGTGTATCAATCAAAATTTTGAGATTTGAAATTTCAGGGATTGTTATCAGATTCCCAATGAAGTCATGAACTGATCTTAAATTAATATTTATCAGATAAAAGACAAGGTAAATATATATTAGGGTAATAAAATCCGTATGCAATTTAAAATGAATCAAATTTCTGTGGTGGATAGTTGGTAGGTTTAGGATTATAAAGATTTTTTATATAAATTACATTCAGGATGTACAATGACAGATGGATGAAAAGTATTTCTGAGATATCTTTTGAGAGATAAATTTAAACTATCAATAGTCCAGAGTTTTCAATATATCAAGCTAATATGGAAGGAATTTTGGTTTTAATTTGGGTTCTAATAACATTATTACAATAAGACACAAAGATAAAAATCACTTCTATCAACAAATTTGATATTGTTTCTTTCTTATAGGAATGATGAAGATCTAAGCACTGTCTCTAAATTTCATCGAGCCTTATAGGTTATGACTTTTGAATCATATTGCTTTTCTGTATTGAAATTTATCTTTTAAAAGATTACAAAATGGAAGGTTTTTTACAAGTTGGCACAAATTTGCACAGCCCATGTGTTTTATCACCCTAATCAGTTTCTTGAAAAATAATCTTCCATTAATTTTTGTAAAATTATTATTTTCAGAAATGCTCCAAAACAGATTATAATTGTTTTGTACTGTTCTCTTTTTATAGCTCATACATCATTTTTAGAGGTAGAGAGCACACCATTTTATACTGAATTCCTACAGGGACATGAATATATCCAGGATCTTCAGAGAGGTTCCAACACGTTTTCTAAGCTCTAAAATACAGTTTATTATGACTAATATGTGATTTGGTTCAATAAGTTTTAATTCCGATTAGAAACTGTATATACTAAATGGGGAAATTAATCATCTTCCTCCACATCATTACAATTGTTCACTCAGCACAAGAGAGTGGGAAAAAAATTCAAGAATGGTCAAGAGACCCTTTCCTACTCTTTTCACCATTTAATTTATGAATTGTATTTTTTTCACTCGCAGTATGTAAAACAACATACTGGGCCCCTCATACCATTGGGGATTGTGCGCAAACCAAAATATTTGAAATTTTGGTCCTACCTCAAGGCCATTTATGGAATTTTCATAGCATAAAAGCCTCTGGTAGGGTTACAACAGGGAAGTTTCAAAAATTAACATAATTTCTGTTAATTTAATTATTATTAATTCATAAATGTTTGTTGGCTGGGAGGGAAGCAAAAATGGTTCAATTTTTTTGACAAATGTCTTTGAAAGTAAGGTTTATGTACATCTTAATCATTACTACTTATTCAACAAAGGTCATTCACTCAGAAGGTAATTTTTGACACCTTGAAGTGTGACCTACCACCACTTTCATGAGCAGCTGTGGGCTTATTTGGGGTAATTTTATTCTTTTATTGTATTTTTGAAATAATTTTGAGGTACTCACCTCCTGTCACAGTGGCTCTTCTAAGTGAAGAGGGCCCAACAAACAGTAAACTGGGAATCACTTGTGGAGGGCTCATGTAAGGTTTGACTATGAAACAATAAGTAAAAATTACTAATATTTTACTTATTTTACTGTTAATGTCCTTATAAATAGAATAAATAAGATAAAAATAGGGTGTTGGTAAACACACGTAAGCCCTTACGTGTTTTTACCAATCTATGGTAAAAACACGTAATTATATGTTAAAAAGACATAAGGGGTGGTTTTTAAATGAAATATGGCTATTTATGGCATTTTTAAGGCCATTAATGGCATTATAAATGCAATAAAGGGCATTACTAATTCCATCAATGGAATTGTTAATGCCATTTATGGTATTTTGAAGGCCATTAATCCCATTTATGGCATTGTTATTGTCATTTTTGGCCCTAACATTTTTAGTAAAAACACGTAAGGGCTTACGTGTTTTTACTAAAAGCTTACATGTGTTTACCAACACCCTAAAAATAATTATAATAATAAAGAATTATTATAATTATGGTGTAAAAAGAATTATATTATTAAATAAATTTAATAATATAATAAATAAATAAATTTAAAAGCTCTTTATTATTGTTACAAAAAATAATAAAGGCATAAAAAAATCATTCTTTATTAATAAAAAACAATTAATAACTGAAATATTACTAATATTAAAGTTAGTTATTAATATAAATACTATTTATATTAATGGAAGAATTATTAATTGTAATAATAGAGAGAAATTATTATAATAAGAGAAAATAACATACTTTTGATGCTTAATATAGTAATTTCGGAAGAACTTATGCCAAATAAGGTAAATACAACTTATTTGATTTGAATTTACAAATAAAAATAAAAGAAATTACAAATTTTCTTGATTTTACGTCCAAATAAGTTTTTAAAATATTTATAACAAAACAAGAGTAAAATTGAAGTAATCACATCAAAAATTATTAGAATAATAAAGTTAGCTTTTGGTATTTGATAATATAAGAGATTTATATATAAATAATAAAAGATTTTACCTTTTGATTTAATTGTTTAATTGTTTTGATGTGTCTGAGGGGAAAATAGAGTAAAAAGAGCTCTATTTATAGTAAATACCTCCCTTCTAGAGTCCAGTAAGCTTCTAGTAGACGTGTACTGATGGTATCTACTGGAAATGATAAGTATTTCAAGGTTTAGTGATGATTACGTCATAATCAAACCATTTTATCTTATTATTACACCATTATTTAGAGTTATCACTATAACTCTAAGTTTGATGACATAATAGGCTTGGAAGAAGCCTAAAATCTGTGGATTTTATCAGTATTGATCATAATATAGTATTATCCACCAGCTCTATTACTTTTATAACTGTTAAACTTAAAATAAGATTACAGTGGGTGATGATAAATGATTGATTTTAAGCTTAAGCTTTGATCATTAATAACTTTCAAGATATACACTCTACAGCTATTCTGAGGGTGAAATCTGATAGCTTGGAATATCTTTATTGAACTTCCAAGAGAATTTCATTACATAATCAAAACTCTATTTTTCATGATTTTTCTTGTAACTCATCTTTTCTGTTGAAATTTAATATTTTAAATTTCAAAACTTGATTTAAAGGGGTTATAACTTGAATATTATAATAAAAACTACATAATTCTTCATTTATAAATTATGAGAATCTTACTATCTACTTTTTTTAAGCTTGGACCACTTTCACAACAAAGTGGTCAACAGCTCCAGTGATTTTTGTTCAATAAACCCTTACAAGTTATAACCTTGTTTATAACCTGTAAACTAAAGTTCATATATTTTTTCTAAAATTAATTATGTGGTGATTTAATTTTTGGTTTAACTCTCTATCTTGTATATTTCAAGAGATATTAGCTAAAAACCATGTATATATGCATTGACCAAAAAAGTGCATATATTCAGCTTAATTCCTTAAGTATTGACTTTAGAGAATTGTAATATAATTTTTTTATCTGTAGTATTTTATGGAGAATCCAATGGTACAGTTTATTTCACATTTTGTTTCATTGGAGTCTGATTTAAATAAGATTTCATGTCTTTTTTAGGGTATTATTACTTATTCTTCAGTGATTATTGACTTTTCAGATATGCCATAAAAATGAAATATGTGTATTTTATCATGAGGAATATAATTGTGTAATTGGTTTCAAATTTTTCCTCATTAGATTCTGAGTTAATTCAGATTTTGTACCTATTTATGGTATTTTCACTAGTTTTAAGATAATTATTATAAAAAAGTCCAAGTCCACTATTTCAACCTATCATAAAGCAAGAGAAGGGTTAATAAGGATAAGGCCACCACAACTCTACTGAAAAGGTGAGGAAATTTAAAGACCAAATTAATAGCAATAAATAAAGTATTCCAAAATATGAAATAAGAGTATTTACTAAATAATGAATCAAATATATTAATTAACTGGGGAAAATTACCCAGGGAAAGAAAAAGGGGCTGGTATATGCAAGAATCCACCAGCCTTGATCCAAAGAGTGAATTTTATTGAGAGGAATCTTGTTTTGAATCTATTTGGATAATACAGCCCCTGTATGGAATGTACAGGGTCTGTATAAGAGGTGTGGTGTATTTGGGTTATCATAAAGCTTCAGACTTGTGAATCCAAGCTTTATTTAGTGGATTAAGCCTGTTCAATTTTGACAGGCTGTATTTATTATCCAAACTGTAAGGGTGTTTAAAAAACAAGATTTGCTGAAACTGATTACTGATACACAAAATTAATTTCTGGTTTGGTAAGCTTGAGTGGGTTTAAGGTTGAAACCCTTACCCCTGATAGTGGATGTGACAGTATTTCCCTCTTGAAACTGGTGGGCTCCTGAACACCATTATAACTTGCCACTATTGAGTGTCATCCCCATATCCCAACATTTTTTCAAAATATTTGGATTTTAACCTTCATTTCTCCTGATCATTATCCTGAAAATTCCCTGTATTCATTCTTATTTGTGCTTTTTTTATTAATAATTTTTCCCCCTTCAATAAGTAAGTAATTTCAATTTCCTTGAGTTATATCCTCTGTTCTGAGTCTTTTCTGTATAAATTTCATTTTCCTTCATTTTACCTGGGATTTATTCCAAAATGAAGGCTGCCAAGTTCTTGAGCTTGAAATTTGATGAATAATGGTTATGTGGTTGTATAGCCTTGAAAGGAGTGGCAATGTTGGTCTTCTGAGGCTTTATCTTGAATCAAACCAAAATATGCATATCTTGATAGTCCTGAAATGGGGGGTATTGTCCCCATGATCTTGAGAATGGTCCCAAATGACCCTTTGGGGTCACTTGGGCTCCCTGCCATTTTTGGCCTTTTGGGGTTCCTATGGTCTACAGCCCGGAATATGCACCCTGCAGTCCATGGGGGTTATAGGAGTCCCCTGGGGCCAACGTTTCTGGGATTCCAGGGGGTCCATAGTAACCAAATGGCCTGGAACCTTCAAAAGTGGTCCAGGGCCATAAAAAGGAGTGGCCTTACCATATATGGAGGAGAGGTCCTGGATTGATGATTGGGGTTCAAGACATACTTAGAGCCATATATTGAGGACCTTGAGGGGGTCATAAATGAAGTTATGGCCCCAGAACGTTGATGACCTTCAGGCTTGATATGTATATCTTACTGAATTGAAACTTTTGCTTCCATAACTCCAGAAATGAGTTTCAAACTGACTGAACTCACTGAATCTCATCCTTCTGTGCTGCCCCCATCTGTCCTTTATGGATCTGGTATGAAGATGAGTTGATAAATGCTTTCCAGAGAACATTTGATGATTTGGGTAGAGATAACTAGTTTCTTAGCTTTGTTTGTGTTTGGTTTATCTCTTATCTACACTCTTATTGAGACAAGAAACAAATGGAACCTCTCAATACATGATATGGGAGGGGATTCTGCTGCTTTCTAAGAAATAAAAATAAAAAAGAATTATAAAATCAAAATAAATAAGCTAAAGGAATTAAGAGAAAAAGAGAGTAAAGAAAAATTATGAGGAGTGTCCTTCTTGTGGTGAGTTTATTGATTTTGGTCATAAATTTCCTGAAAAGATAAAAAAAAGCCTTTGTTGCTCACAGAGTTGCCAAGGTGTTGTTTTAAATTGAGTAAAGACCCTCAGAGATGCATACCAGGAGATTGAACTTAATTTTGTAGCTTCCACTCCCCACCAAGCACCATAAAAATAAATAAGAGAATTTTGCAATAAGAAAACTTGATTTAAGGAATGTCTTGAGGAATGACTATTTTAATAATCAAAAAAAATACAAAAGAGAGAATTTGGACATATCTTGATTGAAGTTCCAAATCTTAGGGTATTGATGTTACAAGGAAATCTGCATCTGTCCAAAGAGATGAAAAGTGCTTGCAAAATGGCCAAGGTGATGTTTACAACAAATCTGGGTAGAAGAACCCCTTGTAGGTGCATTCCAGGAGAGGAACTTTCTTTCATAAAATCCAATTCCCACCAAGAACTATAAAATCAAACTCTTGAGGAATTTGGGCCAGGCCTGTCAGGATGAAAAGTGTTAAAATGACTGAATAGGTATAGTGAGCTGGTAAGGTTGAAAGCTGGTTCCCAAGCTTTTCTTTTTGGGTCTTCACTGAATCCTTTCCACTCTAAAAGATACCATAAATAACCTCTTTTGAGTTTTGAGTCCAGAACCTGTTCCACTTCCCATTCCTCTTGCTCTTCCACTATGACTGGTGGTGGTGGCAATTTATTTTTATTTGGGATAGTTGATTGCTTTACTGGGACTAGTAAATACACATGGAATAAAGGGTGAACTGATTTCCATTGTGAAGGAAACTTGAGGTGATATTCATGGATTACAATTGTCTTCAGAGCTTCAAAGAGTCCCAATCATATTTCTAGTAGCTACTTGGTGAGTCTTGTTGTCTTTATGTTCTTTGAATCTAGTCATATCTTGTCCCCAGGTTGGAAATCAGGTGGAAATGTCCTATTTCTATCTTCATACTTCTTAAAATGCCTTATTTATGACTCTAATTCTTCTTTCAAAACTCGCATTACTGATTGACATAGCACACTTCCTTGAATGTAATTTATACCTAAAAGTATTTTTTCAAGCTTAAAAAAGGCTTTATAAAGTTTTCCACCCCATCCAACATTTAAATATTACCTTTTTAAAATTTTGATTGGTTATCAAATCTTTGAAAAATTCTCAATAAACATTACAGCATATTCAATGAGTAGAGGAAGTCTTTTTACCTTCTTCTTTTTGACAGGCTTTAGCCATTTTGAATATTTTTTAGCTTTCATATTATACTTTTTTCTGCCTTTGAGTGAAACAAAATACTAACCAATGTACTAATATTTCACATAAAATGTGTATTTGGATCCTGAGATAGTAATACCATACTTCTCATCCCTGGATAATAATATTGGAGAAATAATAGGATATTTTCATAGATATCTCCTATTTTAAGGGCTTCCTGTAAGTTTTGCTTGCTTCTAAGGTGATACAGAGCTTCTTAGTATGCTATAATCATCCACAAATCCCACACTTTTGAGTATTTATTCTTAAACTATTCCAAAAAATTGAGCTCAATATAATTGAAAATGATTTTTTTCCATTTGGTGTCACTGGGAAATGCATAATTGTCTAATAAATCCTTATTTATTTTAGTAACATCTCAGTCACACTCAACTCCATTTCAAAATTTTAGCCATGATATCCATTATTATATATCTTTATCTTCCTTAAAAATCCTGTTTTTAAGGTGGTGATCCAGACCCTTTGATAGTCAGATTCTCAAGTTCTTGAAGGTCATAAAAAATTATAAGCTTTCTTTTCAATTTTAAAAGATAAAAGATTTTTATTCTATAAATCTATATGTATTTTTGAAGGATTAAAGCTCTTACTCTTTCCTTAGCCCAATTTTTAAACTGAGCTAAAATTTATTTCAGAATAAGAATCTGTTCTTACCAAGTCTCATGAGATATGAATGGCATTAGCTAGATTTTTCCAATATATTTTCTTATTTATCCCCTTTAATATTTGAGAATAATATCAAAGATTCTCACAATAAACTGAAATATTAATTAAAGCTAGCTCTCACTTAGATAACTACCCTATTGTTCCAAAATTTCACCCCTACCATTTCTTGCGTGACCTTCAATATTTTTCAAATTTTTTGAGTTTAGTGATTATGGTGTTTCATAATACTCTCCTTATAGATAAATCTGATAAAGAGGCATGTTTATATACTGTAATATTGGATTATTCAATTTTTCTCCTTCAGGCCTAATATGTAATTTAGCTTTAAAATATGGCTATCCATCTTCAATTGTTGATAAAAAGGTTCTGAAATTTTTAATTATTATTTATTTTCAGGAAATTTTTAGTTTCTCTTAATTTAAAAAGAAATTATTTTGTTTTTATTGAAGATATATTCTTCTATCCAATTTAGGCAAAATATAACTTAGAAATATACCAGAATTACTGTAAGATGTGTCTATGAATTCCTTGATGATATTCACCATGAGAAAAGTGGCTATAATTGACAGAAGATATTTATTTTGAATGTACCTTGGACCCAGAAAAGTCTAAGCTTGAACATATTCTTTTAAATGGGCTGAACCCAGATCATGAATGTTTGTTGACCTTCCAAGTCTCTTTGAACCATTAGAAGATTCTGAGATTCTCAGGTTTTTTATTCTTTTCTCATCTATTAAAGTTAATTTCTTTTACTTTCTTTTAACTTATTCTATATTTCAAGTAAAATTTTAATTTGATATAAAATTTCAAGTCTACATAGAAATTATGACTTTGAAAAAGGGTTCACTTTTTTAAAGCCCTTCAGGAAGTCAATACACCCTTATAAATAGGTGAGGCATGTATTATAACTTCTTTCTCTGCTAATTTTATGACAAGAAAATATCTCAAAGAATATGGATTGAAAAGAAGTCTTAAAAAAATGAAAAATATTTAGGGGAAACTTTCACCTTGTATAAAATATCAGCTAAGATCCTGTCTAATATATTATATTTTAAACTCAAAAATTGAAGAAGAATTCTACCACCAAATCTTTGAGACTTTATTCAAAAAATTGATAAGAAAAGAGCTGTAGCAGCTATTTCTATTTACAAATCTAAATTTTTCGGATATTAGTATTATTATTACTTATGTTTTATCAAATTCCACTTTTTTGGATTTTCTTTACAATTTTCTTTTCAATTTATTATCATTCTCTAGTTCATTTTTGAATTTAATTGAGTTTTGAAACTATATTTCCCTGAAAAAACATTACCATGGGCTCTAGGGCCTAATACTCTGAAAAATTGGACTATAATCAACTTTCTACAATATCATGAGCTAGGTGAGCTCCTGTAAAAAAGCCATTGGCCTTTTACAGTTATAGGAGCTGCAACAAAGCCAATGATCATTCAATTTTTACAGTAGAATTGCCTGTCTAACTACTGCCACTATTTCTGAAATAAAAATATCAACAACGAGGTCACAATATACTTTTTAAAAATGAAAATGAAGATAAAAATAGTCATTATATAAAAAAAATAAGAAAGATAATGATCAAATTGAAAAAATGAAGCGATAAAGGCTGACAGATAATAATGTCCCAAGGTCAAAGGCTGTAAATTCTTGCTATTGGTTTTGAAAATATAAATAAACAGAAAAAATAACATAATACAAAAGAAGTTATGATAAAATAGCAATACCATAAAAAAGGCTTCAATAAAAGAATAATACATCCCTTTTGCATGGTGTTTCCATAAATTTCATTTAACTATGCTTGAAATAGTAATATATATTCCTATTTTTGTATTTCTCCCGTTAAAAAATAGTTCCTTTAAATTTTTTATATCATAGCTCTTTTGAGCTTTTTTTCGTTTATTGTAAAAAGGAAACACCGATATAATTTGTTTCGAAAAAAAAGGCTTCTAAGAACCAATTGCAAAAGGAGATTTAATAATACACCCATTCTTAGGAGTGCGAGTTGTACTTATAGTTTATTTCCTTTATTTATTGGATATTTACTCACAGTCTGAGAGTTTTTCACACCACTTATTCATGGATGCGGTCAGAAAAAATTAGATACTTTCCTTTGCTGTAATACGGGTGAAATGGAGGTAAGCGAGAGATTTGATACTAACTTTATAGATATGAGGAGAATTCAAGAAATACAATACTTTCAAGAAAAGGTCTTTTACCCAAATTAAACGAGGCTTTCATTAAATCAAGAATATTAAGCTTCATATAAATACAATAATGCATTCTATGGGGTGAAATTTGAATTGAAAGTTTGAGAATTTCTAGAGAAACAAATTGTTCAGTTATAAGTGAGAAGATATATTATTTAATTAATATGGCATAAAAAGTTTAAAAACGGGATGGACACTCATGCTGAGTTCTTTGAGTGTTTTTTGGATACTAGTTTGATATGGTTTAAAAGTGATATATGTATGAGCTAAAGATTGATTCCAAAGAGGTTTTCACCCACATATGTGACATAATTCAAATTATTTTGACTAAAATTGATATCAAAACAATTTTTTCAACAAAAATATCAAAATATGGGAATTATAAGCTCCATATTACATAAATAATCTTCATATATTCACCCATCAACCAGACTTAATGAATAAATAATACTCCACAATTTATTAGTTTTTGATAAGGATATCGTTCTGAAAATACCTTATAGAACATCAAATAAAAAAGTATTTTGATAAATAATGTTTTATAAATGAAATTGGAAAAAATAGCTGAAATAGTTTATATTTTTGAAGAAAGCTTGCAATGAAGATCCTTTAAAAAAATTCAGATGAATTTTGATATTTTTTCCAAATATATGATTTTCCATTTTTCAGTATTATGACTCGAAGGTTCATTTTTTTCTTAAGATATTCATTTATATAAATAATAAAATATTTCATATAATTCACCAATTTTGAGGAGGAATAATTATGATAATGAGAAACTCCAATTCTATTTATAAATTAAAATTATTTTTGTTTTCTCAGCTAGAATTGTTGATAAAAGAATATTTTAATTTTCAAGAAATGAAAACTTTAATCCCATCATAGACATATACCATGTCTTAGCTTGCAAAGCTTAAAGATATTTAGATATACTAATAAATGAAACATGTAGTATAAATTATGTAGTCTCAACATAGGAAAAAGTGTTCAAAAATAGTCTAAACTGGAATTTGAAAAGTAATAAAATATAAATTGATCTGAATCAACTAATTTGAGCTAATTATATCAATAGATAAAAGATCTATTCAAAATGTTAAGGATATTAAAATTAAGCACTTTATAATATGAAATGAGAATTCAAGCTATGAGAAATAAAGCCTTGTCTTTGATATAATTTCTTTCCTGCGCTTTATTGAGATGAAAGTCAAAAGAATTAGAGATTATTAAACAAGTTGTGTTATATATTCTAGTGAAAGACCTTACCACATTAAATTCTGGAATTAATTAGGTCACATATTCTGATGGGATGGCAAGAAAAAAGATCCATGTAGGTTATTTATTGCAGGGAAAACAGTTCAATTGTTGAAAAATAAATTATAAAAAATATTCGAAATTTCAGGATTAATAAATAGTCTGTTATCTAAGATTATTATAATTATGAATGTGAGGATAAATTTAAGGTTTTTCTACGTAAGAACTAGTCAAATAATGCTAGTGTATGTTGACTATCCTTATTAGTCACTATAATAAAGGATATCTTATTTTAACCACAAGGTTTAATTTTTAATCAATTAAAAGCTATAAGATAATTAATCAATTGATAAAATAAGTTATATCAAATAAAACGTAACATCATTCCAAAATTTTAACAAAACGATTATTCTATTATCAAGGACTTATTACCAACAATATTTAATATAAGAGAAATATTTCTCCAAAAAATTCAATAACACTCAAAGAAAATTCTTCATTTAATAATAAAGCTTCATGGAATGAAAAATAATGTAAAATATCATTTCAAATTCATAATAAAGAGAAATTCTTTTATTTAAATTTTGAGAGAAAATTAGATATAAAAGGATTTATAAGATTACTATTCATAATATTGATTAAACCCAAGATTTATAAGTCCCAGGAATATTAAAAAAATCACACACAGAAGTTAAAACACAATAAAAGGTCAAATACTCAAAACCATTTGGAATTTGAGGAGTTGAAGGTTTTTGGGTAAGCTTAGAGGGTACTTCTGGATTTACCATAATTTAATTAGAAATTTCAAAAGTAAAAGCTTTAACTATTAAGCTAATATTGAGCTTAAAAGGAATATTCTTGATTCAAGGTCTTCCAATTAATTAATAAATATTTCAAATATAAATAATACCTTTGTAGAAAGATGATAGTATGATTTAATAAGCTTAAAGTGATAATTGGAGGGTTATTGGGGAAAAAAGAAATAGTAGGCTTCTTCCAGGTCAAAAAAAGCCTACAGAGGTATGAATAGGAGTAAACTAAAAGAGATAGATGAGAAACCATTCAGCTAATTTGGATTCATGGTTACATCAACTTCATTAAAGGAAAATTATCATAATTACTTAACTAAGTAATTTTATGTGAATACAAGCCCATTTATGGTTAAGAAATAATGAATTTAACATATTAATTCTTCATTTATCCTAAAATGAATATTTTTTCTCACAATTTCATCAATGATATTACAAATTTGGCTACAGGCTTTAGCTTCTGTGAGATTTTGAAGATTTAGTTTTTGGTGTAGTATCATCAAAATAAGATTGTAAGAGAAACTTTAAATTGAAATTATTAAGTCAACTAGTCAAAATAGGCTTTGGTAAGTCTTTTTGGGCTTAGGTACTTCAAATAATGAAGAATTGACTTTGCTACAGGAGTCAAAGCTGTTCATTAAATTCTTGGCACATTAAAATAGCAGCTTATGTGCTATTTTCTCATGAATAATTGGAGTTAGCTTTGGTAAGAAATAGTTACCAAAAGGTTTTAATGAGCCAACTCAGTCAGTATTAGCCATTTATACAGTTTTTGGATCTGTCTACACCTCAGAGGCCTCAGAATATGGGTATCCCAGCTCTCTTTGATGTCTTTTGTCTCCTTTGACTATTTTTCACATCAAAGTAGTAATTAAAGCCTTAATACTGATATCCACTATTGGTTAAACAATAATTGATGTAAAAAACAGTATTTTCAATTTCTGAAAACAGCAATAACACTATATTTAGTGTATATTTAATATTTGATTTTTCAGAATCCCATTCTTTTTCTGCAAAAAGGAAAAGAAATTACAATTCTGTCATGTGGTATTCATGATGAGGTGTTGACATATTTTACATATTACCACCTCATAAAGTTTATTGAGGCTTATTCATTTTACAGAGTTAGCCTAGGGTAATTTTTGTGTTGTATCCAAATCTGGCCTTGTATCCATGAAGTTGCTTACTCACAAAAGAGTTATGCATTTTTTTATTTTTCAAAAATGATTAGTCTTATAAATATATATACATTCCAGAAAAGTTATTTTAGAGTTATTTGTTGCCTATTTGGGTATGTCAAGCATACCTAAAGTCTGGAGCTCCCTCCCACTAAAAAAATAAAATTTTACAACATTTTTTTCAGCAAGGAAATCAAAATAAAGCCCTTTAGGGGGCTAAAATTCGACTTTCCAACCTCCCCATTGTAATTAAAGTAAGTAGTTGAAGAACAATTATGGGCATATTTGGGCCTGGTGCTTCCTTTCATGCCTAAATCTTTGTCTAAATTTATCCAGGTCAGGTATGTATTTCTCAGCTAGCCATTAATCTTCATGTGCTGGGTTCTGTAACTAAAAAAGTATCCCTTAGTATTTTTACCTCCTAACCTCCTTTATTTTAACACTTTAATTATCCTTTTAGTTTTATCTTTCTCCAATTGGGGAGCTTTCAGAGGAGTTGGCTTTGTTTTAGGGAGTAACTCTTCATCAGTTGATCTGTATTTCTTGAGTAGTCTGACTGTGAGCCTTTAAAGTATGGCCAAATGTCCAAAAAGGTCACAAAGCAACTTCATAATACTCATTTTAATAATAAAAATTGAAATTGTTATCTTAAAATAAGGAAAAATGCCATAAAAATGCATAAAACCTTGATCATCTCAGAAAAAAATGAATAAACATTTGAAATAAATGACAAATTGGATTCTCCATGAGAAACTATACATATAAAGTTTTTATTTCATATCTGAAAAGTCAATACTTACTGAGATAACCTGAATATATGCACTTTTATGATCAGTGCGTATATTCATGGTTTTTAGCTCATATCTCTTGAAATATGCATGATGAAGAGTTGAACCAAAAATAAAGTTACCACTTAATAATTGTAAGAGAAAATATTTAGGCTCTATTTGGCAAGCTATAAACAAGGTTATAACTTACAAGGGTTTATTGGGCAAAATAACACTAATTGTTGACCACTATTTTGTGAAGGTAGTCCAAAATTTTCTGGCTCATACATGAATAATGATGTAATTTTCATCAATATATTCAAGGTGTAACCCCTTGAAATCATTGCTTGAAGTTTAAAATAACAAATTTTAACAGAAAAGATGGGTTACAAGAAAAATAATCAAAAATAGAGTTTTTACAATTTAATAAAATTCTCTTGAAAGCTTAGTGAGAAAATTCCAAGATATCAGAATTCACTGTCTTAATGGCTTTAGTGTGTATAACTCAAAAGGCATTAATGATAAACGTTTAAGCTTAAAAATAATCATTTATGATCACTCACTGTAATTGTATTTTGATTTAAACAGTTATATAAGTGATAACAATGGCTAAGACTAGTATATTATGATTCATAATAATAAAAACAACCATGTTTATCCTTCTTCCAAGCATACGGGTTTAGCAAACATATAGTTACAGTGATAACTCTAAATAATGGCGTAATAATGAGATAAGTTGGTTTCTGTAAGGTGTGGATATGAAACTTTGATAAAATATCAAGTACTTTTCCTGTCCTCAAAATTTTTATAAGGTAAAATTATTTAAAAATAGTAAGAAATAGTATTTTCAAAGAGAAAACACACCAATTTTATTGTTTTGACCTTTGTAAGTATAAAAAAATAATATAATAAATATTATTGCTTTACCAACAATAATATAATGAATATTATTGTTTTACCAACAATAAAGATTTATCCAAAAATACTCTACAAGAGATACTTAAGGCTACAAAAGAAATTTCAATTGGAATTAGTTGAGCAAAGAACTGCAAGCAATTAATTAAAGAACAAAGTCTTTAAGAAGATATTTAAAGAGAAAACACACCCAAAAGTGACCAGAGTGAATTTGGAAACAAAGTGACAAAGCTAACAGTGATGAAAGATGCTTTAATTCACTTTTGGGGTGGTTCAGGGGTTAAAATGATTATAAGAGTTACAAAAAATGATTATAATGATTTTTTTACGTGGTTAAAAGGCTTAAAATGATATGAAAAGGGTGGTTGGAATCTTTTATTGATTGGTTTAACACTGTGTAAACTAATTATAAAAGGAAAAGATTCTAACATGAAGAGAAAAGTGGGACAAAGAAGAAATTCTTTTATAGCCATCAATTTTCTTACTCCAAAAGTAAAATTTACTCTTTTCAGTTGTGGAAAACACTATGACAACAGAAAAGCCAATTATGGCATTGTTGAACCCTGGTTTAGACCAAAAAAGGGCTGGTTTTAGCCATTTTAGACCCTTAAATCAGCCATTACTAGTGATACCTGGCCTAGAGCCTTCAAAACACATCAGAATGAGTGTAAGAGACCTAGAAACCAGTTAAAACTATTTTTACTAAGATTGTTTTATCTTAAGGGTAGTTTTACCCTCTTGCCAACAGTAAAAACTACCCCGGTTGGTATCAAAACCTCATCATCAATTGAGTCACAGACCCTGTGACTCAATTCCAGGCCAAAAGTGATGAACCTTTGCATGAATTTTGACATATCACACCTGTCAGCAAGGATTTTGGGGGTCTGACTCCCCCTTAGAGCTAGAGTTCCTTTTCCCCCCAAATTTAATCTTTCCAAGTTATTTTTTCCTTTAATTCCTCATCATGTATTATGCTTACAATTTCCATATGTAATTCAATTGAGTTTTACAGTACACTACTGTAAGAATTGACACCTCATATGTAAATAAAAGTTCAATTATGTAATACACGCGCACATTTTGACAATTCAATTGAATTCAATTGAAAATACTTCAATTCCTCATAACTTCTAAAATATACACAACACCTAAATTTTAACACAAAAATCGATGATTAACACTAAATGTGATGTGAATTAAATTAAGGTTTTGAGGATTTTCAATTCTTATACAGAGAATACAAAAAACTTAATTTCAGCTTATTTAGAGTTAAGTTACAAAAATTTCACTCAGAGGTGACCTCACCTAGCTTTTCATAAGGAATCCAATGGTGAAATAAATTTTATATGTTCATGTGTTGGATAAAAAGTTATGATAAAATTCATTTAACTTTTTTCTAAGATTCTTTTATTTTGGTTAATTTTGTTAAAAATTAATTTTTACTTAATTTTTTCAAGTAAAAATGTGTTTTTACAATTTTTAAATTTAATATATTTTTATTTTTAAATTATAATTAAATTATTGATCATGTATATAAATTCATATTTCTATTTTAATTTTTATTTTGATAATATAAATAAATTTATTTTATTTATGTTTGTATATTAATTTTTTCTTTGTAGTCTTTTGGGCATATTAAAATACCTCCAAGGCTCACATTCCCTCCCCCTAAAAAAAGAATATTACTTTGTAATAATGTTATTTCTAGTATGTTTGAATCTTCTCAGAAGTTTGGTAGCTTCAGGTATGTCCTTTTCTTCTAACCATTCATCTTCACAAGTTGGGTCACTGTACCTAACAAGGTATTCCCTTACTTTTTTGGTTCTTGATTTTCTTTCTTTAAGAACTTTGGTAATCTTCTTAATACCAGATGTCTCAATAGGAGGTATAACTTGGGGAACTTTATTCCTCAAGGGAAATGTTTCAGCATCACTAGATTTATATGGCTTTATCAAGCTCACTGGAAATGTAGGATGCTTATTACTAAGTTCTTCAGATAATTCTACTTCAACAGCATTTTCTCCATGGAGGGATTTAATAACAAAAGGTCCTGCAAAGGAGTCTTTGAGATTTTTACATCCTTTGATGTTATTGAAGTTGGTGGTGAATACTAGTACTAAATCCCCCACTTTGAAATCTGGAGTGGCATGTGATTTGTCCCATTTATCTTTAGCATATGCAAATGAGTCTTCCATGCATCTTACTGCATGCTTTCTAGCTTTTTCTAGCATTCCTTTGAAGCTGGGAGCTGTAGGATGTATTTCAACCAAATCTTTTCTTAAAGAATCTTGGGGTAACTTGGGATTCCATCCTTTTTCTAGAATAGCAGGAGTTTGATTGGTACGGGCATGAATTGATGTCTTATATGCCAATTATAATGCTGGTTAACGAGTACACCAATAATGAGTGAATCCATCACAATCTTTGAATTCAAGGCCATATGCACAAAATCTTCTCACCATGTCTTCTAAGGTTTGTATCATCCTTTCAGCTAGACCATCAGTTTGTGGGTGGTAGGCTGTAGAGAAAGACAATTTAGTGCCAAATAATTGGTGAAGATATGTCCACAGTGCTGAAGTGAATTTGGGATCCCTGTCACTAATTATATTTGTGAATATGCCAGTCAATGACACTACTCTATTCCATATTAGAAGAGCTGTATCCATGGCTGTATCATCTTTGTGACATGGTAAAAAAATCGGAGTTTTACTGAATCTGTCTACAGTCACTAGGCAAGCATTATAACTTCTGTCTCCTCCTGGTGGTAGGCCAGTTACCCAATCCATATGGACAGTTTCCCAAGGTCAGCTGGGTTGTTGGATTTTGATCATATTTACAAGTCTTTTGCCTGTGGATTTATTTGCCTTTTTACATCTGTCACAGGTTTTGCAATACTCTGCAACATCTTTCTGCCACATTGGCCACCATATGCAGGAATTTACTTTTTCTCTTGTTCTGTCTTCAGACAGATGTCCTGAAAAGGGGCTGTCATGACATTCTTTCAGTACAAGATTGATTAATGACCTGTCCACAACTGTCATGACACATGTGTGCTTGGTCCTGTGGTAAATTATACCATCCCGTAGGTGAAATCTTCCTTCATCATAAGATTTCTTCCATACTTTATCCAAGGCATGTATTAGAGGGTTGTCTTTACGGTCTTTGGTAAGTAATTGGCATAAGATGTTACAATTCTTATTTTGAGTGTAACTGTTTCTTAATTCTTCAAAGAAGGTGGTGTTCCAGTCTGTAACACTTATTCCTTCTATTAGGATCTGTGGGGAAGCTTCTTCTGGCACATAAGAAGGATTATAAATATTATTTGGTAATGGCCATCTGCTTAGTCCATCTGCATTTTTATGAACAATAGTCATATTGCCCCTATACTCTTGTATGGCTATTTGCCATCTGAGCATATGTCTGTTGGGTGTTTTCATGTTTAAAAGTGATTTAACAGCGGTACAATCTGTTATTACTTTAAAAACACATTCTTCCAGAAAGTAATTGAGTTTTTCTAAAGCCCAAACAAGGAATAAACACTCCATCTGACTTGCTACATATCTGGCTTCAGTTGGGTTTATTTGCCTGGATATGAAACATATGGGTTCTTCCACAGGTTTATCATTGATAATCTGGACTTGATGAAGTGCAGCACCAAGTCCATCTCCTGATGCATCAATATAAAGCTTAAAAGGCAGCTTAAAGTCTGGCATCAGTAAGAGTGAAGAAGTGGTCAAGGCTTGTCTCAGAGATTCAAACGCTTTGACTCTGTCAACAGTAATTTCAAGTACTGTGTCTTTGTCACATAATTTATAAAGAGGTCTTTCTATGGATGCGAAATCTTCAATATGTTTCCTGTAATATCCTGCAAACCCCAAAAATGACTGAATTTCCTTCTGATTCTGAGGCATAGGCTTAAGAAATACTGCTGCAACTTTGTTTTTGTCAATTCCAAGTGATAAACCAGATACTACATGTCCCAGTGCTTTAAGCTCTTTAAATCCAAAATGGCATTTCTTTAAGGAAATTTTCATGTTGACAGATTGGATTTTTGTCAAGACTCTGGATAATCTGTACATATGTTCTTCCCAAGTTTTGGAACAGACAATAATGTCATCAATGTAAAAGATTGACCATACTTCTGAAAACTCTTCAGGGAAAATTGCATTCATCATTCTTTGGAAGTGTGAAAGTGCATTTTTGATTCCAAAAGGCATCCTCAAATATTCATAAACTCCACAATGAACAATAATCCTTAAGTATTTCCTTGCTCTTGGTGTGACTACATTTTGATGAAATCCTTTAAGGGCATCCATAGTGCTTATATACACTGCTTGAGATATTTGGGTGAGGGCAATTTGGATTTTTGGTTTTGGGTACCTGTCTGGAACAGTGTAAGTGTTCAGAGCTCTAAAGTACCCAACCATTCTAGATTTTCCATTATTCCATGCCACTATGACTGGTATAGTTATTTTTACTTCTTCATTGTGGCCAACCTTTCTTATTACACCAAGATCTAAGAGTTCTTTAGAATGAATTTCTAGAGCTTATCTTGATTTAGGACTTGCTGGATATGCAGGTCTTCTTAAGAGTGGTGGATAAGGTCTCTCAATATTAAGGATGATGTCAACTTCATGACCAATAATTGCTCCCAAAGGTTTTTTTTCTGATGCAAATGCTCCTCTGCGGAAAGTTAATTTTTCTGATTATCAGTCAGATGAAAGCTTATTTCAGCTTCATTTAACTGTTCAGATCTGATACTTTCCAACTCTGAGTCAACTTCTGCTACTTTAATTACTGTAATTTGTCTTTTGAATGGGAAAAAGGCAAGTTTTTGACACTTATTGTCTCCAATAGTAAAGTATCTATCTTTTTTGTTGTGTAAGTCTATTCCATACATGCTCAAATAGTCATTTCCCAATATGAAATGGGTACTAGAGCAATTTTTCATAATAACAAATTCAACAGTGATTATAAAATTTCCATTAATATGTGGGAATATGATATTGGTCTCAAAGATTCCCCATTCTGTCATTGGATTACTTGCACTATTGAGCTTTATGCCATCAATTGGTAACAAGTGGTCTTCAAACTTTGGTACACAAGTCTTAAGAAAAGATTTGCCAGCACAAGAGCAGAAGCCTCGTGGGTCAAGTAAATGTTTAGTGGGTTTGCTATTAATTACCACTTCTGTTATACAGCAGTTACCAACTGTATAACCTTTTCCCCTGTTTGGTTTGGCTTTCATAAGTTGTGCATCTTGAATTTTTGAAAAATCAAGTTGACCATTCCTCAATTGTGGCAAGTGGGAATAAGATTCCATGATGTCAAAGGTGAAATTGATATTTTCTATATCCTTTGAAGATTCAGAAGATATTGATGACTTATCATCTGAATTTTCTTCAATATTATTGTCTTTTTCAACATCAGGTTCTTTTTCAATGTCAATTTCATTGATTTCCCCCCTTTTTGGACATGTATTGGCTAAGTGGGTGGTGCTTTGGAAGATATGGCACTTTCTGATTATATCTGCAGGTTTATATTTAACATTATTAGAATTTCCTTTGGGATTTCTGTCCACAGAATCTTTCCAAGGTGTATTAAACCTTGCTTTGAGATTCACCCTAATAGAACCAATCTTGGTTCTGGTGGTTACTTCTTCTAATATATTAATAATATCTTCTGCTGAAGATTGTTCATTATTCCTGCTTTTGACAGCATGCTCTAAAGTCACCTCCACATTGTCTCAGAATCTTTCTGTGGATCATAAATTCTGACATGTCAGGATACAATGCTGTTAATCTGTCTTTTTGTTGGAAAAAACATGGTAAAGCTTTGTCTTTATCAGCATTAAATTTGGCAGATTCAAAATCTTTTTCCACTTTAAATCTCCAAGAATTATTGGCCCATTTGTTGATAATTTGGGTTTTCCACCAAGTCCAACTTTGGTGTCCATGTGATTGTATTAATTTGATATACCATCTGTGAGCTGATCTGGTAAACAAGGTCTTAAGTCTTGATGTTGCCAATCTGTCTGGTAATTCAAAATATGCTTTAATAATGTCCTTTCCTCTGATGACTTCCATATGGTCATATTCTCCTTCACCACTGAAGTGAGGCCATTCTTTCAGTTTTGGTACTTCTTTCAAAAGTGCTTGGTCCATTGATGGTTCCAAGTTATGAAAAGAAGTGGACAATTCATTTTTTAACTGTGAATTATCAGGATCCAATACTTGTGGATTTGAAATTCTTGTGCTCTCATTTTGATTCAGAGGTGTAGACATTCTTGGTAAGGTGTTCAGTATTTGTTCAATATCATTCATTTTACTGTTGCTACACCTTTTGGAATTTCTTTATTCATGTTGGAAGGCTTGTATTAAATTTATTACTTCAATTTTATACATGTCCTCTTTATGTGTCAGTTCTTTCCATAACTCTGTCTTTCTTGTATTATCAGAAGTGACTTGATTCAATTTCATTGATAATTTTGATACTTCTTCTTGTGAAGCATCAAAACACTTTTTAAAGGCAATGGTATATGTCTTTACTTCAGTAAATGAATTTGAAATTTCATAAAGGACCTTCTTGTTATCTGTATTAATAATATTTATAGCTTTCTTAATTCTTGTTTCAATTATGTCATCAATATTGAATTTAGAATATTTGTCTGTTAATTCTTTAATAATGGAAGATTGTTCATTTATCTTTATGCCAAAAGAATTATCCTTATTGGATATTTTAATTTTTCTTAAAACTTTTTCAAAACAAATAAGTGTTTCATTGATTTGGCTCAGACTCAAGCTATTTGTTTTAAGATTTTTACAAATTGATGAATTTTTATCAGAAATATGACTTTTTATGTCAGTTATAGCTTCATACAATTCTGGGATAGAATCAAAAATATCAGAAATCATTTCTGATATTTTAATCTGGCTTCCTCCTTCTTTTGTAATTCCATCATTGTTCTGGCCATCTGAAATAAATTTTCCATGGAATCCTGTAGCCCTGGCTGGTGCCTTTCCTTTGCCCTTGTTCTGAGCTTGTGGCTGTTTTTAGCACTTGTTTGGGTGGTGGTGGGTTTTTCCCCTCCATTCTTCTGTGAAGAGAATCATGTTCTTCTTTTCCATCAATGGATGCTATCCATTGAGGAAATTGCAAGTGTTGGGATGGCCCAGGAATTTTCTCACAGTCAGGTAAGAATTCATGCAGTTTTTCCACAGATCTGCAAGGATCTGGTACTCTTTGTGCTGCAATGCATTGTTGTAAGCCTTCTGGCTGGCTTTGTAAATGCACACTGAGTCTTCTTGTGGTGGTTTCAGCTCTTTTTGAAGGTAAAAAAGTTTTATCAGCTTCAGAATGACACAATTTATTAATTTGGAGGTCATCAACTGACCCTTGTCCTTCTGTAACTGATTGGCTTCTGCCATAATCACATCTATGACCTTTCTGGGAGCTGCTTGAGCGGTTATAGCTGGCTCCTGATCTGGTTGAAGGCATATTTTATGATTAAAAAAGCTTTAAAATAGTAATTTTATGTCAAAAAACTTACTATTGGACAAATTCTTAGCTTTCTGAAGTGTACTACTTATATCCAAGTTAATCAATTCAGAAGAAATTGGTTCAGGTTGATTATTTTGAGTCACAATAACAGTACTGGCAGGAATAATGCTGGTAACTGTTGAGGCTATTTCAATGTTTTCTTGTCTTACCACGTTTTCAGACACTAAAATTAATGAAAAAGCCAATTAATTAAGTAAAAAGTTATTTCAAAAAAGAAATAAAAATATAAGCCTCACTTATAATATGAAAAAAATTATTCTGTTATGGATTTTTTGAATTATAAGTATTTTTTATATGTTTTTTGAATTTTTCAATATACAAAAAAGGATTAAAAAGGATTAACAAAATATGTCACAGGTAAAATATCACGGCTGGGCCCCCAAATGTAAGGTGTGGATATGAAACTTTGATAAAATATCAAGTACTTTTCCTGTTCTCAAAATTTGTATCAGGTAAAATTATTTAAAAATAGTAAGAAATAATATTTTTAAATGGAAAACATGCCAATTTTATTTTTTTTAACTTTTTAAGTATATAAAATTATATTATAAAAGTTTATTGTTTTACCAACAATAAAGATTTATCCAAAAATACTCTACAAGAGATATTTAAGGCTACAAAAGAAATTTCTTCAAGAGCAATTTCAATTGGAATTAATTGAGCAAATAACTGCAAGAAATTATTTAAAGAACAAAGTCTTTAAGAATATATTTAAAGAGAAAACACTCCCAAAAGTGACCAGAGTGAATTTGGAAGCAAAGTGACAAAGTTAACAGTGATTAAAGATGCTTTAATTCACTTTTGGGGTGGTTCAGGGGTAAAAATGATTATAAGAGTTACAAAAAATGATTATAGTTATTTTTTCACGTGGCTAAAAGGTTTAAAATGATATAAAAAGAGTGGTTGGAATTTTTCATTGATTTGTTTAACAGTGTTTAAACTAATTATGAAAGGAAAAGATTCTAACATGAAGAGAAAAGTGGGACAAAGAAGACATTCTTTTATAGCCATGAATTTTCTTACTCCAAAAGTAAAATTTACTCTTGGCAGTTGTGGAAAACACTCTGACAACAGAAAATCCAATTACGGCATCGTTGAACCCTGGTTTAGACCAAAAAAGGGCTGGTTTTAGCCATTTTAGACCCTTAAATCAGCCATTACTATAGTAATACCTGGCCTAAAGCCTTCAAAACACGTCAGGATGAGTTTAAGAGACCTGGAAACCAGTTAAAACTGGTTTTAATGAGATTTTTTTTATCTTAAGGGTAGTTTTACCCTCTTGTCAACAGTTAAAACTACCCTGGTTGGTATCAAAACCTCATCATCAATTGATTCACAGACCCTGTGACTCAATTCCAGGCCAAAAGTGATGAACATTTGCATGGATTTTGAAATCTCACGCCTGTCAGCAAGGAGTTTGGGGATCTGGCTCCCCCTTAGAGCTAGAGTTCCTTTCCCCCCCAAATTTAATCTTTCCAATTTACTTTTTCCTTTAATTCCTCATCATGTATTAGAATTACAACTTACATATGTAATTCAATTGAGTTTTACAGTACACTACTGTAAGAACTGACACCTCATATGTAAATCAAAGTTCAATTATGTAATACACATGCACATTTTGACAATTCAATTGAATTCAATTGAAAATACTTCAATTCCTCATAGCTTCTAAAATATACACAACACCTCAGTTTTAACACAAAATTGATGATTAACACTACATGTGATGTGAATTGAATTAAGCTTTTGAGTATTTTGAATTTTTATACAGAAAATACAAAAAACTTAATTTAAGCTTACTTAGAGTTGAGTTACAAAAATTTCACTCAGAGGTGACCCCACCTAATTTTATATAAGGAATATAATGGTGAAATAAGTTTTATATTTTCACTTGTTAGATAAAGAGTTATGATAGAATTCATTTAAGGTTTTTCTAAAATTATTTTATTTTGGTTAATTTTGTTAAAAATTAATTTTTACTTAATTTTTTCAAGTAAAAATGTGTTTTTACAATTTTCAAATTTAACGTATTTTTATTTTTAAATTATAATTAAATTTTTGATTATGTATATAAATTCATATTTATATTTTAATTTTCATTTTAATAATGTAAATAAATTTATTTTATTTATGTTTGTATATTAACTTTTTGTTTGTGGTTTTTGGGTATATGAAAATACCTCTAAGGCTCACAGTTTCATTATGATGTAATCATCACACAAGCTTAAAATACTGATAAATTACACTGGATACTATCAGTAAACCTCTACTAGAAGCCTTCTGGACTCTAGGAGGGAGGATTTTACTATATATAGAGCTTTTTTTACCTCTATTTACCCCCCAGACAAATGAAAAACATGAAGATATTGAATTCAAAGGTAATAACTTTATTATCTTTATAAAATTCTTTTATATTATTAAAAACTCATGTTCATATTTATTTTAATTATAAATTTTGATGTGATTAAACCAATATTTAATTTTTTTTGTTAAACTTCTCTCTAAAATCTTCAATTAAACATAAAATCAAGAATATTTGGAACTTTTTCATTTTTATTTGTATAAAACAATTTAATTAAGTTTTATTTAAATTATTTGGTGTAAAATTATTGAAAATTATTATATTAAGTGTTAAAAGTTAGAAATTTTCACCCTTTACAATAATTTCTCTTTATTATTATCTTAAACAATTCTTTTATTAATTTAAATAGTATTTATATTAATACATAACCTTAATATTGGTAATATTATTATTATAAATTGTTTTTTATCAATAAATAGCAATTTCTTACACATTTATCATTTGTTTGTAACAATAATAAATTGCCATAAATATATTCATTATTAAATATTAATACATTTATTTTCATTATATTGTTTTTATAATATAATTTATATTATTTCATTCATTTAAATAATATAAATATTTTTACACCATAATTATAATATTTACTTCTTATTATAATTATTTTGAATCCAATTAATTACTTTAATGAGGAAATTAAGAGTACAATAAGTAAATTATTAGTAATACTTACTTAGTGTTTCATATTCAAACCTTACACTGACTAGAAAATCAAGGTTTGTATTTTAAAATTCTCCTGTAAGATCTAATTTTACTGCATTATACTCATTGAGTGATTTACCAATAAAAGGTCCCAGAAAATAATCTTTAAGCTCATTAGACCCTTTCATATTATTAAGGTTTAATTTTTCAACCGGACCTAGACATCCTATTTTACAATTTGTGGTAATATTACTTTTGTCCCATCTTTGTTTGGAATACTCAAAATCTTCATTTATTCTTTCCTAATTTCTCAGGAATGAGATTTAAAAAAGGTGGAATTCACCATAGTTAAGGTCACATTTCCATGATTTTGCTAATCAATGACCCAGAGAAGTGTCTTTAAAATATTTTTCAAGAACTGTAGTAAGTAGTTGAAAAGATTTATCCTGTTTATAGGATTCCCCAGCTTCCTTCTGACATTTTGTCCCTATTAATGTTTCCTACTTTATAGAAAATAGTCATATTGCCTCTTTATTCTTAGATTTCTATTTTATGTCTCAACATGTACCTATTTGGGGGTTTCAATTTTAAGAGGCAATCTGACTGAATTTCAATGAGCTATAACTTTAGAAACACTCCATTGAAATACTAATTTAAGCTTTCTTACTCCCAAATCAAATATAAATTTTTTATCCAACTTGTACCATATGTTGCTTCTGTGGACTTGATCTCTCTAGAAACAAAGAATACTGGTACTTAACAAGGTTTTCTTGAGCAATTTAGACCTGATGAAAAGCATAACCACATTGTTCTCTACTGGAATCAAGGTAGAGCTTGAAGGGGATTTTTCAATATGGCATAAGGAGTAGAGGAAAATTTTTCAAGGAGTGCTCAATTTTGTAATAATCTGTGATGCTCTCTTTTTTCATATCAGAAACTGTCTTTTTTTCACAGATCCTGTAGAGACTCCTAGAAAGAATTGAAAATTATTCAATAAGCTATCTGTAGTAGCTATCAAGCCCTAAAACAAACATCCTTTCTTTTTTCTTTGCCGCATGGCCTTAAGTAAGACATCTTCTATTTTTTATATTTTCTATTAAAAGGATGATGCCATAAACAATATTCCCAATTTCTTGTAGCTCTTGAGACATAAATTAAAGTTATTTATGGCTATTTTCATATTTACTTGAGCTACTTTCTCTAAAGCTCTCTGCAGTACTTTCAAGTTTAAGTACCAGTTTTCTGAACAAATAATAATATCATACATTTATGTCATCAATGATCTCACTGATAAATGAGTGGTGAGGATAATATTAATCATTCTTTGATAATGAGAATGAACGTTTTCTATTCCAAAAGTCATCCTTAGATATTCATAAATAACGGAATGTGAAATAATCCTTAAAGGTTGTGAGTAATTATATGTCAGAAATATTTTGTGGAATACTTCAATTGAATTAATTGAGGTGATGAACTTAGCCTAGGAAAACTGTTTCAAGGCTTCTTGAATCCTAGGAATAGGATATCTTTTAGGTATGGTACAGGTACTTGGGAATCTTAAATCACCAACCATCCTGGATTTATCATTTTTCCCAGCTATAACGACAGAAGTGGTTACCTCAGATGTTTCATTAGGGCCTAATTTCCTCAGAACAACCAGCTTCACCAGTTATTTGATATTTTTTTGCCTTGTTCCCCATATATGGGATTAGATAGGTATTCTACTCTTCTAAGGACTGGTGGATGAAGTCTCTCAATTTTGATCTTGAGGTCCACTAATGACCAATTATTTATCCTAAGGGTTCATTCTTGGAAGAATATTCATCTTTATGCTTAAAAAAACATTTTTAAGGTCTTGTTTAATTTTCAATGAAATCTCAGGGTTAATTTATCCTACAAAAAGGTCTTCTGTAATGAATTTTTCCTTTTCTTCATTGTAATAATTGTTTATCTATAGAGAACTATGATTTAAAGGGTAGAAAGAAGTTTTTTTCCTCTTGTTTTTGGCTATAGTAAAATATCTGTCTCTGTATTTGTTGATATCCATGCCATAAATGTGGATATAATCATTTCCAATAATATAGTGTTTGGAGGTGCAATTATTTATGGCTAAAAATTCAATTTTAAGTTTCATCCCTCCTACAATTCTTAGGGAGACAATTTCTCCTTCAAATGTTCTCAAATCTTCCATATAATTAGTGAAAATTCTATATTTAATGTCATCAATGGGTAAGAGAGATTTCTTCCATTCAGGAAACAACAATGCAAGATAGTTTTTTCCAACACATGTGCAGAAGGCGCCTGTGTCCAGATTAACTTTCAAATATATACTCCATGATTTCTGCTGTTATGCAAGGGGATCCTAAAGTATACCCTTTCCCTTTAGCAGTTTTTGTTGCTGCATCTTTTTATCATACATATTGACAGAATTGATGAAATTGTCATATTGGGGTATGTAAGTATGTACTTCAGTTACTTCAAATAATGCAGTTATGTTTTTGATTGCATTACTCTCCATTTCTGCTTCTTCTGAAGGTGAAGAATCTTTTACAGATTTTTCTTCTTCTTCCAAAGACTCTTACAGTTGAGTAATTTGAGCTTCCTTAATCCTTTTGTTGTAGAAATAATTGGCTAGATGTGAAGTACTTCATCATTTATGACATTTCGAAGGTAGTATCTTTATCTCTTCAGATGGCTGTTTAGGCTCAGGACTCATTGGATTTATTAATTCCTGTGGCTTACTGATCCAATTTCTACCAATTCTGCTTCTGGTGGGGATTTCTTTGATGGAATTGATTTAATATTACTCTCAGCTTGTTTATGAACATCTTGATTTAAATTATTCTTAAAGGTCACCACTACACCTTCTCAGGATCCTCTTATGCACTAATAGCTAAGTGATATCAGGATAAAGAGTTGTTATCCTGTATTTATGTTTGAGGAACCAAGACATAGTTTTATTCTTTTTAGGATTGAAAATTTCTTCTTCAAAGAAATTTTCAACCCTGAATCTCCACAAGTCAGTTTCTCATTTGGAAATGATATTCTCTTTTTACCAAGGCCAAGTATTTCTACCATGGTGTTGTCTAAATCTGTAATACCATTTCTTTTCTGTCTTGGTAAACATAAATGGATTCTGGTTTTAATGAAGTTAACAGGGAAATTTAATTTTTCTCTGAACCTTTCAATAATTCTGGTGAACTCCATATGGCTATATTTAGCTTAAACACTAAATTTTGGCCATTCATCCAGACTTAGAAAGTATCTGGAACTGATGACATTGTTAACAACAGATGGTACACTAATTATGGAATATATCCTTTTCAATGAAGCTTGCAAATCCACTGTACTCCTTATAGGTGTACTTTTTCTGGGAAATTCATCTTCATTACAAGATATTTCCTTGAGGTTATATTTGATATCCTCTTTGAGATCATTTCTAGATTTGTCACTTTTTTCCAACTGTTGTTGAAATAATTCAGAATTTTAATGGTTTTTTTCCCAATGAATCTATATGAAGTGGCAAATTGGAAATCTTTGTAGTGATAAAATGAAATGAAGTTTCATTTTTTTCATCAAGATTCATGTAAAGTTTCCTCTCAAGTCTGGCCATACAGTTCCCAAGATGAGGGGAGATTTTTATTAAAATAAGAAAAATATTTTAAATTTCTTTAGTATTTGAAAAAATTATTTTATTCATAGTAGTAATTAAATTGTGAATGCTTTCAAATTCAATTATAGTAAAATATTTGAGATATTCAATAATCTTGAGGAGGTCTATTTATTTGAAAATGACTGGTTCATCCTTTGTATCTACTTGGCTGTGAAATCCATAAGAGTTTTGGCCATGTTTCAGAAAATTTAAGCAGATGTTTTACTTATTTTAGGTTTCTTGTACCCTTTTCTGGAAGGTTCATGCCAGTTTACCTTCCATTTTACTTTCCAACTATTATTGAGACACTTTTTTTGTTTTTGGGTCCTTTGGAGGGTTGGTTTGGTACTGGATTTTTGCTTCCTGAGGCCTGTGAAGGCTCTGGAACTGTTGGAACCTGGTTGGCTGAGGCTGATTCCTGATCCACTGAAAACGCAATTGTATTTTCATCCAGGTTCTAATTTGTCGTAATCTTTCTTTTTCCTTAATTTGGTATCAACCTGATACCAGATTTGTGGTCTTCTCTGCTCCCAAGAACACCTTGATTAACAGGTAAGAGTTCATGGTCCCCATCCACAGGCTTGGGAGCCTCTCTTATTCCTCCTGTTTGGTGTCTATGAAGTAGTTTCTTTACTTGATTTGGTATATTTAAAGATATTCTGCCTGAAGAGGGTTCAGGTCTTTTGGAATATTCCATATGTGCTAATCTTGGATGGGTGGATTGGATACTGGGTACAATTCCATCTAATTCAATTGAGTATTTGACACCACTTCTGGTTGGAGTCATTTGTCAATTGATCAAGCTGTGAAATTTATCATTATTGGGGTGAAAACTCACTTTCAGAAAACATTTCTTTAGTAAAAATACATTTTGGGCTTGTTTAAATCTCACTGATTTCTTATGAAGAAGTCTCTAAGTATTCAGAGTCTTAGTTGTGATAATTATCAAGTTGAGAAAACCCCTTCTGCGTTAAGGTAACTATGCTTGATATAAATAAATTCATTATCATAAAAGAGAAAAATAGAAGAAATTTTCAAAATCAAAATGAAATATTGTCAATGTTTTTATGTCTTTTATTATTATTTTTTGTGAAAAAAATGAAAATGAAAAGTTTCATTAATGAAAATGTAAGCTAATTTAATTCTAAAATAACATAATAACTCAAAGAATAATCTCAATTTGGAAGGTATTTGGATTTGAAAAAGCCACATGTGAAGATAATACAATAAAAATCCAAAAAGTATTAAATTTAAATATTTCCAAAAGAGAAAAATAAGTTTGGATTATAATATTGAGTCCTTTATCAGGTTCAAATCATGTATAGGAGCCCAAATTTCAGGTTTTTTATGAAACACCTAGTCAATTGATTCTAGTTTAATATTACTGTCCTTATTAATCACTATAATAAAGAATGTTAAATTTTAACCACAAGGTTGAATTCTTCCTTGATGAAAAATTGGAAATAATTAATCAATTGATGTATGATGTAATAAATTATATAAAATAAAAATTATAATTATTTAATAATTGTAATAAAAAAATTATTCTATTGTCAAAAATACATTAGCAACAACATTTAAGATAAGAGTTATATTTCTCTACCAGAGTTAATAATAATGATAAAAAAGCTTTCACATTGGAATAAATCTTTTCGAAATAGAAAATACTGGAAAATACATTCTAGAAGAATAATATAAGATAATAATTTCATGGGAATTTTGAGATGAAATTATAGATAAAATTATTTATAAGATTTATCAAAGCGAATATTGAAATTTAAAAGGAATACTCAAAAGTTCTCAATTTCAAAAAAGAAAAAAAAAGTTCAAATCCTTACAACCATTTAAAATTTAAGGAGCTTAAGATTTTTGAGTAAGCTTAGATGGTACTTGTGGAGTTCCAAGAACTTGATAAGAAATTTATAAAGTATGAATTTTGAGTATCAAGATACTATTGAATATAACAGGAATATTCTTTCTTTCAAATCTCATATTCAAATATAAAATATTTAAATAGGAAGAATACCTTTTTGAATAACCTTTCAGTAATATACTAATATGAATTAATAGATTCAAAGTGGTGATTACATGATTATTGGGAAAAACAGAAATAACAGACTTATTTTAAGTAAACAAATAATCACAAAGGAATGAAAAGTATTAAACTAAAAAACAGATAGATGAGAAAAAGTTTGTCTTATTTGTACTTATGGCTACAATACTTGTTATGTAAAATTATCATAATTACTTAGTTAAGTGACTCCACATGGATACCAACCCATTTATGGTTAAAAAATGATTAATTTATCACCATAGTTATTTATCTCTTTTGGAATGAACATTAGTGCCTCAAATTTATTAATCTTATTGGAAACTTCATCACAGATTGTAACTTCTGTGAAACTTTGAAGTTTTAGTGTTTGATGTAGAATCATCAAAAATAGATTTTAAGTAAACATTTAATTTATATTGATAAGCCACCATTGCCATTTAGTTTGTTTTTTAATCAATTTCTAAATAATGAATAAAAATTCCAGAGAAATCCATTAAAAATTATGTTTTCAATGAAAATTTGAAGTTTTACTCCATATTTACAGGGCACATTCAAAAAGAATGGCAACAGCTATTTAGATTGAAGTAATTCTATTAGACACAGTCCAAAAGCTTTTGAATCAATCCTTTTTGGGCTTAGCTGTGGTAAAGAATAAATAATTTGGTTGGTTAAAGGAGTCAATGGGGTTCAATACCTGGTTGTCATGTCAAAATAGCAGGTTACATGCTATTTTCTGCTGATTAATGAGATTTGGCCTTAGTAAAAATAGCTTCCAAAAGTTTCCAATTAATTAATTGGGTCAGTATCATAAATGGATACAAGCTTGGTTCTATCTGATATCTTTTTTCCTCTTTGACTATTTTTCATGTCAAAATAGTAATTCAGGCCTTAAGACTGATATATACTATTGGTTCAACAATAATGTATGTAAGAATAAAGTATATCTAAGTTCTAAAAAAAGCAATCATAAAATATTTAGTGTTTATTTAATATGGGTTGTTCCAGAATCCCATTATTTTCTTGTGAAAAGGCAAAGTAAATACAAAATTATGTCAAGTGGTATTTATTACGAGGTGTTGAAGTATTTTCAGTATTACCAACTAATACAGCTAATTAAATGTTATTCATTTTATGCAGTTAGCATAGGTCAATGTTTGTGTAGAACAAAAATCTGGACTCAGAAAGTTATTTTGGATTTATTTGTGGCTTATTTAGGTATGTAAAACATAACTAAAGGCACACAAGAGTTCTGTAAGATAATATTAGTATTTTGTGATAAATAAACCTTTTCATTATAAAATAAGAACCAAACAATCTCTTGAGATCTGCATATATCATTTGTATAACTTACCCGAAGCCAATTGAGGAGTCTTAAGGCCTGAAATAGTTTTAATATATAGCTAACATATAATTTGCCTCACTCATTCATACTTTATAATCAAAATTTCAATTCTCTTGGCTTCAAAGACCTCATGACACTAATGAAAAGAACAGTAGGGGAGATATCATATAATATACAGCTTTATAAATAATTTGTCTATAGAAGTGAATTACTACAGATTATACCTTTTACAGTATCTTTATATTGTATGAAAATATTCAAATGAGAAGTAATTCCTTTCAATAAAATAAAGTGATTTCAAAATGCAGGTGTTTAGATAATATTCTTCACCATTGATTACTTTTTTGATATATTAAATGTAGAGAGTATTGATATTAAACTTTTAAAGATTTTAAAATACCTAAAACACAGAGCTAATAATCTGAATTCAAAAATATCAGATTAGATACAAAGTCAAATCAAGAAATTATGGAAAATAAATTATGTTTTTCAGGTATTGAAATTTGAGGCTTGTAACCAAATACTGATATTGGGCCAAATGCATTGAAAATTGGTGGCTTGCATATGTGGCTTGAAGTTTTTCCAAAAATTATTTCTTTTGAGTTCATTTCTATATTCCCCTTCAACCTATATCAAAACTATATTCCGTTTCAGTTTCTAAGAAGAATACCTGCTTTCAGTTGTACCAAATTTGCTTATGTTTCTCACTATTGATGAAGATTATTGTGACCAGTATTATAAGAAATATTATAAAAAAAAATTCCAACCACAGATAAATAAATAATTAGCTATTTGATTCTTTCACTTTCTACATATTAGTAATATTTCAGTAAGGAGTAACTCTATAGTCGAGTAAATTATATGTATTATTCAATAAGACTTATCGTTAAAATGATATAAAATTATTACAGTTAATAATTATATTTTATAAGAGTAATGGTTCTTCATTCTTGAAAAAAACTATGAAATTCAGAAACATTTAAGTATTGATAATAAAAACTTACTAATAATTAAAAAAAGACCTTGGAGATGATTTAGAAGGATGATTCAATGGCTTGATTGGGGAGTTGAAGAATCATAAGTATATATATTATCTGTCATACAAAAACTGTAGTTACAAAAACTATCATAAATTGTGATATATGTTGGCGCCACACCTTTATGGCTTATTTTAGAAATATCACACACTTGAGAGTGGCATTAAAATTAATAGAGTAAGCTATATTGATGTGATACTTCTTCCGCTGTTTGATAATTCTTAACAAGGGACTTTTCAAGACCAAAAACAGTTCACAGAGGCATGCATAGGACTTAAGTTCAATCCCAATAGATGATACCTTAATTGGACTATTTGTATTTATTATTAAAATTACTTTCTCTCAAATTAAACAATTTCAATTAGTCAATTAAAATAGAAACTTTCTAAACACATAAGCCTTATTGGAGCTCATTTCCATGGTTTTTGGAATTCATGGGTCTGGGAAGCACTCACAAAGACCCTTAAATCAAGGAACATTCTGTTTTTTTACCATTACAGTACTCAAAAAACTTAAGAGAAATAAAAATTCATAATCAAATAAATTGGTCCTTGCAGAATATTTCATATTATTTTTCAAAACATAATAAATTAAAAACAAAGCACTAATAAGATAGAACAAATCTCTGTTCTATCAACCTTTTTTCAGATGATAAGTAATTTTTTTCTCTTCATATTATTCATGGCTTCAGACTCAAGTCGCCTAACATAGATCGCTTAATTATATTGTATTTGATAAGTTTCCTCTGATTAAAAAGAGTAAATTCAAGTTAAAATGTCCAGAATTTCTTTTTTGAAAACTGTTATTAGTCGTGTGAGTATTGATGGCTCTTCAACAGTTACCTCCTCAATCTCTTGAGAAAAGGCTGGCTATTGTTTAATATCTCATTTGTGGACAGTAATTTCTTGTTCTAATCAATTTAATTCAACATTTGGGTTAATTATTTCCTGTAATTTTCAGTAATAATGCCAAGATCTTTAAACACTTGCTTTGATTTTAAGGAGGGACTTCATCCTCAAGTATCCCATTTTCCTTTGACACAGGCTGAAGATGAGGGAGAATCTTTATCTGTTCCCAAAAATAGCTTATTGTTTATGGTGTTACTGAATTCCAAGAATAAAAGAATAGATGCATTTCATTCAATTTTTCTATGTTGTAATTATGGTGGCTTTTGATGATATGATAATAGGGAATGGAAAACGAAATGCATCATTTGTATCATTTTGCCTTAAATTTTTGTAGAATGACAAAATTTAGTGTTGGAAAATTTCTTGTGAGGTTAGGGAAGAAGCAAACTTCCTACAAACCTTCAGCTGGGTATTCATGTCCTTTGAGTTTATTGAGTAAAAGTAAAATGCGCCTCTTTTCTCACATAAATCATTTTTCCAAGCTAAAATCCATGTTTTTAGTATTGATAATGTCATCCAAGCCTTTATTTTGAGTTAGTACTGGTAGGAATACATCCTGTTGAAACAATGAAGGAACTCATATTTCCCAGTGAAAAAGGTGATAAGCATTTATTCCCAGTTGCATTTTGGGTCAGCTCAATTTTGATCTGAGTATTGTTGAATTAAACTCATCTGGTATATGAGTAGTAAAGATACTTATTGGAAGGAATTATATATTATTGAGTCAGTTTTAATCCATAAAAACTAAAGAAAATTGTGCTTATGGATAGAAAAAGTGCATCTCATCTGCTTTGAGGAGGTTCAATGCCTTTAAGCTTCTTAAAAGTGAGGAAAAGAAATTTTTTTAATTATAATAATGAATTGGTTTTCTTCTTTCTGCTTCAATATTTTTAAAATAATCTGTTAAATTATTTTTATTTTTTAAACCTTTGAGCCAGCCTTCTGAAAGTGATAGAAATATACTTTTGGGGCCCCAATCAAAAATGAAACATCTTTCTACTTGAAGGTGATAACCTTCCCAGTGACTATGAAATCATTATCAATGGCTTTCTGCAGATATTCCTCAATAAAATAGTTAAAATAAAATTTATATTTTGATTTTGTATTTCTGCCATTCTCTTGGTGCTTGTTGATCCACTGATATGATTCTATTTTCGAATTTAGGGGTTGTATTTGAGCCAACTGGGTACTCTTGGCTGTTTGAGAGAAATTTCAGGGTACTTCTTATGAATATTCCAATATTCGACCCTTTTCCTTTTTTCATGTTTTTGATACCAATTAATCACTTAAATATTCTGTGCAAGGGTTGAAACATGAAAAACTGATGATACCTTTTCATAGCTTTCTTTCTTTTTTTTGAAATTTTGGTTTTTTATTGTTATTCACATTTCAAAATCTGGGTGGCTTGTTTGATTTCTTGATACTCACCTTTTGATAATCTTGTGACCTCTTTCTCTTTATTATTCATATGAAATAGTCATTTTCCTATTTAATGCTTCTCCACTAAATTTACCTAGTGGTAAAGTCAATCTTTTCTTCATTTGTAAACCCCTTTTTCTTTCTTATTTTCTTCTATAGCATTTTCCAGGCCTTATAGACTAGCCTTCAATAAATCAAACTTGTAGTTGTTTATCATTTGAGAAGATGAAAAATATTAATAAAATGAGAAAGGGAAACCAGAAGTTTTTCAAATACAAGTATAAATAATTCCTGATAAAGAGGGCCATTACAGGCTGAAATTTACATTGAATTAAAATTAATGAAAAAAATCAATTAAAACAGCATTTATTGAGAAGGGCAAAAGTTCATCTTTTTCAATTGAAACCACATGGATTATGGTGGTAGGCAGGGTATGGCTTTTAAATGCATGCAACAATTTGGTGGATTGAATTTCAAATAGATTTTTAGGGGTTATGTTTTTGGAGATGTATTGATTAAGAAACTTTCTACTGTAGATGATTTTATGTAGATACCCCCCCATTTATGGTCAAGAAATAATTAATTTAGCAATTTGAACATGATTTTGTTTTAAATTTCAAAAAATTCAGTGGAGCTATCAATGTTATTTTTAATTTGACTTAAGGCTCTATTTCCTTTGAATAATAGAAGATTCTTTATTTCATATAAAGTCATCAAAATACAATTTAAGTAAAACTTTTGATTGATATTAGTAAGTCGTCATTATTTTTGGCTTAATTATAAATGAATTAATCCTTCCTTTTTCCTGAAAGGCTCTCATTCATCAATAAATAAGGGTACTTTCAATGAATTCTTGAGGTTTTCCCTAATTCCGATGTGGTACAGGCTAATAGTATGATAAAAGCTTGTTTCCATGAGTTAATTACATTTAAAGTAGTATAAAAGGGGGATTTTATAAATACATTTTGTTTTATGAGCTTTGAACTATTAAGAATTGAGCTTGCTACAGGGATCAGAGGTTCTCATTAACTCCTTGGAATGCCAAAATAGCAGCTTATTTGCTCTTTTCTCATTATTCACTTGGACTTTGCCTTAGTGGAAATTTTTTTAAGGGTCTTCAATAATTAACTTTGTCATTATCATAAATATATGCAAGCTCTGGAGCTTTCTATGTTTCAGAGGCCTCATAATTAGGGATCCCTGGATCTTTTTATAGTCTTTCTCCACCATTAGCTCTTTTTATGTGAGAATATTAATCCAGACCATAATAATTGTATTAAGTATGGGTGTAGTAGATTAATAATTACTAATAAATTACTTTCAGGTTCTGGAAACATGAATAGAGCTATTTCATTGTACTTATTGTAAACTTTCTCAGAATACCATTATTGTATGAAAAATCCAAAATCCAAAATTTTCACAGTTCTTTTATGTGATATCGACAATATATTATTTCAGTATTTTAAATATTAAAATCCAATAGAGTTTTCTTTACTTTATATCTCTTGTGTATGAATAATGGATTAAATTTTGTTGAGAATCCAAAATCAACCTTAGATCCATGTATCTACATACTCAACAAAAGGTATCCATCTTTCTCTTTGTGATAAATGATGAATTTTGAGTACTCACATGAATCATAAGTTTTTCTTACTCAAAAGCGTATCTTAAGTTATTTCTGGAATATTTTGGTATTTATGATAAACCTTAAGGCTCATACTCACAGCTTCCCATTACCCCTGTCCAGTATCTATACAGATCCTGAAGCTCAAGTCACCAAGGACCTTCAAAATCAATGCATAGTTTTTTTTCTTATTGCATATATTTCCCCCTTCCCTTTGATTAAAAATGGAAAATTTCAATTCCTCCTGTTAATACACCTTTGTTATCACTTCAGGCTTCATTGGCTTTTCATATCTTGTTAGATACCACAAATTTACCTACTCAATTCTTCCAATATTAATTTTCATGATATATAGAAAATATTGTTCTTATTTCATCCAAGGGAGAAGTCTTTGGTCAATCTGAGAAATTGAGTTTTTCATTCAATCTTCATGAAAATAATAATGATCTTCTTTATATCATCTTAAGCATTTCTTTCATGAAGAGACCTTTCCAAATTCCATGTTATAGGATTATTTTCTTCATCAGTAGATTTTTCAAATTAAAGTATCCTCAAAATAACTCAGGAATCCTTTGATGTAGATCTTATAAGATATTATTTTTAATGATGATGTATTGAATACATAAACCTCTAAATTTATCCTTCATCCATTTCATAAACTATATAAATTTATTCTTGGAACTTTTGATATGATTAATCAAAGAATCTCATAGTAAAGGTGGTTTTTTGTGGGTTCTTGGAGATATAATAAGGTTTTTTTCTTGAGAAATACTGTTTCTACTATTCATAAGCCCCTTTAGTTTTATTTTTGATATATTTATTCCACTTCTCCTAGCTTTAATACTGTCCAAAATCTTCCTGTTTCCTATAAAAATATACTATATATTATTATATAAAAATTATAATAGTGTCAGGGGGATGTATATATAAGAAGAAAGTAATAATTATATCAAGTATTTTTTGAATGAGGGACCTCTCTACAATCAATTAAATTCATTTCCTCTCATCAGACAAGGTCTGAATTTTTTTAGTGGAAGGATTTCAATTTTCATAAAATATTATCCACCCTTACAAGCGCTAAAACAGCAATATACTCTATTTAATTTCCCATTTATTATTTATATTTAAGGAAAATTACTGAAATATCCAAGTAATTTTTTCTCAATATTTTAAGAATTTCATTCCATAATTATCCAAAAATCAAGAAACAAGAGATAGCTTAAGAAGATTTTATAATTAAACCAAATTTTTGAAAAAAATTTCAAACAAATACTATAGAAATTTCAAATTAAAGATGTTCCAAAAAAATGATCAGTTGAGGAATTTAGGATCGATACACCTTTAAGGCCAGGGTATAAGGCCTTGATTTCTCGGAAGAATAAGATCCCTTTTCCCTGAGGAATATTCTCAAATAGAAATTAGTCCCTGGTAGTTTGAATAATATTTTTTAGAAAATAGACCACAATGAACAAAATGAAAATTGGAAACAATAAAAACACCCAAAACAAATCCAAAGGAAGAAAATAAATTATCAGAATAATTATTCTCAACTTTTCAACCTTAATGGCTGATAAGGAAACCTGTTGATGTGTGATTAATCTCCTTCCACCAGAAAACACCTCCTCAAAAGGCTGCACTGGAAGCAGCTATTGATAAATTTGCAAATTTTTTTCCATCTATACCAGGACTTATATAATGGTGCCTTTTAGCTTCTAGATAGGCAAAGTAATAGCTGAATATGGATCCCAATTTCCAGAAAAGGAAATCCTCAATAAATTTTCAAATTTAGTTTTATAAGGTGAACTACCTCTGTACAGCGCGTAAAAATAGAAAATTTGATTTATGAGAACCATGTAAATTCTTTTTAAATTATTTTTAAAAATGAACACGAGTTTTTTCCAAAGAGTCGAAATGGGGAGCTCCTGATTCCTGGGTCAAAGCATTTCAAATTGAGGTTTTTATTAATAATTCATAGAAAAAATTACCTGATCCTTTCTAGCTAGTATTTGAAGTTATATAAGGATCCAAATAAAGAAAATAATATTTTCCTCAGATAAGCAATTATCCGTTACAAATGATACTCCATGAATAATAAAAAAATGAAAAATGGCCATATACTCTTTTCACTCAAAAGGATTATCTGAACCATATTTTCATGCCCATAGGCTTCTTAATAACAAAAATGCTTGAATAGTGGATATTCTATATGATTTAATGAGACATTGGAGATTTTATTTTGTGCTAAAATTAGGAAGATATTTGATTTGGCCTGTGAGGGGTACTGAGAAAAAGAACTTGGCTCTTTATCACTTCTACAATTCATTCTTCTCGCTAATTTAATTTTGATCATAGCTTTCAAATATTTACAATCTCATTATGTATTACAGATTCAATATGTCTATAAATCCTTCTAAGCCCATCTAATGAAATAAAATAGTTTCTGATAGAATTTTGAAATATGGATGGATATTTTAATGATTATATCAGAAAAAGTATTGAATTTGAAAAGGGATAATGATCCAAGTATTTGTCCTCTGCTCCCTCACACACAAGGTTAAGTATCTTTAAAATAGGAGAACAAAGAAAACTCTACTCTCTCATTACACCAATTAGAATAAATAATCCCCAAAATTCTGTCTTATACATGTAGAAAATATTTCAACATTTCAAAATCCTTATTTTCAATTCCTATAAATGAGAAAGCTTTTTTATGCTGAAAGGATTTTATATTGAAAATGAAAATCACTAGATTAGTTTTCTTTGATGAGAAGGATATGGAAATTCAATGTAACACTGATTTTGTGATACTCTTATCCACAAATAATATGCTTTGTTGATTATTCTTTGAAATACCATCCACATTGTATAATTTCATATTTAAATTTCCAATTGGTAGAAATTTTTGTTGAAGAAATATTTGGCTTTACTTAATCATAAAAGATCCTGAGTGTTTAAAACATTCAACCTCACTGTGGGATCTTACATAAATAAAAGCAAAGATAAGAAATTTGTGATATTATTGAAGGATAATTCATTTTGAGCTCATATGAGGGAGCCGGTGCGCCTCTAATGGCCATTGGCACAATCCCTTTCTTTTTTGAAAAGAATGTGGAGAAACTCCTTGGTGCAGGCCATTCAAGCCATTACATAAAAACAATAAAGTATGTGAGCTATGCAACCAAGTAATCACCTCTCCTCTCATGATAGGATAATTCATAGATCTATCTATTTCAAAAACATAATTCTTTTCCAATATATATAAGAAAACTTAACAGATTGTATCCTTTGAGGATTTTCATGAAGTTATTTTCAAGTCAAAAATTAGAGGTATTTCATGATAGAAAGAATTTTTAGTTTATTGAGCTTGAATTATGAAATCTCTTTCCTTTTGTTTCAGTAAGACCTAACAATATAGGCTGTGTATTTAAGTAATTACTAAAATAGTTTGCTGTGACAGTGATAAACTCCCTAAAAGTTGGACTTATACAGGGATTGTCTATGAAAAAACAAATTTATCCTTATCTGGAATGGTCTTCCTAATTTTTTATTCAGAAAACTGTGTTTAAAATATAATAATACATTTTAGTACAGAAAGATATAATATTTAAAAATGATTGAGTGCACAAATCTGAAAGTTAGTGAAAAGATAGACATGCATCCAGTTGGATGGGAAGACTTTTCTCCTAAATAAGATAGATGAATTATTTTCTTGAGGTTTTGAATTATAGGGTCTGTGATTTATAAATAGTATTAAGCTTTAAAATAAGACAATGAACATAAATGAAAAGGATATGGCCTTTTTTTCTATAAATTTGTAACCTGGAATTCCACATTCCCATTGTAAGATGTGTCTATGAAATCGTTGATAATATTAATATTAATCAACAGTAATATGAATGTTCTTATGAAATATAATAATAAAGATTATTATAAACATGATTAAATAAATAATTAATTATTACTTTTACCTGTTATGAACTACTAATTATTATAAAAGTAAGCAGTAATTGTCTACAAGAAGTATTCAATAATAAAACTTCTTTATTAAAATAATGGGATTACTTTAATATATAATTATCTTTTGCAAGAATAATTATGAATATAATTCTTGAAGAAAACTAATACTAGATAAAAACTTTAAGAATTAATTGAAAACACTCACTAATACTCCAATAGAGCTTTAAGAAGAATAGAGAGATTTGATGGATAAGTTGTGTATTTTAAGAATCAAAATTTATTTATAACAGTATTACAAAAAATTATAGTTTGATTTCTATGATTTCATGTCTTTCAGATTAATACTGAAAGATTTAAAATACTTAATAAATTTTTTTGACTAATACTTACTTGTTGGTAATAAAGGTATAATGGGATAATAAGATGATTTGGACAAAAAGTAAGAGGAGGCCTCTTTTAGGTCAAAAAAAACTCACAGAGGCATGCTATTGCTCAAACTGAAAAACCAGTTAGTGAGAAAGCAATAGTCCTTTTTGTATTAATTATTTCATCATCTGTTGTCACATAAGATTATCATAATTACTTAATTAAGGATTTTATGTGACTACCAACCCATTTATGGTTAAGAATAAAGGGAGTAACAACTGTAGATATTCTTTCATTTAAAAATAAAAATTAATTTTTCAAATTTATCAATTTTGTTGGAAATTTCATCCCAGTTTGTTATTTCTGTGAATTTTTGAAGATTCAGTGTTTCATGTGGAATCATCAAAAATAGACTGTAAGGAAAAATTTTAATTTTACTTATTATAATTTAATTATTTTTTCTTTTCTTCATTTCTAACACTATCATGAATTGGTACTGAAAGTTTGAGAATGATTAATAAATAATTGTATTTTGAATGAATTTTTGAAGTTTTTACCTTATTTCTATGTATAATTGCAAATAGCACATTATAGCAAGTTGCTATGAGGTAAATCATTTGGAGACTAGTCCAAAAAAGGGTTTTAATCACTCTTTTAAGGGTTATACATTAAAAATAATTAAGACTTGACATGTTTACAGGGGTCTGAGCTGCTGTTTACCTCCTTGTTATGTCAAAATAGCAATTTATTTGCAATTTTCTTATGATTTAATGAGAGTTTAACTTGGTAACCAAGTTCCCAAAGGTTTTAGTATAATAATTGAGCCATTATTGGCCATTGGTCCAAAATTTGGAGCTATCCATTCCTCAGAGGCCTCAGAAGTTGGGTACCCTGGCTCTCTTTGATGTCTTTTGTCCCCCTTGGCTATTTCCATGTCAAAAATAGTAATTCAGGCTTCAAGACTAATATCCACTATGGGTGTACCAAAACTGTATGTAAGAATACTGTATTTTTAATTTCCACAAACACACATAACATTAATCTTAGTGTATATGTAACATGGGATTTCTCTCATTCCCATTATTTTGGCATGAAATTGAGAAAAACAAAAATTTCCACAATTCTTTTATGTGGTATTGAAGTATTTTCCATGTTACCACATCATAGAGTTGATTTAAGCTTATTCACACTATGGAGATACCCTAGGTTATTTTTTCTGTAGAATCCAAATCTGGCCTTAAATCCATGGATTTACATACTCACAAAGAAGTTATTCATCTTTTATGAAATGAAAAATTATGAATTTTAGATATATGCATGACTTATGGGTTATTCATAGCTCAGAATTTCTTTTAATGGTAATGGTGGCATATTTGGGTATGTAAATTATTCCTCAAGGCTCACATTCCGCCCCCCCACCAAAAAATAAAATTGTACTAAAATTTTATTAATTATATGTAAGAAGAGAAAAGTCTCAAAGGGGGATTAATTTCCACTTTCCAACATCTTTACATTACTCAGATTAAGTAATTTAAAGCACATTTGTATATATATTCAGGCTTGTGGCCTTCTTTCATTTCCAACTCTGCTCAAGAGTTTATCTGATTCAGGTATCTCTTATTCTACCAGCCATTCTTCTTCATGTACTGAATTTCTATATCTTAAAAGCTATTCTCTTTTATTTTTATCCCTAATTCTCCTTTCTTTAATGAATGTCCTTATCTTTTTGTCTTAACTCTGTTCTACTGGTGATACAGCTAAAGGAGTTGGGTTCCTCAAAAGAAACAATTCTTTATCAGCGGGTTGATAAGGTTTTATCAAGCTGACTGGGAAGGTGGGGTGTTTATTTTACAATTCACTACTCTCTTTCACTTGAACTGAATTGGTGCCCTTTAAGGAAACAATAAAAAATGTCCTACATAAGAATCTTGAAGTTTGTTTGGTCATTTGATATTTTTTGAATTCAATGTTGAAACTAGAACTAAGTCCCCTACTTTGAAGTCTGGTACTTCATTACTCTTGTCCCACTTCTTTTTTGCATAGTCAAAAGTGTCATTAATGCTTTTTTTAATGGTGTTTCACTTTATTAAGAATAATTTTGAATCTGGAAGCTGTAGAATTGATTTCAATTAAGTCTTTCCTCAGTGTATCTTCTGGGAGTCTTGGATTCCATCCTTTTTCTAACATAGCAGGAGTTTGACCTGTGGAACAATTAACTGATGTCTTATATGCCAATTCTAATTCAGGTATTAGAGTGCACCAGTCATGGGTAAATCCATCTGAGTCTTTTAATTCTAATCCATAGGCACAGAATCTCCTTATCATGTCCTCTAAAGTTTGAATCATTCTCTCTGCTAGCCCATCAGTTTGAGGGTGATATGTTGTAGAGAATGATAGCTTAGTCCCAAACAATACATGAAGATTGGTCCAAAGTGAAGATGTGAACTTGGGGTCTCTGTCATTTATGATATTCTTAAATAACCCTGAATGGAAATAACTCTATTCCAAAGAAGGAGGGCTGTATCCATAGAATTATCATCCTTACGACATGGTAATAATATGGTAGTTTTACTGTATCTGTCTATAATTACTAAACAAGGATTATAAATTCTGTCACCACTTTGAGGAAGTGCTGTGGTGCAATCCATGTGAAAAACTTCCCAAGGGAATTTTGGTTCTTGAACATGGATCATAAATTCAAATTTCTTTCCTGTACTCCTGTTTGCTTTTTGGCATCTGTAACAGGTATGGCAGTATTTAATGTTCTCTTTTCTCCAAGATGGACACAATGCACAGTTTTTCACTTTTTCTAGTGTTCTGCCTTCTGAAAGGTGTGCAGAGTAGGTGCTATCATGAAATTCATTAATAATGGTATTGATAAGTAATCTAGAGCATAATGTTGTTACACAAGAATATTTGGTTCTGTGGTAAATTATGCCTTCAAAAAAGTGAAATATTCCTTCAGAATAGTAATTTTTCCATATCTCATCCAGTGAATTAACCAGAGATGTGTCTTTGCAGTCTTTACCTAGCAAGGCTGTTAAGATATGGCAATTATTGTGCTTATTGTAAGATTCACTAACTTCTTCAAAGAATTCTGTCCCAATATCAGTTATCCTAATGCATTCAATTGAAATCTGTGGTTCTGCTTCCAAAGGCACATAAGCTGGGTTATCAGGATTATTGGCTAATTCCCACCTACTAAGTCCATCAGCATTATTATGAATATTTCCTGCCTTATAAACTATAGTCATGTTACCTCTATATTCTTGAATGGCTATCTGCCATCTCAACATATTGCTTCTGGGTTTTTTCATGTTAAGGAGTTATTTTATGGAATTGAAGTCAGTTAGCACCTCAAAAACACTGCAATAAAGATAATAGTGTAGCTTCTCAAGTGCCCATACCAAACATAAGCACTCCATTTGGCTTGCACCATATCTGGCTTCTGTTGGTTTGATTTGACTTGAGGTATAACAAACTTGTCCTTCTGTATGTTTGTCATTAATTATTTGGACTTGATGTATGGCTGCCCCTAAACCATCTCCACATTCATAAATGTACAATTTGAAAGGTATATTCAAGTCTGGCATAAGGAGTAAAGGTGCTTCTGTAAGAGCTTTTCTCATCTTCTCATAGGCTTTAATTCTTTCCTGTGTCATCTAAAATACTTTCTGTTGATCACAGATTCTGTAGAGTGACTTGGCTAGAATTGGAGAGTCTTTCAGGTGCTGCCTGTAATATCTGTCAAATCCAAGAAAAGGCATAATTTCTTTTTCATTTTGGGTTATTGGCTTAAGTAGCACTTCTTCCACCTTGTTTCTGTAAATACCCAAGCTTAAACCAGAAACAATATGTCCTACTGCTTTAAGTTCTTCAAAACCAAAGTTGCATTTCTCAAGTGGAATTTTCATATTCACTCCTGCAACTTTGTCAAGTACTCTTGCAAGTCTCTCAAGGTGTAAAGACCATTAGTCTGAACATATAATTCTAATATCAATATAAATAATGAGCCAACCTTCAGATAATTCTGTGGGGAAGATGGTACTCATCATTCTTTGATAATGAGATGGAGCATTTTTAATACCAAATGGCATTCTAAGATACTTATAGATACCACAGTGAGTGATCATTATAAGTAATTTCTTGGTTTTTGGTGTCAAGAAATTCTTATGAAAGCCTTTCAATTCATTCATGAAGGTTATGTACTTGGCTTTTGATGATTGGATAAAAGCTTCTTTTATTCTAGCAATTGAATACCTATCTGGGACTGTGTAGGTATTCAGATCTCTAAGATCTCCAACCATCCTTGATTTATCATTATTCCAAGCAATAATAACAGGAGTTTTCAATTCAACCTCTTCATTTTGGCCTACCTTCCTCAGTACACCAAGTTGTATCAACTCTTGGATATGTTTTTCCAAGGATTCCCTAGCTCTGAGGCTTGCTGGGTCAGCTGGTCTTCTGAATACTGGAGGGTATGGTCTGTCAATATTAAGAGTAATATAAATTTCATGTCCTCTGATAGCACCTAATGGTTCATTATCTGAATCAAAATCATTTCTATATGTGTATAACACATTAATAATCCCATGCTTTATTTTGAACAATAATGATGGATTAATCTGTGCTTCAACAAGTTGATTAGTTACAAATTCTTCTCTATTAGTATCTTTATTTGGGTATACTACTGATATTTGTTTGGAAATATCAGAAAATTAATTTTTGTCTTTTTTTTTCTTCAATTTCAAAATAGCTGTTTTTATGGTTATTGATGTCAATACCATAAATATTTAAGTAATCATTTCCAAGAATGATATGTTGAGAAGTACAATTGTCCATTACTACTATCTCCATCTTCATTCTCACACTTCCTTCAGGGTGTGCAAATACAAGATTAGTGTCCAATATTCCCAAAGGGTAGATATTATTACTGGAACTACAAAATTTCACACCTTCTATTGCTAATAGATGGTTCTTCCATTCAGGGGATATTACTTGAAGGTAGTCTTTGCCGAAACCAGTGCAAAATTCCCCAGTGTCCAAATTTACTTTTGCTTCAAAATCATTCATCAGGATTGATGTGATACAAGATGCACCAGCAGTATAAACCTTGCCCTTAGCATATTGAGTCTTACACATTCTGGAATCCTGGATATTTATCAGGTTATATTACTATTCACTATATTGTGGCAAGTGAGTATGGCCTTAAGTGACTTCAAAGAAAACTGTCATGTTTTCAATGGGATAGTCCTCTACTGGTGTTTCTTCAGAGATTGAAGAATCTTGGTCAGATTCTTCTTTGTCTTCAGCACACTGAACTTCTTCAATGACTTGAAATTCATTTATTTTAGTCTTTTTGGTGCAATTATTGGCCAGATGTGAGGTGCTTCCACATTTATGACACTTTAATACAGCTATTTCAAGTCTCTTATCCTCTCTGGAAATCTTTGGGACCATTTTGTACTCTATAGGGTTTCTAGTCCATGTTTTACCAGTTCTTGTCCTAGTAATTATATCTTCCATTTCATTAATAAAGTCTGTTGAACAGGGTTCTACACATCTGCACTTGATAGAGTGTTCTAGTTCTTCTCCACATTTTCTTAATATTTTCATATTAATCATTGAGTCAGATAATCTGTCTTTAAGTTTGAAGAACCAACTAAGTGGTTTATCTGTTTCTGAGTTAAAAATGGCACTTCCAAGAGAATTTTCCATTCTAAACCTCCAGGGATTGTTGGCCCATATGGTTATTATTTCATATTTCCAACAAGCCAATCATGTTTCCCATTTTCTTTTCTCATCTTGTAATACCATTTCTTTGCAGTTCTAGTAAACAAGGAGTGCAATTTACCTGCTATCATTTCATCAGATATATGAAAATCCTCCTGAAAAATATAAATTGTTATAACAAACTCAATATGGTTATATTAACCTTCACCAGAGAATTTTGGCCATTCTTCTAATTTGGAAATATCTCTTTCAGATATTACATTTTCTCCTAGAAAGGGGTTAAAATTTCTTTCACAGAAAGTTTTTCTTCAGTCAAAGGTGTAGAGGGTCTTGGCATGTGTGAATTTGGTTTGTAATTCTTATGAATTTGTTTTACATGTGCAATTCTTTCATTATTGAATTTCTTCCTTTCACTTTCACTTCTTTACAAATGTGTGGCAAAAAGATTTGTATTATTAACTATTTCTATAACATTTTTTTTCAAAGCTTTAAGTTTCTCATTAATGTTTTGAATGGAAATATCTTCCACTTCATCATTTTGCACTTGAAATTTACTCTCAATTATGTCAAATGTGTGGGAAATTGACTCAAGTTTGGCATTTGTCAACCTATACCATTCTGTAAATTTCTATCATTATTTTTTAAGTAATGGATATCTGATGTTATTTTATTTAATTTTGCATCAAATTTACCAAGTTATACATCAATACTGGATTTAATATACTTTTTCATCCATTATTTTCATGGAAAATTCCTTTTCATCCTTTCCTGCTCCTTGTATTTTAATTCCATAAACATTTGGGCCATATTGAATACAATTTCCATGGCTGAAGTCTCCAATTTGGGGATCCTGTACCCTTGTGGGTAAGTTCTGTGCCAATTGGCTTTCCCTTTGCCCTTGCCTTGATTGTTCTTGGGATCTCTCTGCTTCTTCTGAGGTACTTTGGGCTTGTCTTTGGACATTTCTGGAGCTGTTTGACACCACTGGGAATTCCTTCTCTAAAGCTGGGGTAATTTCTAACTCTTTCTTCTGGTCTATGGATAAAATAATTTGGCTCTTTAACCAATTCTTTTTATTTTTGACCTTGTCTTTGAATGATAATGGGCTCCATCTTCCTAAGAGCTATATGGTCTTCTCCTGACCCAGAAAGCTCTTTATTTATAAGTAGGAGTTCATAGCCCCCTGTAAAAGGCTTGGGTATATTTTCCACTCCTCTTCCTTGGATTCTCTGTACCTGGTTTTGTACTGGGACTGATATATTTCAATGGCTGCCACTTGGAAGTGGTTCAGCCCTTAAAGCATTACCTTGAATCAGTTCAGAATCAGATTTAATGTCAAAGGTTGTAGGTACAGACCTTGGGGAATGGGGGGAAACTCTGGAATCCTCAAGACATGTCTTCCTTGTGGAAGACTTTCCCTATCTGGACCTGTTCTTGCCTCTTTCTTGTCTACATCCATATGGTTGGATTGAATAGTTGCTTACATTTCTGGTATGCACCATTTTCACTTCAATTTAAGATAAAATAAAGAATAAAGACAGAAAACAAACACCTTTTGGTGGTTGTTTGGATATTTCTGCTTTGAATAAAGTGGCTCTTTTAGCTATTTGCACTTCAATACTCTCTTCAAACTTTGCTTCTGAAGATTTTGGACTAGTAATATGTTTCTTACTTAGCTTATTACCAGCTACAATATACTTGATTAAAGACACTAGAGAAAAATTGAAAAAAGAAAATTATTTTTTATAATTTTAAAATATATTCAAGAATGTTTTTAAAGTTTATTATTTTTTTTAATATTTTTTGAACAAAATTATTCTTTTGAAAGAAAAAAATTGAAATTTAATATTTTGAATCAAAATCAATTCAGAGTAACTCAAAGAATAATTTTATAAGCTTTTGGATGTGAAAAAGCCACATGTAAAACAATATAAAATTAAGCCAAATTCCTAAATGAAGAAAGGTTTAAAGACAATTTGAAAAATAAAATAATCTTAACTTCAAATTGAGAGAAAAACATTTTTAATTATCATATTTTAGAGCTTAAAAATTTATTAATTAAGCATATAAGGTCGAAAAACACAGCCAAGCCCCAAAATGTAAGATGTGGGTAGGTATGGTAGTTTTTAGAACAAAGAAGTGAAGTCTAGAATATTATTGAAGCCAAAACTATGGTTAAAATCATGGCCAGGCCCCCAAATGTAAGATGTGTGTAGGTATGGTAGTTTTTAAAACAAAAAAAATGAAGTCTATAATCTGATTAAAGCCCAAATTATGGTTAAAATCATGGTCATGCACCAAAATTTAATATGTGTCTATGAAACTGTGGATAATATTACTATTGATCAACAGTACTATGACTGTTTCATGAAATAGAATAATGAAGATTATTATAACCACAATTAAATAAGTCATTAATTAATTATTACTTTTATGTGTTATACACTACTAGTGATTATAACAGTAAGCAGTAATTTTCTACAAGAATCAATTACAAGAAGCATTTAATAATAAAACTTCTTTATTGAAATAATGGAATTATTAACAATGTAATTATTTCAATATATGATTATCTTTTGCAAGAATAATTTTTAATATAATTCTTGAGAAAAACTTTAAGAATCAATCTAAACCACTAACTAATGCTCCAATACAGCTTCAAGAAGAATAGAGAGATTTGACAGATAAATTGTGGATTTTAAGGATCAAAATCAATTTATAACAATATTAGAAAAAACTATAGCTTTATTTATATTATTTCATGTCTTTCAGATTAATTCTGAAATAATTAAAGCACTCAAGAAAATCTTTTGACTGATACTTGCTTGTTGGTAATAAAGGTATAATTGGATAATAAGATGATTTTCAAAAAAAAGCAAGAGGGGGCCTCTTTTAATTCAACAAAAGCTCACAGAGGCATAGAATGGAGAGAACTGAAAAACCACTGAGGGAGAAAGCAGTAATCCCTTATGGATTAATTATTGCATCATCTGTTGTCACATAAGATTACCATAATTACTTAATTAATGCTTTTATGTGACTACCAACCCAATTATGGTTAACAATAAAGGAAGTAACAACTTTAAATCTTCTGTTATTTCAATATTAACATTAATTTCTCAAATTTGTCAACTTTATTGGAAATTTCATAGGTTGTATTTTCTGTGAATTTTTGAAGATTCAGTGTTTCACATGGAATCATCAAAGATGGACAGTAAGTAAAACTTTTAATTTTGATTATGAAACTGTAATTATTTTCTTTTTATTCATGTATAACACTATCATACATTGGCCCCGAAATTTTGAGAATGATTCATCAATAATTGTCTTTTGGATGAATTTTTGAAGTTTTTACCTTATTTCTATGTAGAATTTCAAATTTCACATTATAGCATGTTTCTATGAGGTAAATCAATTGATACTAGTACAGAAATGGTTTAAGTTACTCTTTTAAGTCTTATCCATGGAAAATAATAAATATTTGACATGTTTACAGGAGTCCAAGTTGCTCTTTACCTCCTTGGCATGTCAAAATAACAGTTTATTTGCAATTTTCTTATGATTCAATGAGAGTTTAACTTGGTTACCAAGTTCCCAGAAGTTTTTAGTATACTAATTGGGCCATTAAAAGGCATGGATCCAAGCTTTAGAGCTATCCATGCCTCAGAGGCCTCAGAATTTGGGTACCCTGCCTCTCTTTGATTTCTTTTGTCCCCCTCAGCTATTTTCATGTCAAAAATAGTAACTCAGGCTTCAAGACTAATATCCACTATGGGTGTACCAAAGCTGTATGTAATGATACTGTATTTCTAAGTTCCATAAACATGGATACCACTGATCTTAGTATATATGTAACATGGGATTTCTCTCATTCCCATTATTTTGGAATGAAATTGGGAAAAACAAAAATTTCCACAATTCTTTTATGTGGTATTGAAGTATTTTCCATATTACCACCTCATAGATTTAACTTAAGCTTATTCACACTATGGAGCTACCCTAGGTGAACTTCTGTTTAGAATCCAAATATGGCCTTAAATCCATGGATTTACTTACTCACAAAAAACTTATTCATCTTTTATGAAATGAAAATGATAAATTTTGGATATATACATGACTTATGGGTTATGCATAGTTCAGAGTCTATTTTAATGATAATTGTTTCCTATTTGGGTATTTAAAATATACCTCGAGGCTCACACCCATTCTCCATAGTAAAAAACTCAGCCAACACCTTTTCTGATTTGGGAATTGAGGTTGATTTTGTATGGTACTCTTGCCTTATTTTATTAGCCTTTCTTGGGCTTATTTGTAAATTTAATTCTGAAAAGAAAAGTACATTATTGGGGGAAATTACTAAGAATCAAGAATTGGAAGAGTTACTCAACCAATTGAATTCAAATACAAAGAAATATTAAAGTCACTAATATTTTTCTTTGATAAATGGAACAAATATAATAGAGAAAAACAAACAAAGCTTTAAAACTTTTTTTGAAGAAAATATAAAAAAAAAAGCCAAGGAGGTAATTTTTCAAAAATAAGGGAAGAAATTTGGTCAGATAAAGTTATTAAAAGATTCAGTTTGATCAGGATATTAACTTGAATTTCCCCTGCTATCCTAGCTCAACCCTTTTTCCACTCTTGGATACTTCTGGGTCCCAAGAAAACAAAAACTGTTCTTTGGGTGGGATGCGGTATGATATTGAAAGAATGGCTTCAGAATCTCATGGGTGAAAGCCTTCTTTTACATATATTAAAATTACAAAAAAAATGGAATTAAAGGAGAAATGACACAGTTATTGTTCAAAAAAATAAAAAATAAAGCTTCAATACTTCAAATTTGAGTCAGAATTAATAAATCTAATTAATATTTTCCTAAAAAAATAATCAAATTTGGGGTAGTTTTGATTCAATTTTACGTCTTTTTTGATAGGTAACCAAGGGTTCTATTTGGGGTATTTTCAATAAAAATAAGGAAATAAATGTGAATAATTTGAGTCAGTTATTTATATTTTCATCCTTATTCTAAAAGATCTCATTCAGTTGAGAACTATATTTGTGATTCTTTCTTCATTCCAAATTTTATCGTATTTATGGCTCACGCTTTCTCCTATCCAAAAGTGAATTTGAGCCCTTAAAGAAAGACTGATAATAAAGGTTGTATATTTTTACAGTGGAAAAAAAATGGTTCATTTATTTGGGGACTTATTTATTCATTTTTGAACTGAATATCACAGCTATATGATACCAAGATGTAAACTCACCATATTATGAAATCTCTTTGATGATATTACATATAGGAAGCTGATTTAAATCTTAATAATTATTTTCTTAACTCAAATACTTCCTTCTTTCAATAAGGTTCAATTCACTTGGTCGTAATCAATAAATATATAACTGTAATTGGTTTCTGGAAAGAATACCCAATGAAATATATTCCCTCAGCATATTTCCATAATAAAATGAATAAGAGAAATTTATAGTCCTCATATGGTATGGCGCATTTTTTATTCCCCTTTTGTTTAAAGAGAATAAATTCAAATTAAATGAATTAGATTTGGAATTGAACCAATTTATTTTGTCCTCATATTATTTGATTTCTCAATAAAAAGATTTTACAACCGATAAAAATGAAAATAAATTAGGATATTTTGAAAGGTATTTCCATTCCAGAATCCTTATCTCTACCTAAAATTCTCCGGGAAAAATAACTTTGATTGAAAACAAATAAGTAGAATTGGTATTCAATATAAGATATCAAATGAAATCATATTATTAAAGTGGAGAAAATTTGCGAGTTAATAGGAATCCCAAGTAGTTACCTTAAGAGTCTCTGCCATATCCTTTCAGAAAATTTAAAAAATTGAATAAAATGATTAATAAATATTTAGTAAAATAACACATGAAAAAGCTGAGAATTTCAAAGAATTTCTGAGGGTTTATACTTTTATTTATTACATTAATAATTTCTTTTTTTCTTTCTTTCAGCTTTGATACTTTAGAAAAAATATTTTTAATAAAAACAAGCAGATAAAATTCTTTTTGAGCTCCTATTTCAGTTTTTTGGGGGAATTTTAATTTCAATTTTAATATTATTTTACCAAAACAACCCTGAATCTTTCAACAAACCCTCAAATTTTTTCAAATGATATTGATTTATCTCAGATCTTCCTGAATATTTTTTATTTATTCTGATATATTCGTAAGTTTTCTTGCTTTAGACATCCATAGTCTAAGTAAAGAAGTTCAAGTTCAGACTATTCAAGATCCTCGATGCCATTTATTTCTTTTCTGTGAAGGTTTTTTCTTCTTCAGCTTTCGTGGTGGTTTGGTTACCTTTTGAGCCTTTGAGAAATCAAGTTTCTTAAAATTCATGAGAAGACTCCTTTCTTCCTAAGATTCACTTTTTCCCCAATATACCTATATACATCAAATATTGATAAAAAATCCTTTGGGCTTCAATATGTTCCATTAAATTAGTTCTATTTTCTCAATTTTCATATAATGATTATTTTTATAAAAAAAAATTTAAATAATATACTCTCGTTGAAATATTTCTTTTTATCCAAAAAGAGCTCAAAAAATTTCAATCACAATATTTGGATAGATCTATACATGAGTTCAATTGTGATTTTTTTTCTATTTTTTCTCACCAATTTGAGTTCGAAACTAGGTAAAAATTATATTTCTATTAATTATGTAGAGTTTTGTTAAAAAAGTTCAATTTTATAATATATTTTCTTTTTATAATATTGAGAATGTTTGAAAAGAGTCGGTTTCAGAGAGAATTGTGGGAAAAAATAAATATTTCCACCATGTTGATATTAACCTTATAATTAATGTCGAGAATATGTTTATCTTTATTAGAGTCTGAATTAGATAAAATAGCGGAACAAAAATCTAGTTTATAGCTTTTTAGAAGTCCTTTCATTGAATATGAGAGAAAAGTATATTCATTCATGTTGAATTTGTGGTGCTCAAACATATCCTTTAAACTCAATCATTATCTATTTTACCTTGATGTGGATTAAAATGTTAAAAACTTAATATAATCTTTAATATAATCTAAAAGGAAGCTGGAGCTAGAGTCATAAGAGAATTTTAAGAAATTTTAAACCTTTTTTGATTAAAATCATGTGTAAATTTCATTTTTATTTTTCATGTGGTCTAATTGAGAGCTTCAGTGTGATTTTTTCATTTCTATTTTTTCCTGTTTATCTTACTTTCCCTTCAGGCTCTAAGATCTCATACATTTCATCAGGTAGCTACTTTCACTCAAATCAAGTCCAATTATCATTCCATTAAGGATTAATTTCAGATGAAACCTTTCTGTCTTAAATTATAAATAACCTTTATTTTTAATACATAATCCGCTCATTTTATTGTCCATCAATAACTGGAACAAAATAATTAATCATATCACCTCTTTTTCAGGCTATACCTTCTCTGTATCATCATATACCAGCTGCGAATTCCCTTTTTATTAAGGGTCCATATTTCCACACATACAGTAAACTAAGCTAGAAATAAGTGAGCTACGTAACATTCGATGGAAACTCAATAATAAAAAATAGCCAATTCTATCAAAGGTATCCAAGATACCCCCAGTTATCAAGCTTTCCCCTATAATGTCCTCCCCTTGGAATTGAATTGATTTATTCTTAATGAAACTATTTATTATCCATTTAATTATTTTATTCTTTCAATTCTTAATACATATAGCTACACTCACTAATTTTAAAATTCCTCATTTTAGTTATGGTCTGAATAGCCAAATACCTTTGAATTTCAATCTTATATCTTAGATTTATTCTTTTGAATATTAGCTATCTCATTTATTTTAGCTTTATTGTTTATTCTTAATACATCTTTCCTGTATTCTTCAACTATAGTATACTTTAAAAAATTCCTTTTCAGTATTCCATAATTACCAATCCCATTATCATGATTGAAAACTTTCTTAATAAAATAAGAAATTTGACAAGCTTCTTAGACACGGTTAAATTAGAGGAGGTATTTATAATTTTTTGATTAAGCAGCTTATATACAACTAGCCTCATTTTTATGTTTAAAATGTACCAAAATATTAATAAATAACTTTAAATAAATTTATCAGTATGCATATTTTGAAAGATGGGTGAGTACTCAAAGTTGATCTTCCTTTTCAACTAGGAGATATATAATTATATTATTGACAATTATATCATTAATTTATACATAAAGATATATATATTTGTTTTAATTTGAGCTCATAAATAAGCTCTTCCTCTTTGAAAACTACCCTATGATGTTCTAATCTCAATTCAAATTTCTTATCTAAAAAAAAACTTCAAAAAAGCATGAAAGAATAGCTTAGAGCCATAATCTTTTATTTTATTCCAAATAATCTAAAGAGATTCATTTCATGATAAAAAATGATTCAATAATTAAAAAAAGAATAAAACTGTAATTCCTGTGTTAGTTTAGGTCACTATGAAGAATCTCATTAATTTCTATCCTCCAAAAACATTTCATCTACCACTATTTCCTTGAAAATATATTACTATTAAAATATCAATAATGCATGGAGTAGATATTGATAGTAAAGATAGTTAGGTTACCTATTTGGTTCATTAATTCATTTCTACAGTGGTTTAATAATTAATTAATAGGAAAATTTCTCATAATTGATTAATCAAGATATCTCAAAGTGATTGGATTGTAATAAGAAACAGAACTCAAAAGAATATCATTCCAAGAAGGCAAATGGTACATTCAACTACTTGAAAAATGCTCAATAGTATCATCATTTTCCACAAATATTCTCAAAGAGTCTTATCAAAATAATGTTTCAGCATTATTTATTTTATTGAACTTTAATAATAGTTCATTTTTTTCAAAAAAAAATATTAATTATAGTTCTTGAAATTATGGAAAATTAAAAACATTCTTTGAAAAAAACTTCAAAAATAAGTCTGAGGATTTCATAATTCCAAGGCAGGGGTTAATATCACAAACCACATAAACAAGACCTTTTAAACTTCCTCAAGTCATATGTCAAGAATATTTCATAATTCTTGTTAACTCATCCGTTGAGGGATTTTGAGGCACGTCAAAACTTTGGGACCAAGGTTCTGTTAGGCCACTTTCTCCCCCTAACCATTTCGAGGCCTCCTATGGCTTTTATATGTATTTGAACCATTATCATATTTAATAAAATAAAAGAAGAATTCTTTTCAATTTGATTAATATGATTTAAATCATTTATTACTTTTAAATGCTGACTTGAGGTTTCAAAATAATTATAAATTAATTACCGAAAATTGGAAGAGATAATTTAAATTTGATATTTATTACATAAAATTAATTATTCTTTCAAGCATTTTTCACTCTCATTTAACAAAATATCAATTTCAAATACTCATTTATGTATTAATAAGAAACTTCTTCTATATACAGCTAATATTTAGATTTATTTCGGATTCAACCTGGTTTTATATGATTTTTGATAATCTTTGAGCCATTTCTCACCTTATTTGAATTGATTGAAGACTTATCTAGACCTTTTTTAGATCCTTTACAAATCAGTGAGCAGCCTTTAAGGGAGTTAAATTAATTATTGTTAACATTTTCTTAATTGAAATTTTTCTATCAAGATATTAAATCAGTATAATCATTTCTTGATATATTGAAATGATTATTGGGTTTTTATTTCTTCTGGTAAGGGGAGTATTTTTAAATAAATATTGCATTACTAAATTATTGAATTTTCTTATCATATTTAAAAGTAGTTACTTTGAAATTAATCGAATCTTCATGAATTTCTGAAATTTCATAAAGAATTTTTCTAAATTTAAATGAAAAGACTCTTTTGATTTTATCAATTTTCAAATTGAATCTATCTATAAAGTTTTGTTTTTTGTGTTTGGGAAATTATCCATTTTGAATGATTAAAGTTGATTATTATAAGTTGATTATTTGTTAAATTTACTTTATACTATATAAAGATAAAATTATGTAAATTGATCTTTCATTTTTAATTAAAACAACTAATTAGAGAGAGAAAAACATGTTTTTTCCAAGATTTAGAAATAAATTTTGGGATATATTATATTTAGAGCAGAAATATGATTTCAAAGTGGTAATTTCAACTTTCAATATTTTAAATAAGGATATTGATTGTTTACTAATATTATATTTCTGAGAATCAATTAATTTAAACATTTATTTATTTTAATTTTTTATAATTCTTATAAAAATAAAGGGAAACATATTTCAAGATAAATCTTAAAATATTAATTTAATTAAGTGAAAAAATTTCACTTAATTAAGCTAAAAAAATACAAATTGTAACCTAAAGTATCAACAAGAATTCTGATTTCAAATAACTAATCACTTTTATTAATCCAACAAAAACCATAATCTTTTAAATTGAGAAAATTTTGTTATTTTTAGGCTTGAATATTTTAAAAAATTGAAGTTAAATTTAAAATATCTGTAAAAAATATTTTTAACATTTTTCTTTTCAATTTTGTATAATTTTTGATTTCTGAAAATTTAGTAAGATATTAAGTTGATATTGTTTAATTTTCTCTATTCACTTCTTTATTCAAATTTAAATTTTATTTTACAATAAATTTCTGTATATAATTATCAGGAATTTTTTAATTTCGGGAAAAAGTTATCTTTGTGTAAAGAAGATAAATATTCTTAATAAAATTTGGTTTTAAGCTATAGAAGGTAAAAAATTAATTTTCTGCCTTCAAAAAACACATATAAGATTTAAATCTCTTTTTATACTAATAGGAATAGGTAATCAAAAAATTATTAGTATAGATTATCATTTATTAGTGTAATTATATATCTCATGAAACAATAAATACACTAAAGAATCTCAAACCTTTGAAACCCCTCATCACACATCCTGAATTTCCAAATCCCACATTTAATTTATGGGATTTTAAAAGTCCAACACATCAATAGATTTAGTATTTTGAGCATCAAAACTCACATTTTTCTTCAAGTTTGAAACTTTGATCAAGCTATTAATATTCCCTAACTCAATTTTATATTTAATATTTCAATTAATAAAAAACATAAACCACCCTAATTAAATAATTCCCAAAATATCCATCTGTCAAGATTTTATTAATGATGAAATAAAATTTAATCGACTTCTAGACTTGAAGGAGAATTTGAATTTGGAAATTGATGAAAACATTATTTTTTTAACGTGAAATTTGGAACTTACATTATGTAAGGACACAAAAATTAAATCAAGAACCATAAGTTTATACTTCTAGTGACTTGATAAGATTATCCAAAGAAAAATTCAAATTATTATTCTGGAACACTTATTTTTCATTTAAAATATTATTTTTGATGATTGAGGATGACACAGTTTTTCACAGTTCATCTCAATTCAAACAATATGATCAATCCATTCAATTATCCATTTATTTAGCAATATTTGTCTCAAATAGAAATTTTTTAGCCTTGAGAAATATTGGAATGATTTTTTGGGTCAGCCAAGACTTTATTGATATATATACTCATTTAATTATATTATTTTCTATTAAGAAGAAAAAATTTATTCAATAGCCAGACTCAAATACGAAAATGGATTTTTCAAGGGTTTTTCAACAAGATAGATTCTTTCTTTGTGTTGAAATAATTGATTGAAGATTAATATCATTTTAAAAAATTACTTCAAATGATGGTTACGAATACTTTGGCCAAAGAAATAATTACTATGAAAGATTTTCTCTATAAAATCAGATCCTTATATCTATCTGAACTGGTTTTATTAATCTATTTATAGATACTCAATGTCTATTTATATTTTTTGAGATATAAACAAGTAGCTTATTTTCTTTAATTCAGGATTAACTGGGTATTTTAATGATTCATATTTCTACTTGAGAATGAATATTTCAAAACATCAAGAAAGCATTTTTTCCAAAAAATCAATATTGACTTTCCAATTCAGAATATGAACTCTTTATTTCTATTTTGGATCGCTTTTATTTTTTGAAGATTATGACCTACCTTAATTAAAAAACATTAATCAAAATTACAAATATGATGGGAATTTGTTTATTTGCGAGAGTGTCAAGGATTTGACTATGGAATGGTTTAATAATTAATTATATTGAATTTAATATAGGATAACTTTTCTAAATATTTTATCTTAAGGGTTCTTAAAGTTTTTTTTTCAAATGAAGAATTTTGAAATTCATTAAGTGAAAATTTTGGTGTTTAAAAAAAAATAGATCTTGTTAAATTTGGTTATTTCTCACCATGTATCCATCTTTAGCTAGCCGAATTGATAAATTCAAAAATTTCTTACAAATGTTGAATAATTTATTTTAACAAATATAGCTCAAATGAGTAATGGATTAATTTCTTTCATTATTCGGTTCAGAAGACTTGATTTTTTCAAATTATCATTTCCACAATATCTATATGTTTGGAAAAATTAATTATAGTTTTTAATTTTGAAATAAAATACAACTCTCTGTTTGTTACAATTGTGATATCTTTGGAATAAAATATATTTTTTGTATTAATTAAAAATCCCATAAGTACATGTATGAACATCTTTTTAATCAATTTAATCTTTATTCTAAAAACCGTTCCTATTTAGAATGAAGTTTGAAAAAGGTTTCAATTAATTTTAATCATTATTTGACAAATATTTTGAGAAGAAGTTTGAGATATTTTATTCATTAATTATTTTTTAATTATCCATAATGGCTTATTCATATTTAAAAATTCATAATATTGTTTAATTTAATTCAACTTATTGTCGTCTTCATAAACTTGATCCATGAATAAACCTCCTTTTCCTGAATATTCTCCTTCTTATTTTCTCATATAAGATCCTTGTATATATAAGATTACCCTGATGATTGGTGATAATATTTTTTCTCTTCTCACTTCATTTACTTGAGTATATAATAAGAAACTTAAGTTACTGGATTTTTTTGATAGATTTTTGAAATGATGGGTTTTTAATATGTCAATTGGTAAGCTGGATTAATTTATTTTCACAAGGAGTTTATATGGATTATTATGAGTATTTTTTGGTGGTATTTCAATAAATTATTTTTTTGTTTTAATTGCAAGGATTCCAAATTTTTGACCCATTTTCTTAATAAATTCATTTTTTTTTCTCTATATATAGCAATTGGCTCTCAATAAATTTCATTAGGTAATGAATAATTATTGAAATATGAAGATTAGTCTTAAGCAATCTGGAGATTCTCGTTATGGGAGAAGATTGGTTTGGGAATAGCCATACCATAATTAGTATAATTAATTCCATGAATTATTATTTTGGGAGTGGATGGGTTTGGAAATGGACTGGTTAATATTTTTTCTCCATGAATTTTATTCAAAAATTGTTGATTATTCTATTATTGTGAGGTATCTACATTAATCTTAATATGAGGATAATATGCTAAATTTTCTTTTTTTTTAAAAAATAAACCTGATAGATTTCATGATTTGAATAATCTTTTTTCTTTTTTTTTGATTTTTTTGGAAAAATTATTCTTCCTGGAGTTTTTTTTAAAGAGTCTTTCTTTCATATACTCAAAACCATAAAAATTATAATCTAAAATCAAAAAATCCCTTTCAAGGTAATGAGAACTCATTTTATTATTTATTAAAATCAAAGGAACATTTAAATTTAATTCATAGCTACAGAAAAAATGCAATTAAATACTTTAGCTAAAATAATCCACACTTATCTCTTTTCCAAAAAAAAAAAGTAGCTTTAAGTTTGAAATTTTTTGAAATTTAATTCAATGTTGAAATATCTGCATAAATTCTCTTATTTTTCTCCTTAAACTTCAAATATTTTCTTCCCACTTCTTTGTTTCAAATTCAATTTTAATTTTTTGGTGTGTTTTTTTTTGTAAAATAAAATTTATTTTTATTTATTCTAATTTTCTCAAAAAATTAATCTTCAATTATTTCAACCTGATAAAATCACATTTAAATTACTTTAAATATATTTTCTTGCTCCATTTTTGTAATATTTCAAGATTTTTCTTCATCAAATTTAATATTTTGAATTGAAATTAATTTATTACCTTTTATTTTTATTTATAGATCACATAATAATTGGGTTTCCAGATATTCAAATAAAAATTATATATTATTCTGAAGGGTTTTCAATACATTGGTTTATTATGTTGAAAATAAATTAAACAATTTCTTATTTTAAGCACTTTTTTAATTTAATTTAAAATTCATAAATACTTTATTAATAGTCTTCTAGTTAAAAATTAGAATATTTTTTTTAGTTAAAATTATATTTCAATAAAATACAAATTAATTTTTTCAAATTTATCAAATTTAAATTATATTTCTCAAAATTGAACTACTTTAAGATTTTAACTTAATTATTATTAAGATATTGATAATTTTAAAATATTTTTCTATTTTTAATTTGGAAAGAAATAATTGAGATTTCTTCTTTCCTTTAAAATATTAAACTAGTTTTAAATAGGTTTTAAGTAAACACACATAAGATTTTAGTAAAAATGTTTAAGTAGCCTATTTTCTTAAAAAAAAATTCCTCAGGCTTAGTTTTAAAGTTTTTTTTTAATTTTTTTTTTCCATATTTTTTTCTGAAAGGGGATTTGAATATCCCCAAATTTTTTCAATTTTTTTTTCCTGAATTTCTCCAATTTGCCTAATTTGAAAACATGGCCTATCTTTTTTTTTAAAAAAATCATTAAAAATTTTCCCACTTATTAATTTCCAATGGTTTTTTTTAAAAAAAAGTAAAATAAAGGGAAGAGAGTTGAGAATTAAACCTCAAAAACTCAAAATTTTGGGTTTTTTTTTGGGTGGGACAATTGTAGGCCCAAAAACTGTTTTTTTCATGTTTTTTTGTTCATGTTTGGAAGTAAATTTAAAATGGCATTTATTACATCAATGGAATTAAAAATGTGATTTATTGCATTAGTATAAGTTAAAATTCCATTTATTGAATTAACAGTCCAATATATGTAATTAACCTTGCCATTTAAAGAATTAAAATTTTCATAAAGGGAATCAAAAGTGCCATAAATGGCATTAAAAGTGACATTTATAATATTTATGGAATTATTTACAGTGCCATTAATGGCATCAACAACAGCATGAGAATGAAATTTAGGCCATTAAAGCCTCCATAAATGGCATCACAAAAGAATGAAAATGACATTTAGGGCATTAACAACAGCATAACAATGTCATTTATTGCATTAACAGCTCAACAAATGGCATCAACAATGACATGGCAATGCCATTTATGGCATCAGAAGTGACATAAAAATACCATTTTTAGAATTAAAATTTCCATAAAGCTTATCAAAAAGGACATAGAATTGCCATAAGCCGACTCAAAAATGCCATAAGAATGTCATAAATGGCATCAACAATGGAATAAAAATACCATAAATGAGATCAAAAATGGCATAGAAATTCCATAAATGAGGTTTCACCCAATATAAGTTTTTTTAATTAAATTTAAATTTAAAAAAAAACCCTTATGTGTTTTTTACCAAAAAAAACCTATTTTTTTTACTAATTTATGGCAAAAAAACATTTAAAGGCTTATATTTTTTGACTAAATTGATTTTTTTTGGTTTACCAAAAATATTTAGATAAATTAATCATAAAATTGAATTAATTTTAATTTAATATTTAAGAGTTAAATAAAATTAATTTTAATCAAAAAAGAATAATTTTAGTTATATTTAAATTATAAAAAAAAATAAGAATAAATTTTGGGTGTTGGTAAAAACATGTAAGAGCTGACATGTTTTTGCCATAAATTGGTAAAAACACATAAGTTTTTAGTAAAAACATGTAAGGGGTGCCCTGGGCCCATTTTTAATTAAAAATGAAACACAAAAACGCCTGTATTGGTCCAAAACATGCCCAAAAGAGGGTTTTTCCCCACAAAACCTCTCTAACTCCCAATTGTTTCAGATTTTTTTCCCAGCCCCCCCCCCAAAAAAAAAAGGCCAAACACCCAAATAATCCACATTATCCCCACCCCAAACCATTTTTTTTTGTTGGAAAAACAGCATTACCAAAGCCATTTTTCAAAGCTTTTCACACTTTTCTTTCTTTTTTTCCCCCAAAGACTGCATTTTCCACCACAACAACCTGCTTTCAATCCTCTCCATTTTCAATTTTTTACCTTCCCTCATCCATTTAATCCACATTTAAACCACTTTTTTTCACTCTTAACCACTTCTGATCATTTTTCACATTTCAAAAGGTTCTTAATCCATTCCAAATCCCCAAATTCCCCCTTTTTTCACTTTTATACATATTTTTCATTCAAAAATGCTTCAGCCCCCCACTGAAGGTGAAGTTCAGACCCTTGAGCCTCTTTGGCAACATGTGCATAATGTTCCCAGGGCTCAGGGGTATTCTGTGTCCACCTTGGGGTCCAATATGACCCACAACCAAATTGAAATAGGTTATGACAGGTCTGGGACCCCAAATGCCAACAAAAGCCCCTCTAAAACAGTCACCTCAAGAAAGCTTGACTGTCCTTTTAGACTTTATGCCAGAAAATATGCCAAGAGTACCACTTGGACTCTTAAAGTCAAAAATCCTGAACATAGCCATGATGCCACTGAAAATATCATGGAACATCCTGCTTTCAGGAAATCCAATGAGCAAGAAACATCCCAAATTGCTCAAATGTCTGAATCACTGCTCATTCCAAGGCAAATTCAGGCCCAATTATGCAGCCAGAGGGAGTCTTAAAGGCCTGTAATCCTTCAAGACATTTACAACCAAGTCAAGAAAATCAAGAAAGACAAACTGCAAGGCAGAAGGCCCATTGATGCTCTTATTGAAACTCTCAAACAAGAAAAATAAATTTGGTCCTCTGAAAGGGATTCTGAGGGACACATTACCTCCTTGTTTTTCACTCACCCCCTGGCCATAAAACTCCTTCATGGCTTTCCTCATGTCATTCTTATGTATTGTACTTATAAAACCAATAAGTACAAAATGCCCCTTTTTCATATTTCTGGATTAAGCTCAACCAATAAGACCTTTTCTGAGGCTTTTTGTTTTATGAAGAATTAAACTGAACCCTCATATACTTGGGCATTAAATCAATACATAGAAAAGGTCCTCAACAACACCAATCTTGTTCCCCCTCCAGTTATTGTTATTGACAGGGATCTGGCACTGAAAAATTCTCTTAAGAAGCTCTTCCCAGACTCCAAAGTCATGCTATGCATTTGGTACATCAATAAAGATGTATCTGCTCATTGAATGTAGAAAATTTGTCATGGAACTGATTTTGAAAATTTTATGGGCCTTTGGAATCAAGTAATATACTTTTATCTTTCACTTTAGTTCACTTTATTTCACTTTTTTTCTTATTTTTGTTTTTATTAATGACTTTGGGATTCATTTCCCAGGTTATGTATCCATCCACTGAAAAGTCTTTCAAAGACAACTGGAAGTAGCTTAAAAAGCAAGTCAAAAATCCTGAAGTCTTTCAGTATTTGGAAAATACCTGGCTTCCTCTAAAGGAGTATTATGTGCCAGCCTGGACCAACCACCATTTCCACCTGGGTGTGGCCTCTACCTCCAGAGTTGAAGGTGCCCATGCCATGGTAAAACTTTGGCTCCAAAAGTCCACTGGTACTCTCCTGGAGGTAGTTAGGGCTCTCTACATGGCATTCAGAAAACAATTTATTGAAATTATCAACAGAATCTCCAAATAAATTCTTTTCCATGTCAATAATTTTCCTCCACACATCTGTGCCCTCAATGGCAAGGTGTCTCATTATGCTCTTCAGATGGCCTTTGACAATTTCAAAACCAAATTTCCTCCCAATGAAAAATGAACCAACAAATACAACAATTATCAAGGCATTCCTTGCAAGCATAAGACCCAAAAGGAATTTTCCAAGTGCCAAAGGCTTGAAATATCAGACTTCCATCCTCAATGGCATTTGAATTTGCCTGTGAGTGTTTTTTAATTTCTTATTCTTATTTTTTTTTCTTATTAACTGATTTTATTTGTCATATTCTTCTCAGGCTGGTTTTCAAGGTGATGATCAAAGTGTTGAAAAAGAAAGAAAGAATTAAGCCCAGAAAATATTTGAAGGTATTGGGGAAGAACTTTTTCAAAGACCAATGGCAAAAATCACCCCAATTCTTCAACATTTTCAAGATGTTTTGACTGGAAAGGTCCTATTTGATCAAATTCCCAAGAGTCAAGAGGATGATCAATATTATGAAGACCCTTTAGAATGCAATAATATCTGTGGAATACCTCAAGGAGCCAAGAATAAAAACAAAAGAGAACCTTCAATATTTGAAATAATTGAAAGTCAATCCAAGAGAAGAGGAACACCCTCCTCAAAAGTGACCAGAACAACAACATCAAGATCACAGTCAAATTCCCCCTTTCCAATTATGGAAGTGGACTCATCTGAAGATTCTGAAGATTCTGAGGACTCATTATCTAAATCAATTAGTTCATCAGATTCACTACCCTCAGAGACTGAATTAAATAAATCAGAAGTCACCCTTAGAAGGTCCAGAAGATTGGCAATTGGAAGCGAAACCTCACAAAGAAAATCACACAAGCCTGAAACCAGTTTGAAGATATATGATGTGATTGACTTGACCTGTGAGAATTGTCAAAGCAATTATCACACAAGTGATGAATGCTCCAAGCTTTTTGTGAGTTTTTGATTCTTTTTAATGTATATTTCTCTTGTTTATTTTGATATTTATTCATTTTTTGACCTTATTTTATCAGATAACTGGCTCAGAAGCTTTTCCCAAGTTTATATTGAAATACACCTTCAAGGCCATCAATGTCCAGGGTGATGCAAACTGTGGCTACAGAAAAGTGTCCCACTACACTTACAAGACTCAATATCAATGGGCTGATGTCAGAGGTGACTTGGCTGAATAAATTCAACAAAATCAAGACCTTTATGAATCCATGAACACCTTAATTCCCTCAGTATCATCTTATTTGGACAGAATTGAATGGTATGAATATGTTGTCCAGCCTCCAAAAAGCAAGTGGATGTCCATGCCTGACATGGGGGATCCAATTTCAAATAAGTATAAAAGACCAGTTTTCTTTTATTCCACAGTCCAATCTTTTTCTTTTTTCCCTTATTTCTGTCCTCCAAATGATAATCCCCCATTTTCATCTGCTTCTTGGATAGCTATGCTCATTTTGTTCCTTTTGACATCATCATTTCTAAAGTTTATCCAGTCCCCCCCATTACTGTGAGCTGGGAGATTAATGCCCAAAGACAAGCCCTAGGGCGTGCTGATAAATTTAAGAAACACAGAATGTTGTATTTGTCCAATCTTCCTCCCCCCTCTCAGAAAAAAAACCCCCTATTTTGGAGGTTGATTCTGATTGATTGATTTTTGTATATAAAATTTATTCCAATTATCCCCCCCCCTCAGTCATATTTATTTCTTAAATCCCACCTCAGTCTCCTTTTTTATCAAACATGTGGAACTTTTGTACTTACAAATAGTCATATTACAAACAAGGAAAAAAAATCTGAGAAAATACACTTATTGCCCCTGCACTTTCTGTCCCACCAAAACCATTCCTTAAAATCATGGGCTTCTGGTTCTTCATTGTCCAGATTGAACCCTTCAATTTAAAAAAAAATGAAGGAAATTCATAAGTAGGAAGTTATTAAATTAACTTTTTAAAAATAGGCATATTACAATTACAGGAAAAAACATTTGAAAAAAAAAACCCTTTTTGTGCCTTCACTTGTCCCACCAAAAAAAAATTACCAAAATTATGGGCTTCTGGTTCTTTATTCTTCAGATTGAACCCTTCATTTTAAAAAAAAAATTAAGGAAATTCATAAGTGGGAAGATTTTTAATGAATTTTTGAAAAAAAATATGCCATTTTGGCATATTGGCCAAATTTGTGAGATTTGGCAAAAAAAAAAAATTGAACAAATTTGTGCATATTGACATGCCAAGTTGGGAAAATGATGGCAAAAAAAATAAAAAAAATCCTTAAAACTGAGCCTGAGGAATTTTTTTGAAAAAAACATAAGCCCTTATGTGTTTTTACTAAAATCTTATGTGTGTTTACCAACACCCTAAATTTTAACATAAAAATGGTTTTATTCTTTTCCAATTTATTCATAAAAAATTTTTTTTATTCATTTTTTTTTTGAAAATCCTTGATTTAATTTACCAAAAGTAATATTTCAAAATTTTGTTAGTATATCTATATATTTCTTTTTTTTTTTTTTAAGTTCATCATTTTTCCTTAATTATTTTAATAGTTTTTAGTATTTAATTTTAAATTCTAGGTTTATGAGGAGGAAAAAAAGAAAATTATTTTTCTGGAAGTTAATAATTATTTTTTTTTTTTTTTTTTTGAACCCAGTTTTTTTTTTTTTACCAAAAACATGAATCTAAAATTTATTTGTATTTTAAATCAATTTATGATAAAAAAAAAAATTAATAAGATTTTTTTAATATTACCAAAAGTAAATTTATTAATATTTTTGGATTTATAATAATTAATTTTGAAAATGAAATTTATGGAAATGAATTTGGATTTGATATCTTTTCTTTGAAAAAAAAAATAAAATTAATATTAAAAGATAAATAGTTATTTAAGGATGAGTTTAAAATATAATTTCAATTTTCATAGTGAGAAAAAAATTTTTAGGAATTTTTTGAATTATTAAAATATTTTGAAATTAAATATTTTTTAGGATGATTTAATTTGAAAATTGAATTTTAAAATTTTAAATCTTTAATTTTCTTTAAAGATATTATTTATTATTATTAATAAATTATAAAGGAAATCAAAAATAGATTATTATTATTTTTTTTTTAAAAAAAAAAAAAAAAAAAGTATTGTTATTTTTAGTAATAAAATATCAAAGGACTCAATTTTAAAATAGATTTTCTTTTAAATCTTGTTTTTTAAAATCAAATCATGAATAATTTAAAATATAAAATTTTGAATTTTTTAAATTCCATTTTCAAAAATTATTTTTTTTAATTAAGAAATATAAATTAAACTAAAAAAAAAAAAAAAGAAAATATTTAAATATTTAAATAAATAAATAAATAATTTTTTTAAACTAAAAAATCAAAATGAAAATAATTTTAATTTTTTTTTTTTTTTTTTTTTTTGTTTTGTGAAAAAAAAAAAAAAAAACTTTAATAATTAATTATTTTCAATTTTAAATTATTTAAAAATTCAATTCAAATTAAAATTTGAAATATTTTTCTTTTTTTTTTAAGAATTAATTGAATATTATGAAATTTATTTAAAACTCAAATTATTTTTATTTTAAAAATTAATTTTTTTTTAATAGAATTTTATAAATTTTATAAAAATAAAATAAATAAAAAAAATTTAATCTTTATTTCAAAAACTAACTTTATTAAATAAATTTTAATTAAAATAAAAAAAAAAATCTGTTAGATATTTTTGATACTTTTTTTTTTATTAAAAAAAAAAAGTTTATTTTTTGATTATTTTGTGTGTGTGTGTATGTTTTTTTTTTTTTTCAAAAAAAAAAGAAAAAGAAAAGGAAGCTGAATAAAAAAAATATATACTCAAAAAAAAAAATCTTTTAAGAGAAATGTTTTTTTTCAAAACACTTTATTTCTTATTATTATTTTTTTATATAAAATCTTACCATTAAAAAAACCCTACAATAATTAGATTTTTGAAGGAGAAAATTTTGATAAAATTTAATTAAATATATATGATAATTGAATTTATTTTAACTATTATAGAAACTAATTGATTAATAAATAACTTTATTTATTATTATATTATAAAATAAAAATAAAAATTTGAGTTTTTAAATCATAATTTTTCATATATATTTTTTTTATATTAGATATAGAGCTGAAAAAAAAAATCAAAGAGTTATTTTTTTGAAATTTTTAAAAATAATCTTATTTATTTTTGTGAGCCTTGAGGTATATTTTACATACCCAAATAGGCCACAATTATCTTAAAAAGAAATTTTGAATTATGCAAAACTCATAAGTCATGCATATATCCAAAATTCATCATTTTCAATTTCAGAAAAGATGAATAACTTTTTATTGAGTAAGTAAATCCATGGATTTAAGACCAGATTTGGATTCTACACAAAAATTCACCTAGGGTAGCTCCATAGAGTGAATAAGCTCAATTTAAGTATTTGAGGTGGTAAAATGGAAAATACTTCAATACCACATCATTAATACCACATAAAAGATCCGTGAAAATTTTTGTTTTTCTTGATTTTTAGCCAAAATAATAGGAAAGTGAGAAATCCCATGTTACATATACACTAAGAATAGTGTTATGCATGTTTTGAGCACTTAATATCATGGTATTCTTACATGGACTTTTGGTACACCCATAGTGGATATCTCACTTTAAGCTTAAATTACTATTTTGACGTAAAAATTGGGCAAGGGGGACAAAAGACATCAAAGAGAGCCAGGGTACCCAACTTCTGAGGCCTCAGAGGCGTGGATAGCTCCAGAGCATGGATCCATGGCTCATCTTGGCCCAATTGGTAAACTAAAACTCTTTGGGAACTTGGTTACCAAGTTACACCTACTGTAATCATAAGAAAAATAGCAAATAACCTGCTATTTTGACGTGCCAAGGAGGTAATAAGCTACTTAGACTCCTGTAACCACGTCAATTCTTGATGACTTTCCATGACTAGACCCTAAAAGAGTAATTAAACCCTTTTGGGATCCATATTCATTGATTTACCTCATAGCAACCAGCAAAATACTGCTATTGGCAATTCTACGTAGAAATAAGGTAAAAACTTCAAAAATTCATTAAAAATACAATTATTAATGAATCCTTCTGAAACTTTCAGGACCAATGGAGAACTGTATTATCTATTGTACAACCAAAAAGAATTATGGTTTTACTAGTAAAATTAAAAGTTTTACTTACAGTCCATTTTTGACCATTCTACGTGAAATACTGAATCTTCAAAAATTCACAGTAATTACAACCTGTGATGAAATTGGCAATAACATTGATAACTTTGAGAAATCAATGATTATTTTAGAATAAAAGAAGATTTACAGATGTTACTCCTTTTATTCTTAACCATATTGGGGTTGGTAGTCACGTAAAAGCATCAATTAAGTAATTATGATAATCTTACGTGACAACAGATGATGCAATCATTAATCCAAAAGGGTTTATTGTTTTCTCACTCACTGGTTTTTCAGTTTGCTCCATGGCACGCCTCTGTGAGCTGTTGTTGACTTAAAAGAAGCCTATTCTTGCTGTTTTTTCCGTATAATCATCTTATAAATTTATTAAACCATTATTACCAACAAGTAAGTATTAGTTCAACTATTCTTAAGTATTTTAAATCTTTCAGATTCAATCAGAAAGACGTGAAATCATAGAATCCAACTATATATTGTTGTAATACTGTTATAAATCATCTTGATCCCTTAAATCCACAATTCTACGTCAAATTTCTCTACTCTTATCTTTCAATAAGTTCTTTGGAGTATTAGTGAGTCATTTATCTTCAATTCTTAAAGTTTTTCTCTAGTAATAGTTTTCTTCAAGAATTATCTTTATAATTATTCTTGCAAAAGATAATTATATATTAAAATAATTTTATTATTTTAATAAAGAAGTTTTTATTATTAAATTCTTCTTGTAATTGATTCTTGTAGACAATTACTTGCTCACTGTTAAAATCACTAGTAGTGCTTAACACGTGAAAGAAATAATTTTTAATTATTTAATTGTGGTTATAATAATATTTTATTATTATATTTCATAAGAACAGACATAGTACTGTTGATTAATAGTAATATTATCATCAGTTTCATAGTCACATCTTACAATTTTAGTAAATAATTAAAATATTATTAATTGAAATATATTTTATATCTAAATAATATGGAATACAATATTTTTTTGGTATTAAAATTAATAAATTTCTTATTAAATTAAATACAATTTTATTCAATAATCAGAGAGAAAGAACAATATTTGAAAAAAAAAATTATATTGAATTTACTCATAAAGAAAATAAAACAAGAATTACTTTTGTAGTTGTTTAAATTAAAATATTGATAAATTCATCAAAATTAATAATAGAGGGTAAAACAAGATACCATTAGTTTTTTTTGTTGTTATTATTTTGAATATTTTCAAATTAAATTAGCAAATAGGAAAATAAATCAGTAATTTGATAATCAAATAAAAGTAAAATGAAGAATATCTTATTAATCAATCAATTAATTAAGATAAGAAAGAAGACTCATTTATTATTAAATGTAAATAAAGTATATAAGAATAATTTATACTCTTTAATAAAGATTGAAGGCCCTATTATTTATTAGAAGATTTCTCAAATTTAGTTATCTTACAAATAACTTCTCATAAGAAGATATAAATTTTTACTCTTAATTTATCATTATCTGATTTTGATTATATATACATATTAAATAAAATTGGAAAGAAAAATCATATATTTTTATATGGCCTCATTTAATTTAAATTTTGATTATTTCTTAAAATTAAATAATTTATTTTGATATTATCAACCAGCCTGGGTAAAAAAAGGTATACTGTATAGGTAAAAGGTTTATATGATTTCAAGATGATATAGCAGCCTCTAGATAAGGTTTGTTTTTAAATGGGTTTATATATAAAAATACTTATGGAGATCCCTCAACTAATGTAGAAAAAGTCTTATAAGGTTAAAATCTATTCATATATTCCAAATTATCAAACCATAAGCATATTCTCCTAATATAAATTTAGAAAATATAATCCATTTTTTTTCAATGGGGGTATAGAACCATGGAATACCTTTACTATAAAATATAAATCAATTGAAAGAGTTACCTATGATTACTATTTTAAGCATCAAATTATTTCTGCCTTAGGGTTTTTCAAATTATATATTTATAAATTTCATAACAGAATGGGATAAAAAAATATTTTATTTCAAAATTGTTATATCAATAATGATGTATAAATTTTTTTGTGTTGTTTTCTTTATTTACTTTTTTTAGTTAGAAAATCTCACATTTTGATGCCAAATGTTAAATTTATTTCTAAAAAGCAATCCCACATTCAACATAAATCACTAAGAACATGTGAATACAATATTTCATATATCATGCTCTTCAATACTTCAAAGCTCAAAAATGATTTGATTATATTCTCCAAAAAAAAATCCCTGTTAGTAAATTTAAAAATCAAATTTTTTGAAGAATATTCAATTTAAATTGAATATGAGATTCAATTACTTAAAATTAATGATACCTTTTTTTTTTAAAAAAAAAAAAATTCCCAAAAATATTATGGAGAAAGTTTTATTAGTCTTAATAATGATATCAGAACAAATTATTGATGATACTTAGAAGTGAAATTAAAAGAAATTTATGAAAATTATTAATTAGAATATAAAGGAGAAAAATTAATCAAAATCTAAATTATTTCATTTATTAAAAAAATTTAATTATTTAATTATTTTTTAAAATTTTTAACTCAAAATTAATTTTTTTTAAATAAGGTCATACATAAAAGTTTATTTAAAAATTAAATTAAATCTTTAATTTATTTTTTCTTATTAATAATTGAACCTCTATCTTATTTTTAATAAAAAATCAATTTTGACTTCATAATTTACAAATTCAAGTCATCTTTTTTTCTTTATCATAAAAAATAATTTACTCAAATAGTCCCCCTTAAAAGCTGATTAATGAATTTTCTCATACTTGATAAAGATTATCTTTTAAGTGAATTTATAATAATTTTCATTAAATTAATCCAAAAAATCAATTTTGTTGTTAACTTTAAATTGATTTCTCTCAAATTTCAGTAAGAATTCGCCATTAGGACTTGTTAGATTACTTTTAATTTTGAGTGTTGGCGCTGTTGAGGCTTAAAATTTGATTAAAGGGAGCCCTGTCTGACTGCCATGGCTGCCTTTGAGCGTCTTGTTTGGATTTATTGGCTCATCTTGGCCTGGCTCAAGGGAGATGGTGGGTAAAAACTTGAAGGGCGCCCAGTGAGTCGAATTTAAGCCCAGCTGTGTGGTGAGCCTGTTGAGCTTGTTGACCTTGTCTTGGCTCTTGACCGTCTTCAACAATCCATCCATCCATCCATCCATCCATCCATCCATCTTCTTCATCTTCTTCATCTTCTTCATCTTCTTCATCTTCTTCAGGATCGCTCAACGATCATCCAATGAATCATCATACAAATCATCAGCCAGCTTCTTGGTCGTCCTCTGTCTCGTCCTATCTGCCTCACAGGTCAAGCGGCTTCTTAATCGATGAATATGGAGTCGAACATGATCCAGAACGTCAGTGAAATGTGGATCTTCATCTGAATCGCAGTCTTAGTTGAAACTTGTCTCACTGATCCATGGTTCCATTCATTCTCAATTCATCTTAAACATCTAGATCGTCAATTTAAAACTGTCAATCTAATCAAATCGCCCCATTCAAATCATTCGTCGGATTCCTTAGACTCCTCTGTCTCTGAAAATTCAGTTGATCTCAATCAGTTCCATCATCATTCTAACCTGTTCCAGCCTCCTCCTTCTCAAATCTCAAATCAAAATCAAAATCAACTCTCTTTAAACCCTTTTCAACCTTTAAATCATCACTTTTGGTTCAAATCAACTTCAAAATACTCAAAAGCTTCTAATCATGCAAATCTGACTAAATCTAATAAATCAATTTGGTCACATCTAAAACCTATCTTTCCTCAATCACAACAACATCAAAATCATCATCATCATCACCATAAACATAACTTGTCATCAAACAAAAAATCATCCTCAACTTTCCACCAAAAACACTCAAATCAAATCCATTTCAATTATTTAAATGAAAATCAAGAAAATTCTTTTATTCAAACCAACTCTCATCATCATCATTTAATTGGTATGAAAAGAAAAATCGAATTAGTCAAGTTGGAAGTTAGGTTTGGTATTTTAAGAACACGTAAAAGAGTCTTGGGCGTAAGCCTCGTTTCTTATTAGCTATTTTATTTCAAAAAAATCACTCCTAATTCATCTTCTCCTTTCTTCTCAAAATAAAGGTTTGGAAAAAATTATAACGGCCAATCAAAAGGCTGGTTTCTACCATCGAAAGGCCAAAGTCAATCAATAAAAGTTTTTTAGTTTTTGGTTTTTAACAAGAGTGCAAAAGACAAAAGAAGACAAGTGGTTGATTTGTTTTTGTAAAAACTATTATATTATACTAGATGTAGACAAATGTGCTTGTGTTTGTGAGTTTGTGTGTTGTTCCTTTTTTCATAAAAAAATCAAGTCAAAGTAAAAATAAAATAAAATAGACAGTCTAAAATATAAATTGTGAAAGCTGCTTTCTTGTGATGTTCTATTCGAAGTTTTGTGTTGTATTGGCGAAGAAACAATAAATGACAAAACAGAAATGTCAAAGTGGATTCTTTTCTTGTAATTTTAAAACTGGTTTTTTAAATGCTTCGTG